>VZRN01006471.1:62162-212717 GCA_013397935.1 Dasyornis broadbenti
GGAATAAAAAAAAAAAAAAAAAAAAGTCATAAATACAGACTAATTACTATTTTGGACATGGTTTCCACTGGTCTGCATTTTTGGCTGGCACAGTTTCATAGCTTGTTAAACTGCTGTGCCAATAATTGCAGCTGAACAGGGTGGCAAAAAGCTCTCTTGTTTAACAATTATTTTTTCTATAGAATACAAATATTTATGACATATGCAGCTTGACCAGCTACACACTGAGACTGAAAACCACACCTTGCAATCCCTCAATAGCTTTTATGAAATTGGATGTTACCATCCCTGCTGTATAATTATACTCTTTTGAGATCCTATAACAGCTCCAGACACATCATAATTAGTATTTTTAATGGAAGCTAGCACCATACAACAAAATTTTACACCCATACTTTGATACAACATTTCACAGTTTTTGTTGAAATAAACAATCTTTGAGCATACATGAACCAGTTATTACTTCAGTGATTCCACCACAATCCTCCTTTTGAAATCACCTGCTGTCTTGGTTTGGAAGACAGGTGTCTGCTAAGGAAGGTGGAAACCTGCCTTAGAATAGAGGATACTAATCCCCTCCCTCCACATTGTTATAACTTTGAAATCAAAGGCTCTCAGGCAAAGGTATGGGAAAAGGAATAACAGCTCTTTACTTGTATCTATAATGAGGAAAACAAGCAACAATAACAGTAGCCATAATAAACAAACAAACAAACCAGAAACCCGGTGGCAGCTTTCTCTGAGCTGCCAGACACCGCCCCTCCCCTTTGCTGCAGTTACGGTCACGGCCAGCAGGGGGCACTGTCGGGCTCTCGGAATGGCAGGGGCGATGGCTCCCGTGCAGCTGCAGGGGGCCCTGTGGCGTGAGCTCAGGTCCCCGATGCCTGATGGAGGATGGACCAGAGGGCAAGACAGGCTGGGAGCTGCAGCAGCAAACCTCGGAGTGGCAAAACTGGATGGCAGAGCCGGTTCACTCAGGCCAGCGAACAAAAGGGTGGCAGAGGCTCCACAGCAGTGGCAGAAGCTGCAGTGCATCCTGGCAGGCGGGGTGGGGGTGAGGGTGAGTGACAGCCGAGCTCACCGCACGGCTACAGCCATATGCAGCCAGGGAAGGCGCGCACTCCGGTAACGGCTGAGAAAACAGAGTCAGGGTCCCGTACTTCTTTCCCCCAACGAAAACTCACCCAGCAAGAAAGAGAAAAAAACAAGGCAGTGTTGGGCTTCTGCAGCAGCAGCGAAAGAAACAGCCCATTCATCTCCTCCAAGATCCCAGGAACAAGTGTGTTTGCCAATGGCCAGGTACCTTTTTGTTCCCTCGCAGCACCCAGCCACGTTTTAGTCTCTTAAGTGCGTATTTCATCTCTTAAGTACCCAGTCGTTGAGGCTCGTTAAGGTATCCCTAGCCACAGGATGGAAAAATTCTCAACCTCCAACACCTGTGTACTGACCCTTCAGGGTTTTCAGAAACTACCAGGATTGTAGTAACCTGCTGCTCAAGGGATTTACATTTCTTATCAGGAGCTCAAACAGAGTGTTTTACTCCAAAAAAAAAATGGAATTATTTTTTTTCAGAGGTTAAAAAGGAACTTCATTTGAATGGCTAAAACCAAAATAAGGTTCTGCAAGTGCTGAATTGTTATTCCCAAAATCAAAAGTAGATTAATAGACAACAAAACTCACAGACCAGGAACAATCAACCAGACTTCATTTCTCTCACCAATTCTACAGGGCAAGACAGAAGTCACACTATTAGGTTAGCTCGCATACCTAAGTGGATTTCTGCATTTTTATTTCTCTTACAGAGATATGCATGTTCTTCCAGACAACTAATTTAAAATACATAGGAAAAAAGAAAAGCATGTCTGAATATTTCAAATTTATATAAATTTATAAATTTCAAATTTTATATGCTGAAACAGCACCTACCTGAAAGCAGCCACTACAGACTTCAAGTAGTACTTTCCCAAGAAGGAAGACTCATATGTTTCTGCCAACTGACAATTAAATAGTGGTAAAAGAAAATGTAACATTACATTTTAGTGCCACTCTAACTTCTTAAACTATAAAGTACTTGTCTTTTTCTTTCTTTCCTCTTCCTCACCCCCCATATTACAAACACTGTCCATAATTTTCACAAAATGTACTAAATAAGGATCATAAATATCATTAAATTTCACAAAAAAATTATTTCTAAGTCACATCATATTTCAAGACCATTAGACAGTTCTTGATAATGAAAAAATTCTTTATGTATACATTTATAATTTTGTTTCAGTCTTTAAATTTCCAGTATGATCCACTTGTATTGGCTGTGCACAAAGCAACTTTGAGACACCAGATTAGTTCTTTTGGGAAATAACAGGCTAACAGAGAACAGGTCTGTCTTCAAAACTGCTGACCACATGCACCTAGGAAACAGTATTGATCTCACAAATAGAAACTCATAAGCAGGGCAAGAAAGCAAACATTGTTGTGAGTGATAAGGAAAATAAAACAAAAAGTTAAGCATTGAATTAGAGGTAAAATTCAAAAGAAAAAGGAAAATATAGAAGGAAGAGAGTTTGAATAAAACCCCACTCTCCTATTTCCCTAAAGACAAGTAATTTGTCCATAACCTTGCAACATTATTACCTAGAAAATGCTGACAAAAAAGGGGGGAAAAAAAAAGAAAAAAAAAAAAAGGAAGGAAAATAGAAGACTACTCGGAGTCCTCTCCTCATTCCTAGTCTGATTCTGTAAAAATGTTTATAAAATATTGCTCTACTTATGTGGGAACTTACATAATTTTGGATTGTTTTTGCTTGCAGGAGGAATTTTGGTGATGTTGGATCATTGAGGTCATTTGTATAAGTCAAATTAGGAATTTCTACACTTCCACCAATATAAATAAAAGAAAAAGCTGGAGCTGGGAAAAAAAAGATAAAAAACTTATTACACCTAATAACATTACAGAACAAGAGGCTTGCAGAAGTAGGTGCTTGTCCTTGGCATTTGCAGGTATTAGCTCTTAAGAGAAACATGCAGTAATAGCCACTAGAACACTGAGTCGATCCCACTGACAGAGTAATTCCCAGCAGGAAAGGAAAGGAAGGAGATACAGGTTTAGGCAGGCACATTTTTTACTAGGAAGATTTGTTAAGCTTCCAATTTTTTTTGCAGTGCTATCTTCCTGAAGAGGTATGGTTTTAATGGCTATGTGTCGACATTTGGGAAAGTACATAAACCATTTAGTACAACAACCCATGCTGTTTTTAAAATAAGTGAAGAGGAAATAGATGGATAATTCCTATAGGTTCCTGGAAAAGATAACACTTATAATAAAGATGGCATTCATGAGCAGAGACAAAAATATAATTAGAGATAAACTGCACACTTGCAATATTGTTGTGCAACTACTAAATGCTAATTACTGTGCTTTTTGTTGCTTTAGCAAAGCAAAGACATTAAGGAGAAGGGGAAGTCAGTAGTCTATATACACACATTACGTGCTCAGCTGCTTAGTGCAGAGCTTTTCACAGTGCGAAATACCCATCGCTCCCAGACCATGCTCAGGAGTAACACTTACAGAATGAGTAGTGCAGGACTAGCACGATTACTGTAACTGTTAAAGAAACTGTGGGTAATGTTCCTAGAAGCCATCTTCTCCAGAAACACAACTTCATCCATTTGAAGAAACGATACCTTTGGCACAAGCCTTCTTGGTAGGATGGGCAGTAGCAAACATGCGGATTTTCCTAGAGAAAGACCATGGAAGGCATCAGTTAGTAAGACCAAAAAAGAGGAGCTATTGTATCACATTTTGGTGTATATACTCTCTTAATTTTCAAGAGCTCAAAACTGAGATAAGATCTTTCATGTTATCAGCTACGTCACACATGAAACCCGCTTCTCTCTTGGCTGCTTCCTTCTTGTATGCCTTTCAAGATATGAAAGCATGGGGGGAAAATTGTTATCACTTTAGTTAAGAGCAATTTATGAAGAATAGGGGTCAATGCACACAGGAGTAGACAGAGAGATCATTTATTTACTGTGTTCCTATTACAAAGCTTAGCTGGTGGCTCTTACCTGCCCTGCAGCCCGCTCTGCGTCCGGAGCTGGAATGCTGTACACAGAAATCTGGTCAGAGGGGAAAACCTGTTGCATGATGCCGTGACAAATGCCTTTTGACAAACCTAGCAACAGCCCCCTAAATGAACCTGATTTCTTAAATATAACTCAGAATAGCTGCTCTCCCCACCACAGACACTAGGCTTCTCTTATTTCACCTTTGCCATACTGCTTGAAGCTGGAGCCAGCTGATTTGCAGTCAAAGAAGGTGGGCAGGAAAAGTTACCATCACTGTAACTCTTTGTTTTCCTAACTAGCTAAGTAGGATATGGATCCCATCATTTGAAAATAGATCACTTCTTTCAGAAATAGAAGAGTAAGGAAATTATTTATGACACAATGCAAAGGACATGCAACCCATTTACAGATAAAAGGTCCTGGGACAATACAAATGAGGCAACTTCTAATAAACACCCTGTGGAATTGATAGAAATCTCCATAAGAGAGGAGACATGCTCAATTCCACATATCACCTGAGTTTTCCAGCTTCAAGCTGGTACCACAGAATAAATCTAATTGCAAACCAATTTCTGTTCAAGTTTCCTGTTTAAAAGGAAAAGCAGCTTTAAGTCAGTAAACCAACAAGTTCAGCGTATTCTGCATGTAAAATAAGAAAATCAAGGATGTGTGTTGGGAAATAACATATTTGATACATATTGAGAGATAGAGCACAAAGAACAAAACCTAGAAAAGGAAAATGGGATGCAGAAATCTCAGCCCCAGAAAAATAATACAAAGGGAACAAACAAATCCCAACACAGATCACACAGAGATTGCAAAAGGGATTAATTGGAAGTCAATCCTCACAGCTCAGAAATTCAAACTACAACTGCAGACAGATGGCTTTGTTCAAGTCCTCTTTGTTTCAACAGCCTGTCTCCACTACACACACAACCTGCTGGCTGATACATTGTCCCTTCCTTCATGAAAAAGAGAAAAATACAGAGGGGTATTGCCTGAAGCTAGAAAATTCAAATTCTTAGGTGGATGAACTTGAAAATAAAGAAATAAAAGCAGGAAATAAAAGTTAGTTGCTCCAAATCATGCAGTTAATTAAATTGAAAGTTGGAGAGGGAATAAACATGCAACAAATTGCTATTTTTAGCAGCAGAATTTCTGATCTTCAAAATTAGGCCCCCATGGGTTTGAAAGGATTGAGTTTACTTTTTGCAATGTCTCCTCTCCCTTGCTCCCTGTCAGCTGTTCTTGGTGGATGAGGCAGGGAAAGTAGTATTTACCAGAGTGCAAACAGTTGATTGCTACTTCACAGTTACTTCTCTATTGGCCATCCACATCTCAGGAGAAATGACGAGTAAGTCTCAAGCTCTGTTTACAAGATCAATTGTATCCTCAACTTCCTGACAGTTGGTGCCTTGCAAATGAAGTTTATTATTGCACCTCCCTCCATGTCTCCAGACATCCGCATGGAACAACCATCACAAGGAACAGCCTCCTCCTTTTTCACCAAAGCTTGAAAAAAGGGTATTTATAACCCCCTTATGGGAATTTCAGAATCACGAAGAGTCATGCAAAGAAAATCCACCACTGAACAGTTTTTCCAAATATGCTTTTAATGAAGATATCCAGGACATGTTTTATTCCAAGAAAACAGTTTTCAAGTTACAAGACTGAAGGCACATATTTATGTATCCATGGTGCAAAATTTGACACTTTTGTGTAGACACCTGGGAAATTTGGTCTTCCACATCCATAACCCCAGCTCACAATGCCAGTCAAAAACCATTTTCCATCTCCATTGCTTTGACAAGACAGTGGTCCACCAGAATCACCCTAAAAATAATATATCAAGTTATATGTGTTTACAATATGAATTATAAAAACAGGGGGAAAAATCCACAGGAGATATTTTGCATGAGTAATTCCAGTGATTATATTTTCTTATTTACATAGTTCAAACAATCAGTAGGTTTTTTTTCAAGTAGATGGGATTGCACAGTTGTACCAAAGTTTGCTCTTTCACAAGAGAGAAGGTAATTCGCACTCTTTAAAGACACGAAGATATTACTTTTCATGGAGTATATTTGAAATTTTTTTCTAGTCTCAAACTTACAGCTAAACCCCAAATCTGCTCCTCAACGTGTATGTACATTCATAGGTTACATACTAACAACTTACAAATAGTAAGCTTTTCAAAAATATTAAAAAATGTTTAGGGGCCCTTAATGTATTTGTAATTAGAGCAGTTAAAAAGAAGTCTGTTCTAGACTTCAAAATTTAATACAGGATGTCATAATGCTGTAATATAGGACAAAGCAACTGGGCCTCTTCCTTTACAGGGTGTTCTTGTAGAAATGCATTGGCAGAGCTTCAGGTAGAAAACCATTTTCCACCATTTGGGAAAAATTCCTCGGACCAAGCTTATACTTCCTTGTAAGACACTGCTGTACACACAGCGTCTCTGAAAAAGACACCTAGTAGCAAATTAAACTTTACCAAAACACTGGGTGCAAGAAACAACTTACAAAAGCAAAAAGTGCATTTGGAAAAATTCAGATGTTTTGCAAGGAAAGTGCCTTCTTTCTAGACAAATATTTTGTTAGAGCTAGGAAACTATTTTGCCTTCACTTTATAGGATGTTGGGATATTCAGGTTGAACCAACTCTCTTCCAAGGTGCTTAGGTGGCACCCACTCCTCAAAGTAGGATTATCTTGAATTTCCTCCAAAAATATTAAGAATTTAAATGACAATTTTTTTCCTTCCTTGAAAATTAAGATTTTACATCTAAAGAGTAAAATTTTCCAGTCTTTTCTTTCATTTCTAGAACCAAAGAATAGTTGAACACCAGCATTTTTCACAAAAGAGGAATAACACAATTTGATTAACTCTAACTTCCAGACACAGACAAATCATTTGCCCTTACAAAAACACAGCCAAAATGATGCCTTTCCTTGGCTGTATCTTGAGTGGCTATAAACAAATAAATTCTTTACTTACTGAAAATGATACTTAATATCAACGGTCTTGCTAACATCTAAAAGGCAGCTGGTACATTATATTCCCTCAACCATTGAAGTCTCACTCAATTTTATGTAGATCAGTGAAAGTTAGAATATTGTGAAGATTCCAGATCTCCATCAGAAAAAAAATGGTTTTATTATTATTTCAGCAGTAAATTTACTACTATTTTAGCAGTAAATATGTATTTAAAAATGTAAATAAGTTCAATATAATATGTTATATAAGGTCTATAATATCAAGTGTCATATAGATACATGTTGTGTATATATGTAGTTTTACTACTACTCACTAGAAGTAAATTCAGCACTTTACATTTATTGTCTTTTAGCTTTTCTCGATCAGAAATATCTTACATTTGCAAATTTAGGCCTAATTGTCTGCGTCTCGTCAGACGCAACAGTCCAGGTTGGAAGGGAGGGATCCTGAAAAGACACAAGCTAGTGTCTCAGTTCAGAGACTATTATGCCAAAAATTGCCTGATTTCAGCTTGTTATCAGGACTTGCAAACTGATTGGCTCTTGACCTGCAACTCAAACGTAGTGATGCTACTCATGTACATAAAGCAGCAGAACTCAGAAAACACCCACAGAACAGATTTGCTGACAGACAATTCTTATATTGCTCTTTTTCAGAACTGAAACATATTGACCACAAAGTGGTCTGCCAGCCAATTCTTACACCTCATCATGCAACAGCGAAAGACAAGATAAGCTCTATGCAAAGTGTGCTCAGATACATACTTTACACCCATCTCTTTTCCCAGATGATAGCCCAGCACAAAACATCCTAGCTGTGATAATCCCGTATGTGGAATGACATAATGTCTGGTCAATAATTTCTACCTCTGCTTTCTGAAGAACTGCTGAACCTTCATCATCTGGAAAACAAATTCAGAGAAGTGTGATTCAACAGAGCTTAGTAATTTACTCATCTATTGAAATGAATAATAAGAAGTCTTCAGAAAATATCCACAGATACTTTTGACCACTGAGTTATTCCAGATTCCAAACCAACTGCAACAGAGCAGAAAGCCTTTTCTAACTATCAGGCAATTGTGTAATGTGATCTAGACCCTTTGCACACACTAAATACCATGACATATTCATAGGATTCGGCAAAAAGTTTTTTCTCTGTTTTTTTTTCAGAATGTCTCAAGACTTCTTAATTTTCTGTCCTTTTATTTCTAAAAAACCTCAGAATTTTACTAAGATATTTAAATCATCACAAGACAGATTTGCAGTTAGGGCAGTATATCTGAAGGAGCTGAATTCAAGATCAAGATTATGAGTCAGAATTTCAGAATGCAAATTTTGGCAGCATAAAGAACATGGACATCTCTAAATTTGGTTCCTTCTGTCTGAAAGATTTAGTAAAACACCTCTTTTTTTAAAAGATACATACTTTAATAAAAACAGAAGTAACCCAAATTTTCCCCTCCTTTCAATACAGCAGGCCCAATCTCATCACCAGGTGATCCTTTCAAAATCTTTGGTTATAGCCAAAGAAACCTCACCCATATATTCAAATATGCAAATGCTGGTTTACGTCATGAAACTTGGCTTTAGGATTTGATAAAGCTAGTATGTAATAAAGTATATTTTACTTGAAGTTACTTAAAAGACTGATTTGGCACTTGTATTGCAGAAACTGATTAAGGGAATAGAGGGAAACAGGGAACAATAAGGCCCCCCTCCCTTATTTTTTTTAGGAATTACATTTATCTTTCAAATAACCAGCTTTTTAATTTCACATACAACTAACCAGGAGCCCAAAGAGAAAAACCACACCATTCATCCCACATGTCCAAGGGGAACAAAGGGGAAAGACAACGCTGTGATGTTTAGGAGGGAGTGTAGCTCCCTGCATTAACAGCACGAAGCAAAGACTTTCAGATCCATGGGACCAGCAGCCAATTTTCCTGAGTATATGAAGGTACATGCACACTACCCCAGCTGTGAAGGCTCCTGGGAACAAAATTTGCTCAACAAAAGGGATAGAACTCACCTGCTTCCTGCTTTTGGCCCCAACCTGTTATCCAGCACTTGTCCCCACTGCGGGCTTTATGGGAAGAGGGAGGTAGGCAAATGGGCTGGATGAGGTGGCTCATGGCGTCAGGCCACGGCGTGCTCAGCTGCAGCAGTGCGATGTCGTAGTCGTAGTTCCTGCTGTTGTAGTACTCATGGACTACGATCCGCCGCACCGCAGACACAAACTTTGCACGGCCTTGCATTTGCATGCCCAGGTGGGCACGCCACGCTCTGGGGTCAGCCAGCCTGGGTGGGAGCAAACAAAGACAATGTTTCTTTAAAAAGTACCTCAAAACAGACATTGACAGCAGGGCAGGGGACAGGGGAGGGCAGCACCTCCATGCAGGTCAAACTCTGGAACCTAAAGGCTCTTGTGGGTGCTGGCAGTGTTTGGGACAGAGTTAGAGGGAAGACTGCTTACTTGCTTCCTTGAAAGCAGTGGGCTGCAGACACAAGCCATTCTTTTGATATCACTGATGCTCCACAGTAAGCAGCTCCCACAAAATGAAGGCTGACCTGCCAGGGCCATTCACCTTCCTCAGTGTTTGAGCCACCTACAATCCGAGAGATGATATTGCTGATCTTGCTACTGCCACAACCTGCAAGGGATATTTCAGGTTATAATCCCCATTTCCAGTACTTTCCTTTAATGAGAGGGTTTCCTGCACAGGGCATGAAAGACTATTGCACTTCGAAATTCAAACTTTGAAAGCTGTTTCATTCCCCTGCTATAATCACACAACTTCTCTCTTTGGCTATTCTATTACAGAAACAAGAGGCGACTCCATACAATGGCAGCTACAATGGCTTTCTAGCTCTGCTACAGAAATTAGCCTCTATTAGTAAAATACTTCTTGTGTCAGAAATGTCAAAGGATCAACTGATTTATAAGTATCAAAATGAATATATACAATTGGGCAATCCTTCACCTCGTTTTGATACTGCCAACCCTGACCTGAAAGGACACTATCAACAAAGAAGTTCTGCATCATCAGAACTTCTTTCTTGCCCAAACAGTGGGAATGATACAAGAAAAATGTATGTGGAGATTGGACATTTATTTGACAAACAAGGTAGTCCAATCACTATTTTGTATGGAAATGACTGACAGTCTGACAATGGTGTATATGACTAGCAGGTGAAGAAGTCATGTCTCATCACCACAAAAAGCTGCACTCTTAATTTGAAAAGCAAGGAAGAAAGGCCCTTCTCTAGAGTCTCATGTCCATCCCTAGTCCCTGCATATAAAGTTTCTGCTCAGGAGTTTTAGTCCCACACACAGGTATTAACATTTCTGGACCTTTTCCTGAACACATCCAAAAAGTCAAATGCAGCTTTAATGTTTCCCAATAAAAATAGGCATATGGTTAGTCTTTTAAGATGTCCTACTGGATCCAAGGCAGGTGCTGACAGATTTGACATACAGGCAGCATGCTAGAGACAGGTAAGGGCCAGGCAAAATCATAAAATCATTGACTGGTTTGGTGGGACCTTAAAAATCATCTAGTCCCAACTCCCCTGCCTTCGGCAGGGACACCTTCACACTAAACCAGGTTGCTCAGGATTCTATCTAGCCTGGCCTTGAACAATTCCAGGGATGGGGCATCCACAGGTTCTATGGGCAACCTGTGCCAGGGCCTCACCGCCCTCACAGTGGAGAATTTCTTCCTATAACTAATCTAAATCTACCCTTTTATAATATAAAGTCATTCATCCTTGTCCTATCATTACAGGTCCTTGTGAAAAGTCCCTCTCTAGTTCTCTTGTAGTCCCCTTTAGGTACTGAAAGGTGCTAAGGGCCTTCTTTCTAAAGCTGTCTCTTCTCCATGCTGAAAAACCCCAGCTCTCTCATCCTGTCTTCATAGGAGAGATACTCCAGCCCTCAGATACCTTCATGAACCTCCTTTGGACTTATTCCAACACATCCGTGTTATGTATCTCAAATACCTGACACCATTCAGTTAAACAACTAATCCTAACCCCATTTTTATTGCTGCTGCAGTGACAATCATCTGTTTGCTTTACAGCAGAACAAACAGAAAAGGTTGTATGGAGGTTACTTTGGAAAGATTTGAGACTAGAACCTAACTTGGCACTATGAAGTGTTGGGGTCTTCACCATCTGGAAGAGTCAGAGAAGTGACAAGTCTGTGGGTTTTTTCTCATTGCAGCTATATCACACCTGAAATCCAAATACAGTCTGACTTCAATGAAGTGCTTGGCATTGCTGCAGACAAGAGAAGTGCTGCCTCACCAGCTAACCAAGTTCACTCTGCAATTAACCCTGCTGCCCTAATCCTTAGCATAGGTGCAATAAGCTGTACAGCTGTCTAAGGCTTCCCGTAACTGTAAGATCACCCTCCCACAAGAACTTGGCAAATTCTGCAACCAGACCTGAAGTAAACAGATAGCTGATCATTACCCCACTATCACAGACAGAATGCAATAAAAATTCAGTACCTGCAGCATGACTTGTACCCACTCCAAAACAGGGAGATATAAAGGTCTTTATTGTATAAAAAGTTCAAAGTTCGAAAAGATGAATATTTGAGAGGAACTTACTGCAGCTGCTTTCATCACTTCCATCAACACAGTCCACAGTCCCATCACATCTTGCGTATTGTTTCCTAATGCAAATGTTATTCCTGCACTTAAATGTGTGGTTGGTGCAGGGAATACCTGAAATAGTTGTGAGGAAAAAACCACAAAAAACACCATTGGCTCAGCTTAACACATGAACACATGTCTGCACAGACAGAAGATGTACCTGTATTAATACAGGCATTAATACATAGGAGGTAATGTGAAAAAGAAGCATGTTGGCTGGGATGGCTTAAACCAACCTCTAAATAGAATAAAACGTTCAAATAGAACTGTATCTATACTCAGGTGTGCAACTACTTGGCCAAGTCTGAACAAAGGTTTTCTCCCATCCTTTACCACAGCACTAACAAACACAGATATAGTAGTGAAGATTAGATATAGAGTGTAAGGGTAACAAGAGAAAATGTCCTCAGTACTTCTTTCCAGTACTCTGGAAAGAAGCTCTGCTTTGTATTTCAGTATCAAATGTGAAATGAAAGACTGTAGTGAAAGCAGTCTTCTTAACTGTATTCAGTAAAACTGCAACCCCCAAACTTGGCATTTTCCTATTTCCCTATGGCTTGCAATAAATGAGGCTACTCAAACTCAATCTATTTTTCTTGTCAACACAAAAAAGTATCCTGTAATCATTTACACAGACTGCCTTGTCAGAGCAGTCAAAAAAGTTTTCTTTAAAAAGTCACTTGCAGTACTTCCCAGCTGTGCTTCTTTTCATATGTCACAGTGTCCATTTATTCTAAAAAGTTCAAGGAAGTTCTGATTCAAATCTTTCATTTGCCTAGTGCTAAATTTATGGCTTCCATTAACCTTATAACCGTGAAAATTGCTACAGAGAAACTATAAATTTTATAGTTATTTTACTGATGGTAAAACAGATTCAGGAATTGATTTGCACAGATTATGCTGTAAAGAGCTAAAATCTCAGATTCAAGCTTTAAATCCCCAGATCCCCATTGTGCACCTGAAGTATTTAATTCTTCTGCCAGTATTTTACAGAAACATATGTTCATGCACTTATTAAAGAGTTAAAAATCAATAATGTCTTGTTTCTAAGCATATCAGAAAAATTGAACAGAATTATATAGCCTGAGTGAGATATGACAGAGTCTTTCAACCCTTTGAATGCAGCACCCAGAATACAAGTCAGGAGTAGGTAGATGAAAAAAGCGAGAAAAAAATTTATTCAGGAAAGCAGCCTTACTGTGTGTGCAGTTCTGCTCATCTTTTCCATTCTCACAATCTCTTACTCCATTGCAGACAAGCAAGTTATCCTGCATTGTGAAGCTGGAGTTACAGTTCCACTCACGGACAACTTTAAAAACATAAGTCAAATTAGGTACAGAAGCATTCCTGTAAATGCTAACACATCCCCTTCTGACTATATCTGGATACTACATTCATCCCTTCACAGCATGGCACAAGGATGGGCATGAATGCCACATTATGCATGGAGAAAGTAGAGCACAATGGAGTTCAGTGAGCTCCCCAGGTGGAGGTGTTTAGTATCACTCTCATCTACTCTATGCACCCCCCTTTGTCATTCCTCCACAAAAATAACTCATCTCAAAATGGAACAGAACTTTATTAATAATTACCAGAATTTATCACACATAGAAAAACTAAAATATAGCCTACTACAGCTATTATTGCGCATCTAAATTTCTTCCTTGTGGTCTCCAGTGCCATACCTTGTTCATTCTTTGTTCTGTCCCTTGCCAATTAACTATGAATTAAGCACTCAAGAGACTGACAGATAGCCTGCACCTGGACGTACAGAAAAGGCTGAAAACATTTTTTATCAGCACCATTAAAAAATTTCACTTTGTTTCAGCTGCCTTCTAAGACTAGAGAATACATTCACTGTGTTTTTCAGCCAAGATCTCTAATAAGTGAATACAAACCACAGGAGAGTTCATCGCTTTCATCAAAGCAGTTGTTTATGCCATCACAGCGCTGCATCTGATGGATGCATAAGCCAGTAGAACACTTGAAATGTCCAGGTGGACATGCTGGAGATTAAAAAAGAAAAAAAAATACCAAACAAAAAACCAAGCAACCAAACTTCAAAATTTCCTTTTTACAAATATTGCCAGCTCATTTCAATTTACAGTCGCTAAGGTGTTCCAAGGAACAATAAAGCTAATCTAAATTTAATAGTCTGTATACACGGCCAGCACTTAAATTGAATTCAAATGTTGAAAACTGGGATTTAAAGAAGAGGAAAAAATGTCTCTAAAGTTTCAATTCAGCTATTCCTGGAATATGTACCACAGGCTCTGTAGGGCTGGACCAAACCAGCCTTAGTTTTATGGTGCAACACAAGACTGCTTAGAATGCCATCCTTATTTTAAGAACAGTCTCACTTCCAATAACCAATATTTGCAGCACTTTGCAACTTTGGTAAATAACCTGCATTGAGGTGGTGTATGAACTACAGGATTCTGCTTTATAAACTAAAATAATCAAATTACCCCTCTTTTTACATATTCTACATATATACACTGAATAAAGTTGCTCTAATGTGACAACTATGTCTAGAAACCACTGCTTCTCTCCTACTTTAACAAAAATATATAAGATTAACAGAGATGAAAAAGTACCAGTAAACAGGCTGTCTGTTTCTGGACTGAAAAAAACTCAGGGTCTCTGTTTATCAACTTTTTGAGCTGCTTTTTCAGCTCAGATTTCAGATTTGCATGATGTCTATAAATATATGGAAACACTAAAATAAGCAGTTGGTTATTTAATACACTTTTCATTACCTGGAAGTCTTATAGCAATAGAAACATCTCAAACAAAACATTGGGGATGCAAAACAGGAACAGCAGACTTTAGCTGACTGCACCATGGCCATAGCCATGCAAGGAAGCTTTGAGGACTGTGCAGAAGAGAACAGATTGTGCTCATGCAGGAAACCAGAGCATGCTGCACATGCCCACAAACCTTAGATGCATAGCCTTCACGAGTTAGAAAAGGTTCTTTGTTTGCTAGTCACCTGACTTAGTAAGATTAGAAAAGAACATGAACTGAAACCAACAGGTAGTTTCCTGCATAAACTTAATTAAGTCCTACTGGATGCAAAAGATGCTACTTCACAGGTCTGAAATGCAAAGAAGGGTTGAAAAAGATTAAAATCCATCTTACGCTGGCCAATGTTATAGCTGCCATACTCCACCAGCAGTGGCTTCTCGGAGACCTTCGAACTGCACTGAAGCTCAACACTGACAGCTGAACTTGTAACGTGGAAGACTGTTTGGTGATCAACATAGTAACCACAGTACCTAAAAGTGTGCAGAAGAGTTCTATAGCAGCCTTCACATGAAAATTGCCTTACATACAATTTAAATGTCAATATCACGGAAATTCAGCAATTGTGTCAGCTGCCATACTTTAATTAAGAACCAAAACAAAAAATATTTCTTGGTAGTCACCCAGCCTTAACATCCACCATTATCATTCTGGAAATTCATTTTTGAATGTCACACCTTCAAATAAATAGTAATAAAAATAATGCCTTGGGTGCACATCTACTTTAAGTTACTATTGTGGCAAAGAGGTTCCTTGGATTTCTGCCTAGGTGCCACTCAATTCAGAGAAACCTAAATGCTCTCTGGTGCCAGAAAACATTTGATCCATCCATTATTAATGAATTTCTAATGTCCCTTTCATCAAATATGCCAGTCTCTAGCTGGGGTGTGGGCGGAGGGGTCAACAAAACCTCTTTGACAAGGGAAAGGTTGTTGAATTGTTATTTAAAAAATGGAGACCGTTTTAAACATAGTAAACCAATGAACATTAACAGTACAGGTTGTTCTAGAAATGGAAATAAAGACCATCTCCTCTCTTCAGCAAAAATGGTTCAGAAATGCAGCACTTACAAGAAAAACATCTGGCTTTAAGATTCCTGCCAAAATCAAAGTACATGTGAATCTTAGATTTAAGAGCACAAGCAGCTATATTGATTTTTAGCACACTTGGCACATACAATTGTTTGACAGCGGTACAAGGTCACTCTCTGACAACAGAATGAACACAAAGAACAAAAAAATTGGATTGTTGTATTGTTAAACAGACTAGTGGACTATTAGCCAGAGGTAAATATTTCCCTTGTGTATTTTTCCACATCAAAGCATTGCACCAGCACTACTCTTCATGTCAATGAATGGAGAAAAGTTGGTCAGTGATTTCCGTATGAACAGATGTTGCTTCAGTGTCCTGAGCATCACAGTGAAGTGTGCCACAGGGAATGGACACACTCGTTCATATGTTTCCATGTGTGCTTTATTTCACCCTACTAAAATAAAACATCCTGTTAACAGATCAAGGAGATTCTGTTCCAGCAATGTGAAAAATAAAGGAAGTAAACAATTTTAAAAAACAAGACTCCTCTTTGACATCCTGACAGCAGATGCAAAAAACCCAGTTAATTTTACGGGTTTTTACTATAGGAAAATTAATTGTAAAAGAAGCCCCAAACAAAGAAGCAAACAAACAAAACCCCACAAAACCAGAAAAACCACTCCTCCACGAAACAATAACAAAACCCACAGAAAAACCTCCAAAACCCCCCCACCCACTAAATCTGTCAGTGTTAAGAGTGAAGACTTCCTACAACAGGAAGTCCAATTGTCACTAATTTTAGTGTTTGTCACCAATGCTCCCAACCAAAAACAGCCTGTCAAAGTGCATAGCAAAATGCCACCTAAGGATCTGATTCCCATCAATTAGCCCACAGACAGTTTCTACATTTCTCTTTCTGTCAATGACTTAGACAATCTTCCCTCCAACAAACCCTTTTAGCACCATTAAAAAAAAAAAAAAAAACAAAAACAACCAACCAAAGAAAACCCCAAACAAACAAACAAAGGTGCAGGCTGCACTGACCCCTTCTCAGCCAAATGAAAAGAAACTCATCTCACCAGAGGTAGAGGAAATTGCTGCCCATCTGTGGAAAAGCTGAAACAGGTATGTTGAGGAATCGATCTCCTATACACAGTGAGAAATGCCACATGCTCATGGGATTTGTGAGACAAAGCTACAGGCCCTCAGGAGCATTTTGCTGGTATTTTACTGGTCATATACCCAGGTCCAGGGCAAATGGAAGTTGCAAGGCACCATCTGTAACTCTGTGCCATTGCTCCAGAGAGAAACTGATTAAGGGGATCCTGTCCCATATGTTGGAGGAGTAAGTGGGATAGTTTTCCAGTGGATGACCAGATACATGCTTCCTGTAGCAGAAACAATGGGATGTTGCACTAGCAGTCTTAAGAAAAATAAAGCATCTCTGTGTTCACAGAAACCTCTGCTGGTCTGCTCGCAAGAAACTCATTGGCATTCCTGCCACTGAGAATTTCAGCAAAAGCAGTTCATCAGCTGTAATTTCTTTGACGAGGCAGTGGAGCATTGTATGTCCACTGGAAGAAAGAAAAGGAAGAACTGCATGGTTGTGTTCAGTGTCCTTGGTTAGATAAAGCTGCCCCTAGAGGTCGGAAGGAACCTTATCTGCACAGCCTTCCCGGTCCCAGTCTTTACTAATATCCCAAAAGTTCTTAACCATTTTAACTTAAGATAACATAACATGCGTCCCATAAACTGCAACTGCAAAAAGCTGAAAGACAGGTGTCCCCTTGCCCCCCCATCCAGTTTCATTAACCACTACAATTTGGGAAAAAACCATTTTTTTTTCATGCCTTAAATCATACTTTTTCCCCTTCAAAATTAAACCTAGAACATAAAATCAGAAGTTTAAAAGCCTTATTTTCAGTGAAAAAGACGCTTTCAAAGAAAAGCTTATCTTGGTCTACTTCTATCACCAGCAACTTGCAACAGAAATCAGGAGCATGTGTTCTTGTGCAGTACTTCAAAAGTAACCCTGAGTGTGCTTCTAAGAATCATATGATGGACATCTGACTTTGTGGAATGCATAACTGGTAGGTTGATTGAAAAGCTGCTCTTTCAGATTTTTTTTCACGATTCTCTGTCAGGAAATCCTTCAATATGAACCTATCATCATTTTTTCCTCCAGATTTTACCTTTATTTGTTTTCTAACTAGGCCATCCCAAATATCACAAATCTTTCCATTTCCGTCATAAAAAGAACACCAAAAACCCCCACAAACACACTAAGTATGGTGTGTTTTGACTGGTGTTTTTATGTGCTCATCCAGTACAACAACCAATTCCCATCAAGGCACAATTTTACAAGCTTCAGACTGAATTTTCTCTCTGTAAATACAACATGGTATTGAAGAACAAATAAAACTTTTTCTTCTCTCTGTAATTCTTTTAGTTGCATTCTTTCAGTTTCAGTAGTGAGTTCAGAAACAGTTTCAAAATGAATCTTACTGAAGTTTCTGTTTGAATGACGTTTAAAAAAAATTTGACATTTTAAATCTAGCCTTGCCTCATCATCCTGCATTCAAAAGATGACTTCAAAACTGAGGAAAGAATGGGTGGAAAGTGTGCTGGGAAAGCAGTGGTATCTTAATAAAAAGCCAGCAACAGAATTTTAATAAAAAACACTTCAGAAACAGTGGTTCCTTGAAAGCCACTCTGTCCTGTTTCTCTTTCAAGAGCCAGTGACTGGAATGAGGAAGCAGTTACAATTCTGTTCCAAATCATCTCATTGCAATGGCTTTCACCAAGAAGTTAATTAGATTTTCTGTCCTCTTGAGCAATCATAGAATTAAGTTACACTTAAAAGGGCTTTAAACAGACCTTGTTTAATGGCCCCAGAAAACACAGAATTATTTTAGGGTTCACAGGGCATCAATCTTCATCCAACTCTTTCCATTTCTCTCTCTCTCTCCAGAGAGTACTAAATACTCTTGTCTTCATCTTTCTGGTACTTTTCAACAGAATATATATAGAAATACATTTTATAAAGATTCTATTACATCCTTAGCTAAAATGAAAGAATGGTAGGATACCCCAGTGAATTACTTCCGTCCTTGTGGAAGCTGAGTGAGCTGCAGTAGTAATGGGAAGGTTTATTTTGGTACTGTTACATTTATAATCCATGCAGAGTACTTACATGTGTTCATTAATTTTCCACCACCCTCGCTCACAGCCTTTAATATTCTTCTCACTAATGGTATAGTTATGAAACTTCAGAGCTATACCAAGGCTCTTCTGTGGAGTCTGTTGCGAGCAAGAAAGACAGTGCAAGCAGTCTTTTTCCTTTTGTGAGCGTAGAACACAAACGTCTATAAACTTATTTCAGCAATTATGGAGCTTGGCGATGCCACACTCTGGGAGCTGTACTGGCTTCAGCAGCTCAACAGCCAGCACTTTAGACACCTGCCAGCTATTCAGTGCTGAGTAAAAGCAAAGGTTGGCACAGCCCCACCACAGCTGCAGGCTTTCTCCCCCTCTAGCCAATAGCCTTCTCATCATCAGAGAGCCACTGGCCATAGAAAGCAGCTTTTGTATCAAGATCAAAGCACTCAAACATAGCCAAATGTACTTGTGTAGGGACATAGAGACCCAGAGGATTTTTAGAGTTAAGATACTGCTCTGAACACTTGTGTCACCTTTGTAATGCAAGAATTTACTTCCACCACCATATTATAGTCTTCTGCTAGCACCTGCTCAGCCATGTAGTTTTTAGCACTTTACAAAACACTTCTAAACCCAGCAATATCATGAGTGTTCACAGTTAATTAGAAATTCCTTTAATAAAAGAAACAGGACGTATCTTGTGAGACAAGGCAGTACTCATTTAAAAATAAAGGCTGATTCAGCGCAAAAATCCAGAAATGAAAATTTTTCTCCTCTCTTACAGAAAATACAACTTGGGGAATGAGTGAAGTTTCAATAGTGTACAACTGGAAAATGAAAATGGTTTAAGCAGTAAATCTTTGGGTTTGTCCATGTTAACTGTCCTGAAACCCTTCTATCAGAAGTCCAGGGTGAACTGAAGACCTTAAATTTAGCCCCCAAAAAAATCACCTTATCATTCTAGAAGAGGAAAAAGCTGTAGGTCATTGCTAGCTGGACTTATATTACTGTGGTTCAATATGGGCAATCACTAGTTTAACAAGTGATGAGAAACATAAGCAGAAAGATGGGTAAACAATGGACCTCATCCTATCTGTTGCTATACTCTTTAGAGAGGAAAACACTGAAAGGCAAACTCTAATTCAAAGATTGTATCTTAGCTGCACTTATAAGGAAACACTCATGTCAGAGAAGACATAACAAAACTACTTTTAAACAATATCAACCTTCAGCAATACACTTTCAGCAGAGTACCTGAAAAGATGCAGAAAAAGGACATCAAATTAAAAACCCAGTCTATGGGATTGTGCTGATAGGACATTCTGAAGACAAATTAAATATATTAGGCATATTAAAAGATACCAGAGAAGTGGCAGTAACAACTAGGTTAGAGGGGGTTTTTGTGCATACTTTCAACCAAATTTCTGGGCGCGGGAAGAGAGGAGTTAAAACCAGTCAACTATTACATTCCCTGCCATGAAGTTTTTCTGTAGGCTAAACAGCAAAACTTTTCTCAGCTCTTCAGCTTTATAATAGGACAATTTAGGAACTATGTTCTCTCCATTAAAAATAAGCGCACAGAAAGAGAAAAAAAGAAAAATTGATACAAAACACCTGATCACAGCTATTCAGCAATGTCATTTTTATAAACTACTGCATAAGTGAGGATGCAGGTTACTGCCAACTGAATCACATTGGCTTTACTTAAGCTCTATGTGCCCAAAACACACAACAGTGCCTAAGAGAGAAAGAAACATGTTACCTGGAAGTTCCAAGCACAAAGGCATTTTGGAGGATAATAGCTTGGGTAATAGGGACTTGTGATTCTCCCTTCATAGCCAATTTTCTCTTTTGTCACTATTACTTTTCCACACCCTAAGCGGAAAAAAAAAAAAACAAAACAAACAAACAAAAACAACAACAACAACAACAAAAAACAGGTAAAATTTGGCAAACCTTAATATACTTTCATTAAAGTTATTCAGCGGGCGAAAGCATCCAAATTTATCACAATACTATCACTGCAAAGCCGTGCAGGTTAGGAATGATATTTAGCTGGATTCAAGTTGTGAAAAGAGACCCTTCCCAATGATGCACACAGAAGACAAAGGATATAAAGATCCAAGGATGAGTGCTGGGCTCAGCAGGACCAGAAGAAAACATTGGAAGTTTATATCTGTTATTTCACTAGAACACAGTTTTACAAATAAACATATCAATACATCCATTCTGCAGTAGTACACAGGGACCTCTAGTCTTAGAATGAAGCCAGTTAGAAGTGAAATGGATGACATACTAAACTAATCAGCCTCCTGGAAACCAAACCTTTCTTGTATGCTCAATGGATTTACAGAATTAATTCAAAAGAAACTCATACACACACAGAAACAAAAACAAAGAAAACCCAGAAATGAGTTTAAAGAAACAAGCCAACCAACCCACAACCCACACAGGACTGAACCTGAAGTTACTTATTATGGAGAATTTATCACATACTTTTATGATGGTACATTATTGCCTAATTACTGTCAACATGAAAACTGTGCAGCATCTTTTTGAGCAGCTTGAGTTTCCTTGCATTGGGCTGTGTGAGATTTTTCTCCTTGTGCCACTAGCATGATATTCCTTGTACCATCTGTGATTATGGTCTAACCACTTCAAGATTAAAGCAATAAAAAGCTAGTGATGGACTTGGCACACAAGCGTAACTGACTCCTTTATGTTCCTGAGGAGGCAGGGACCGATAGCAAATGTAGACAAAGCTACTGAAGTTTTATTTTCTCAAAGCAGTTTTTAGTGCTTAACTCCTTCCACCTTTAACACGATCCCTGAGTCCCAAGGCAGAAAGGTGGAGAGTGCTACACCTGAAATAAGAGCTCCATCTACTGGCACATTGCAGTGCTCGCCAACTCTATTTGGGGTTGCTGTCAGCCTCTCACCCTCATACTTCACACAACCAGTCTGCTCAGATTACATTACTCAATATGAAGGCACACAGTAATGAGGAGGTGAAGGGGAGACAGACACCTGTAAAAAGAAGAAACTCAGGTACAGGAATAATTTATCCACAGTCAGAAACATGATAGCCACTTCAGGATCTTAGAAGAAACATTACAATATACACACTTTCAAACACAGAACAAACCTACTTTCTTGTGTAATAACCTCAAAATAGCCATGGAATTCCTTATGCTCCTTTACTTGTGCCTTAAATATTACCAGCATGAGATTATTTGTGGACACAAGGGACACCAATGAATCAGCTGGTTCACAAGCTCTGAGGGAGAAGAAAGAAGAGCACATATATAAGCAATGGCTTTTAAAAAGCAAAAAGCATAATGCATTATGCTCATTGTATGCATAAGTTTCCCACTGGTTCAGATCTTATGTACTCCAGAGCCTAGTAAAATCTCCATGTTCTTAAGCAAAAAAGTATCAGTTGCAATGTCAGTTAGAAACCAAATATTGGAAATCACTCCTTATAGAAAAGAAAGAAATTGCACACATGAAAATGAGTATGGAATGGTTCACTCTATGAGGCAATGACTTTCGGCCTTCACTTCCAGTAAAAATGAACAAAGCCAATATTAAAGAAAAGCTGGAAGAGAAAGCTTTATTAGACAAAAGGATTTATCTTCTTGTTGGTGAGTGGGAAAGACAAGAAAATTATTCTTCAAGTCAGAAATTAAGAACCTGAGCCTATCAACTAGTCTCATTAAAAAAAATAAAAAGTTACTTTCCCTATGCATTACCTAGCAGACATCTTCAATCCTCTACACATACTAACACGTAAGTGAACACCATCCTCTGTTTCATAGACAAGTCAATTGGAGACACAGATTAGTAGAGGGCAGCTCTCAAAAAGAACTCAAAAGCCAATGCTCTGTTTTTGAGGCTTATACACAGACTGAAATGCCAGAGAAAAGGGTTTTGGGGTGAAAACACCGAGGTTTTGTCTACTTCATGGAGGTATTGTCTTTTCCTTTCGGACTGACAGAGCCCTATGGAATTAACTACCAGGAATTTCAAAGAAAAAAATCCCTAAACAAGCATAATGGATTATGAAAGTGAGAAAAGAAAGAGAAAAAAGTAATAGTCCACATTACTCAACCCATCACAGCTTCAACTCTGGATTTTTATAATCCTCTAAACAAATACAGCAGATAAAAAAGCACTGAACTAGTGAGTGCCAGTAAGTGAAGAATCACGAGACTTAGTTTCAAAACTTCAGTCTTTATTTGAAAAGCACTAATCTTCATCTAGAGGAGTTTGCTTAAGAGAGGAAAATTTGACATTCTTTTTCAGTTAGCATCTGTTTCCTCAAAAAGTTTTGCTCAGTAATGTGTGAATTTTTCTTAGTTCTGTACCTAGATGAATATACACTCCAGTTGAAAAAAAGGGAAAAATTTGAAGAAAATTTTCCCATTTCTTTTTTTAGCAAGGTAACTTACACAAGAAATTTAAATTTTCAGGTTTTATGTGAGTAATACATGAAGATCACAACAATTTTATAAAACCAAACTAATAAAAAAATGCAGATGACAGGTTTCAGAAAAAACCCAAAAGCTGACAGTTAATTCTTAATAGGAATTTATACTCACTGGTACAGTAACTTATCTTTGATTGGCATCAGAGAATCATAAATGGTGAGTGAATCAGTGATGCAGTTATCTGCTTCAATCTGAAGGGATACTATTGAAAGGCGGATAAGGTGGCCCACAGATGCAATTAGCTTAAAATAGCAGATTGTTCCCTCTGATGTAGCTCGCATATCCAGAGGAAAGCGCTTGTGTACATGGTCAGCATAGAGATCATACATGCAATTTGTTCCTGTGAAAATATCACATTTTCAACACTGGATGCAATCACTCCAAAACCCCTAAATCCGCATGGTATTAAAACAAGAAATCCTAAAACTTGTGTTAAACTAAAGCAAAATATGAAAGCATATCTAACTTGGAAAACAAAGTAATACTAGAATCATAGAGTGGATTGGGTTGTAAGAGATCATCTAGTTCCAAATTCTCTGCCATGAAAGGGATACCTTCCACTTGACCAAGTTGCCCAGAGCCCCATCCAACCCAGCCTTGGACACTTCCAAAGGGCATCTACAGCTTTTCTGCACAACCACCCCCACAGTAAAGAATTTCTTCCTACTCTAAACCCAAACCTACCGTTTTTCAGCTAAAAGCCATTCCCCCTTGTGAAGAAACCTTGTGAAGAATCCCTCTCTGTCTTTCTGTGTCACTCGCTGTTTTCATCTTAGTTACAACTCTGTGGTCAAAGAACAGTCTATTCATAAAAGTATACATCATGGCCAAAAGTGCTGTAATTCAGTTCTTGTAGGATATTTGCACTAAAGCAGTGCCATTTTGTACAATTTGCAGTTAAAGTTCTGCAGAGTCTCTAAAGGATAAATTACTTAATTGTTCACTGGGAGATATTCATCTACTTTTAAGGCATAAATCAACTGCTTGCCCCGACAGACATTGGGATTTTTATAGTACATAAAACAAAATAAAAGCAAAAATGCAGCTATATGTCTGTATTTCTCCAGCTTTTTTATTGTTCAAATGTCAATGTTCTCAATGCTTTACCATGACATGAGCTAAAAGTGCGAGCAACAAATTCAGCTTCACCAAGTCCTTCAGTTTGGAAGGGATGCTAGGACTTTTCTTGTTCAACATCCTGCTCAAAGCACGATCAAAATGAATTCAGACTAGGACTTTGTCCTGCCCAGTCTTTAAAATTTTTGCAGGATTAGAAATCACCATTAGAAATGGAAATACTGTGAAATACCAATGATGCAATCTACCCTCCACAACATTTATAAAAAAAAAAAGGGGTAAAAACTTGTGTCATAATTTAGACAAGGATAAGCAGAATATAATCCTACTTGCACCCAATTTTCCAATTAAGCTGAAATGATTGTGATTGCCAAGAAAAATATATTGAGGTCTTTATTTCAATTCAATATTGCAGCTCACAGTCAGCAAAAAACTTAGGGAATTTTTGTTTGGTCATATCTAAAACTCTAAACATAGCTCTTTGAAAGGTGAGAAGGAAAGAAAATGCAAATTAGGGAGAATAAGATCCAAAGTGAATATATGCATTAATTTCTGCCTATCATAAACACAAGTCTCTGAAACAGTTACCATCATGAAACACTAATTAGAGCACTGTCAAAGTTTACTACCAATTGTTAACTCAAATTAAATGTTGACTTTTGACCAGCAGTTAATCTAGACAGGAAGTGGCAGGCTTTGTCCAACTTCCACTTCTAAATTACAATCTTGAAACAAATGCTATGAATGTTTATGAACAATCTGTAAGGGTCACATTCCATTAAAATTAATTACAATTATAACTATTCAAAGCTTTGTTTAAGTCATTGTTCTTCCTTCTTCCTTGTTCTTATCTCTTCCCAATAACATTCTTTTTATAATTGTTCTTTGTGCTTATTTAGTCACCCTTAGCAGAGCCAACTTTGATCATAATCTCTAAAATTATGCAACAGCCATTATTTCTACTAAGTAATTAATAATGGGATGAACTCACTGCTCCTATGGAGCATAGTGCAGAGAATTCAGAGCTAATCCTAGAACTACAAGTAGTGCAAGCATGCTGGCTTGAAACCAAAGCTGGATAAAGTCTTTACCCAAGCAAACCCTGCGAAGCCAGATAAGGCAATGCAAGAATCTCGCATCAGCTGAATGTTCACAAGTCCCTTCTCCAACACCATTCTTCAGTAAATCTGCATTCCAGTCTGTGCCTGAACCAACCACTAGGTGCATCTTCATACCCAAAGTAACTCCATTGCTCTCAAAATACAACCAGCTGATGCTCATTCCCTTTGTGCTGCTGCATGATCACTTTCACCTCCACATCATATTCCATAGTCATAAGAAGACACAACCAAAGGACCCCAACAAATAAAATTGCATCAATTTAAGACTCTCAGCTACTGTGGCCATCCATGTTGTTGATCATTCAACTTCACAGCATACCAGCTCCAGGCTTCCCATAGATACCAGCTGACACCTGTGCGTGACTATATAGTCTCTGACAGACATCTAGAATACAGCAGGTCATCCTTCTCCTTCTGTGTGAAGGATACCACATAAGTCCTAAAAAAAGGTTTAGCAACAATATTTGTGTTGTGGTCTTCTTAATTTCTTTTGGTTTAGGGGCTGCATTCTGGAATAAATTGGAACCAAGTTTCGACTGTGCTAATTCCTCCACCCTGGAACACTTAACTGGGAAATGGAATCGCTATGCAGGTAAACAGCAATATGCAAAACTCTTTTATAGAAATAAAGTTCATGTAATGAAATGCAATAGGAGTCAATACTGTTATGCTTTGCAGTTTAAGTCAGGGGAGGTTTTTAACAAGTGAATGCTATAGCAAACTTGAGTTTTGAGAAATTGTGGGCTGTTAGGTATCTAAACATTGCAAATCATGGCCCATGGTCTGTGACCTGAAGTCTGCTTGTGGACCTCAGAACAAGGAGAGCTTGACTTGGCTGCATGGCAGAAGTAGTTGTTGGATTCTGAAAAAAATATGCAAGCTAAAACCTTGCAAGGTAACAGAGGTGAAAATCATGGATAAAAGTGCAACAAGACATCTCAGGAAAGAAAAATACAAACATGGAAATTTATAAAGCCCTTTAAAAACTGAAATAATGCAACTTCAAGGTGAAAAGTCAGTCTGTGTCAAGGAGCAAGGGAGGCCAACACATCCCCAGCTGATTGATAACTTCGGGCCCAACAGAGTCTTACCAGGCATCTGCATCAAGGGTGATTAGCACACTATTGCTCAGCCTAGTAGCACGTTTTTTCTAGGTACCTACTCCATGTACTAGTGAAGGTAGATGGGCTGTGCTTTAGACCTGCTTGTTCAGTGCTTTGCACACTGGCAAAGAACACTTCTGGGAGGTTTACAACATGAAAACCAAGCATATAAAAATATTGTCTCCCACAACCCTGGTAAAACTGAACTGTCTAAACTAGATACTGTTAGGGAAATTGTTCAACTTAACATTAACCTTGGAGAAAAGGGAATTAAAGAGGATAAAGGATGGACAAAAGCATTGCTCTTGTTCAGTATATTAAGCTGTCCAGTTCAGAAAAGTTTAATCTGCTGGTCAACACAATGAATAGCAAACAACTGACTTGGTTTGTTTCCTACTATGTCACCAGGTACAGCTAAAAAATTTACCAGGCAGATTAAAGGTAGATAGTTTCTATATTTGTTACATGCAAGATTCTTTTCTTTCAGCAAGTCAAGACTCAAATGCCAAGGCTAAATTTAACCCTCTTAAATTAACACTGAACAGTATCTGTAAGTCCAAGTCATGAACTAAAAGCTTTGTTCTCCACCTCTCCTCTGCAGGAAGCTGCCAAAATGGTGAATTACCTGTTCCCGTTGTTGACCAATAATCTGACCGAAGACCTGCTGCAAAGAAAAAGAGTTGTGTGAGTCTTCTTGCTTGCCTGAAATCCAGAATTCAGAGTTTAATTCGATCACACCTCAGTCCTAACACTGAACACACAGAACAAAACACTTATCTCAATGAAGGGGGCTGCCTTGTTGCCCTTCATTTCTGCAAATTTGGCAAGCAGCATTGGAGGTGAGGCAAGAAGAGACTGCATGGCAATTAAGCAGTCAAAGTCAATTGAAGAACTGAGACAGAGGTACCCAGGAGGCCATTTTCTCAGTCTTGGCCACAAAGTCTCTCATCTTTCAGTTGGACAGGGTTGTTCTGTCTGATGTCCATAGAATGGAAAATCATTAAACATTTTGTAGCTAAATACATTAAATGGATGCTTGAATGACGCATTGTTCCCCAGACAGAAATGGCACAGGACTTGTTTAAAAAATGGGCAGCTTTATATCTATTTTTGAATCTGTAAAAAGGGGTGATAAGAGTCTCATTTTCATTAAAGGGGCTAAAGTTTGATCCATGTGATCCATCCCTTCAACTTTTTATGCTTTAAAATCACAGACTAATGCAAATCTGCCTGCAAGGTATCCATCTTAGCTCCTGACTACCACTCCAAGTACAGGAAGTTTTGCAATACCTGTTTACAAGGACAATTTGTATCTTAATTTGACCTCAAATCTCATTTTTATTTTCTTTCTTACTTTTCTTTTCTATTATAGTTTTATTATTAGAAGCTAAAGATGTAAGATAAAGATTTTAGTTTACTGATAGAGTTTGCTACTCCAAGGTAAAAACATTTGCTTAATGAAGTGTTTCCTCAATGACATTGATATGTTCTAGTACTAACCACTCAGTACAATGGAATCCATGTCGACTGCAAGGCCCTGAAGACTTCCCACTGAAGTCCGGTTAATGATACTTGTCTGAATGGAATCCTTTAAAATGGCAGCCACACAATCCTCACAGAGCACTTGCCCCTTTGCCTGTGGTACCACAAATACGATCCAGAAATGAATAAGAAGGCCTCCATTGTTGTTGTTACTGAAATAAAGAGCTCAGATTATCATCCTGTTGGAAGTTCTCTGAAGGCTAGACTCTTAGCCCAAGCTTCTGAAGTACAAATTCAGAAGTGTATGGCTCATCTCCATATTGTATAATTAATTTAACCCACTGAATGTGTATTTTCCCCTTAAACAAACAAACAAACAAAACAAACCCCAAACCACACACTTCACATGCAGTTGGGAATCTTCAGTAGGCTGATTTCCTGAGGGTCCTGACTTTTAAGATCTATGGAAATCACACTATCTACATATGAATTAGAGCTGGACTATTTCCTAAAGATCAAAACAGAAATAGTAGAACAGAAACAGTAGAATTATCATCTCCAGAAATGCAGAGCTCTGCATTGGTACGCATCTCACTCTGCACTGTGTGCTGCAATACGTAAGAAAAGATTCCTAGTCTATTTAGGTAACACATTAGAAGCTGTGTATGATCACACTAATGTCTACCTCCTTAATGGGGAGAAAGACCTTTAAATCAAACATAGCTTAGAAACCTCCAGTTTCTGAACCAAAACTGTATCTGTTTCAAGAGGACTGAAATAACTAAATTTCTAACATTAATTGCAAACGCAGTATTAGAGTAAGAACACTTCATTGCATAGAGATTTCTTGCTTCTTCTGTAAGTAGAAAAAGGTTTTATTCCAATAACACTATTTACAAAATATGTAAATTTAGTCAATAACACAGAGTTGTGCTCCAACAGCATGTTTGAGTGGTTAAACTTATGCATGAGCCAAAGTATCACCAAACCTCTTTATTTCTGTTCATTATTTCTGACATTATTTCTGTTCATCTTGCATTGTATTCTTAGCAGACAAGAAACTGCTTATATGACTTTAGTCTGCCCTTGTTTTTTTTAAGTGAATTAGTATAGGTTATAAACATACTTTGATATCAGTTCAAGTACATAGCAAAGGCATTAAATCATAACCATTAAAAATAAGCTTGTTTTGTGGGCTTATTACATTATATACTGCCCAGCAGAAAAGCAATTACATCAATTACAGTTTTACCTGACTTCTGAGACAGTAGACTGCTTATAAAATTTTGAGAAAGAAGAAGTTGTGTAGACCAAGTTCATCTGAAAGAGAAAGAATAAAGCTTTAGCATTCTGAAAATCAGTCACACCTAGGGATGCTATATGCCTAGGCTTTCCTAGGAATAACCTATTTTCCACCAAGATTATGCAACATGCAGACATTTCCAGATATACATCAACCAAGCTAGGCAGAGCAGGAGATGAACAGAGCAGCTCTTCAATGCACCCATAACACATCCATTATTCCCAGGAAACATCAAATCTTCTGCCTGTGGCCAGCTGACATATACAGTAATGCTCTTTTCAGATAAATGAATTTAGAAAATGGTGCACATCCTTCACCCAGAAAATCTCAGACACAGAGGGCTTCCCTATCCTGGTGCTAAACTTAAGGCCAAACTTCAAGCAATGTGCCCACAGCTCATAGCAATTTTTGTGTTGTTACTACATTGCAGTGAACAGCACATATCAGAGCTTTTCCCACAGAATCACAGAAAGACTGAGATAGGAAAGGGCCTCTGGAGAGCATGTAGTCCAATCCTTCTGCTCAAAGAAGGGTGAACTAGATCATGTTACTCAGTTGATTTCCAGTTGATTACTTTCAAGAATGGAGACTCCACATCTCCCCTGGATGACAACCCCAGTGCTTGATTCCCCTCACAGCTAAAGAATTATTTTTTTAATGTTTCCATGGACTTTCTTGCACTTTGATTAATTTGTATCTATTTTCTTCATCAACAGCTTAGTATTAGCATATTTCTTCCCGATACACGCAGTTTAAAACGTGGAGAAGCAAAATCTCTGCCTGTTTCCTGCCAAAGGACTGCCTTCGGGCAAAGCAAACTCCTGATTCTCCTTGTTGTTGGGCTGCGATAACACCAGTGTGAAATAACCTTCCTTTCCCCCCTCCTGTTCAAAGCCACAAGGTGGCATGTACCTCAAGCTATTCAGACCTCGCTCTCCTGCTTTTATGATTAAAACTAATGCCCAAAGACCTATGACACAGATTATTGCAAAGGCTGTAAATATCACATCCGTATTAATCCCTAACTTTCATTGTTTGAAACAGGAAGCTTGAACAATAATTTTAAGGGCCTAAATAAAGTGGGTGGAGCTCAATCTTTCTCCAAATTAAAGTACAAGGGATTTTATGTATTACTGTTACTATAAAAGGGAAAGAACCTATCTTGAGAGGTTCTTCCTCTACCATTTCGGGTCTCTGGGCCAGCAGCCATGAACAAAAGGGTTTTGAGGAGAACAACAAACAAAATCAAATTCCCCACTTCTCTACTAACAATTTTAGTCAATAGTTAAGGTTGCCACAAAGCCCAGTTTCAGCAATGCAAAATCCATTGGTGAGTTCAGGCAAAGTTTACAGATAAAAAGTAAATTCCAAGTAATGTTCAAGTAGGAGGTGGTGACACTGGCAGCTCAACACCTTCTGTCTGTCACCTCTCTCCACTGTGTATTACATGGGCAGGATGCTCGGAGACAAGGACAAGACACAGGGATTATTGGAGGTTAGAGCTGCTCCATGGAGAGCAGGGGAAGGTTAAGCCCTCCACTAGTTATCTGTTACTGCTGCCTGAAAGAACTTTAATAATTAATATGCAGGACTTGGAAAGAGATGGAAAGCAGTTCACATTGTCACATTGTAAGATGACAAAAACTTAGTAATTATTGAAAAATTTCTTGGTTGTATCTACCTTTTCTACCTTTTTTTTTTTTTTTAGCAGTTTTCATACAGTCCACATGCAGTTTCATAAGCTTGAAGAATCCTTATGTGGACAGTACTGCAGTTTCTGGCATTAATGTATTTTTGCTCCCTACGCCAAATGTCTTTCAAATCAAATTCCCTTTTAACCAAGATTCCCACCCCTTTCTTCCCACTGTAGAGCAGCCATTGATCCAGAGGTCTATTTCTGCTTTGACTGATGTAAGGTATTGGGAAGAATAATAATCTTTAGAATACCTAGCATCAGAAGGAAATGTAAATGTAAATATGTCCGTGATCCCTAGGGTAATTATAGGTACTTTAAGGCAGAAGAGTGGCAGAAGATACCAGTGTAAATGCAAAAGATCTCATCTATTTGATGTTTCAAAAGTGGCAGTTGAGTTTAAGGGCTTTTGTAGAATTTTAATCATAGATCATGATTTGTGGGGAAATGTATGTAAAATTCTTAGTAAAATGTAAAAGACAAACAGACCTGTTCAAAACCAGCTGGTGATGAACCAGCTGAAAGCAGTCAGTTCCTTCACACCTGCAGACAGGCACCCTTTGCACATAATCCTCTGGGGGAAAAGGGGTGGAAGAAGAACACCACAGCAGCCTCAGTGACACCTGAACATCACCTCTTGCTCACAGCTCTGATCTTTTTTGCTAACCAAGCAGCCCACCAGTCTTACCACATGCTGCACAGTCTGTGCCATATAGAGGAATTCCTTTGACTCTTTCTGCCTATATTCTGGGAGAAATTCTATGTTGGCAACACGAAACAGTCCGACAAAATATAGTGCATCTTTGTTTTCTGCCTGAACTGCAAGAAACAAAGAAGACAGTTAGCTTTTCTTTCTTTGTCTTTTTAAAAATAACAATGAGGGGTTTTTATTAAATTCAAAACCAAATGAATTTATTTGGCCTAATCTATTTTCTAGTCTGAAACAGCTACTCAAAGAACTCTACACTTTTATAGCCAAACTGTTCTAGATATGTACCAAATTATAGTTAATCGAGCTCCTGTTCTGTACACACACGGTAAGATACCACCATACAAATGAGCCAGCATAATGAGGGCAGTATCAACATCCAGATTTTAGAGCACCCCTCAGGAATCTTAGGCAGCATTAGCATCAGGGTTCCAAAGAAGAAAACACAGCTCTTAATGCCTAATTACACACACATTTATTTTACTCCCCTTTTACTTCCTTAAATCTATTCTGAAAAATAAAGGACTTATCTGAACTTCAGAAGGCCAAGAAACACAGTGGAAGGCAAAATTTCTGAGGAATCGAGCTCATAGAAACCTGTCAGGTCTGTGCAAACCAGTTCAGCAAAAAAAATATTTTGCATAATGCTGAAATAAAGTCATACTTCCTAAAGCCAGCAGATCTACCTGCTCTTCTAATTACTTGTTAAGTCTTAGCAAAGACAAAAGTTTTTCAGACCCCATTTAAAAATTTCCATGTTTATTTTAGAAACAGCCTTAAGGACATGAGATCCTAAAGTCATCTGAAAGTGCTATTGGCAATAATGATACATGGAGCTGGCATGAACTTTCAGCAACTCACCAATGAAGAGCCACAATAATGTCCAGGTTACAACTCCTAAAATGAATAGAATGAGGGTAAAGAGAATTATTTTGTTTTGAAAATTCCATAGCAACTTATCTTTTTTCTTCAATTTGCCAAGCTTTTTCATTGCCAGAATCCTCTTTGCCAACTTGTCTTCTGCAGATACCATTTCGACTGAAACGCTGGCTGCCTAAAATAAGGTCAAAGACAAAAAAAATTGTGGAACATTTCTAGCAGGAATTGACTGACCAGCAAATCTCAACCAACTCATTCCTCAGAGAAAAGTCTCCACTTCCTTCAGGATGAGGAGCAGTGGCTATGGAGAGGCTCTTCCTGCATATCTAGCTCCCTGTGAGAAGTTACCTCTGGTGAGCAGGAGAGCACAGCACAGGTCTTACTGGGATGGGATTTGCACAGGGTCATCATCTGGATCCCCAGCCCCTTGACAGTTTATTTTGAACCACAGTCCCAAATTTTCTAAAGCTAGATCCAAATATGTCCTGACCATCTCATCTAGGTACAAAGGACTACATGTCAATTTCTATATTTGCAGGAGCAGTTTCCACTTCCTATAAGGTATCTACAGCTTGTCTGTTCTGGAAAGTCCATTTATACCAGACACCAGTCCCCAGGCATTTTCCTCTGCAGAAGTTAATCCACACATTTAAGCAGGTAAATAATGTTTATCAGTTGCTGCAGGCACAGCAAGAGCTGCTTGAAGAACTGGCACTTCATAAAACTCTCTCTTCAGATATCTCCTGTCACAGTTAAATGGTTTGTTGTGAGCCCATCTAAAGGTTCAATCACCTTTTCTTGAGTCAATTCATTGTCTTATCTCTACAGAGTTTAGCTGGCAAATTCCTGGATCACTCAGAGCATTAATGACCAAGTGCACTGAATATGAATACAGTTTTAGCTGTCACACCCAGCTGCACCAGAATTAAATTACAAGGAAAAACAAAAAAAAAAAACCAACAAACAGAAAACAATCAAAACCAACAACAAAAAAAACCCCCAAAAACAACAACAAAAAACCCACAAAAAACCTCCCACAGCCAAACAAAAATAAACAAAACAAAACCCAAAACCCCACAAAAATCCAACAAACAAAACCCCAACAAATCATGACCCACCATGCATTTCCTTCTTACATAACAATTATAGCTTAAGTTAGATAATATTGCTATATTAACAAGGAACATTCAGGAAAAAATACTCTAAAGACACGTTAATGCTAGTGAGAGGGAAACTCTCAAGGAGCGGCCTTAGGAAGCTGCGAGTTGTCCATGACTGGAGGTGTTGACCAACACCAGTCAGCAATCAGCAGCAAGAGTTTTAGTGCACAGTCTTCTATGAAGCATAAAACAGTCTTAGACAAAATGACCTGGCTCAGGAGCTCATATATATGAGGATTAAACTGCACTTCATAATTTTAAAGATGAAGACCAAAACAAATAGGTATTTCACCTTGTTTTTAGAACAGGTTGATTCATTTTAAAGGCATCTTCAAAGTGGGTCTTCCTCACATCACAGCTGAATTTATGCCACTCAGAGGCATCTCTCAGTGGTACATAATTTCTAAGCACTGCAAATCAAAAAGCTCTGACAATGACCAGTGATAACTGGTCTATGATTTGTTCAAGATGCTGACAACCTCACTCTGAGGGAAAAATCCCTGTCCTATCACCTACCCCCTTCTGTGCCCACACAGAAACACACTGAGGAATTCACAATCACACTAGAAGGGACACACAAAACATCAGAGCCCCTTGTACAGATCTGGCTGCTCCCTGTAGGCCCTTTTTAGCCTCTGCAGAGCTACAGTAGGACCACGAGGAGAAAGTATGCAACAAGACGCTCACCTATTTACCAGCATTACATTCTTTGAAGCCTGCTCACCTATTTACCAGCATTACATTCTTTGAAGCCTGCTCACCTATTTACCAGCATTACATTCTTTGAAGCCTTTCAGAAGGTTCTGAAAGAACCTGCAAAGAGTGTGTGGTCTGTTGTAGACTAAAACGTGTGAACATGACAGTCATTTTTCATGCCTACTAATTATATTACACTTGATGAGAAAGAAGACCTTGAAAGTCAGGAAGTAATCAGCTAAGAATTTCACTCTTGAGTTTTCATTGTGGAAATGAAATGACAAGCATAACTGCCAGCCCTTGGCAAAAGTGGCGTAGTGAAATAACCTACAGTAAGTGCTCGTTTCCTTTTGCCCAGCGGTAGGAGGCCCACATCTGGGTGTTAGGCCTGTCAGTATAAGAGAGATGTTGATAATACAGAGCAATTCCAGAGGTAAGGGGCTGGAGGATACATTGTGCAAGAAAAAGCTGAGAACCTCAGGGTTCTCAGCAGGAGACAAGAAGGCAAAGACCATGTGAGTAAATCTAATTATAGCTTTCCATATCTAAAGTGGGCTATGGAGAAGACAGAGCCACACTTTTCTCACTGATGCACAATGAAGAAGGAGCCACAACAGTCACATATAGCAGCAGGGAACACTCCAGCTAGACTGGGGGAGGGGAAAGAATGGATTTCACCACAAGGGCCATGCACCAGAGCCATGCCCAGAGAGGTCACAGAACCTCCATGCCTGGAGTTATTCAAACCTTAGTGGATCAACGTTCCAAGAAATCTGTTTTGATGTTACTTCTGTTTTTAAAAACTGCAGAAGTCTCCACCAACACATTTTTAATATGTTTCTCTGATATTATGCACTAGTAATCCCATCAAGAAGAGAGCTCTGCGTATCCTCACAGAGGGAGCATATGAAACATCATCAGAAACATCCTGCTGGTCCCATAGTCAAATACAACAGATAGCAATCTTTCACTTCAGAGTGGAGGATGTGCAAAGAGGAGAAGAAAACTTGGTAATAAGAGATTAAATGTAAAGTCAAAAGACTAAGTATGACCCTTTAAAGTTTCCTCAAACAATCTTTAAACACAGAACCGGAAGATTTCAGACCCATGTCTTCTATCGAGGTAATTTACTGCACTTGTGTAGTGTGTTCTTCACTCAATTTACCCACCTTCTGTATTTTTAAAAAACCTTATTGAGTACATGTTTCTCAGGATGAAAACCAAAGTGCCCGTTTGTTTGTTTAAAGTTCTGCATTGTCACAAAGTTCCTTTATACACTCAGGTGTTCAGTAGGCCAGCCTGAGGCAGCTCAATGAATGTTGAGTTCCGACATCTAAAATTTCTGTCACTTTCATCAAGATTTCCATAATATTTTATATCTAAGTTTTCCCATGTAACTCCTTTTTGTGGCTCTAGACTGAAACAGATTTATTATTAAAATTTAAATGCTGTCAATTATTGTTAAAAATTGCTAAAATTGACATCACTGGACTATACGTGGCACTTGAAATCATCTTAATTTCATCTACTGTAATTCTCATGTTTTTTTTAAAGCAGTTAATGTATCAAGCTTTCCATGACAAAGTTCTCTGTTACATGGAATTCACAGGCATATTGAATGCTATGTGCTACGTTATCAATATTTCCATATGTTTTTTTAATTTACCATAAACATTTTATAGTAAGGAAAACAACAGCAAAGTTAAGCTGCTCCCTTGCTTCAATAAGGACCATAATTCTCAATTCAGCCTTCCCCTCTGCTGTAACTTAGTTCCTGTATTCTAGAATTGGTTTCCAGCTAAAGTTGCAAATTGACTATCACTGCACACTAAATTATTTAAATACTTCTTTGTCATGAGTTAACACTCATACAATAATCCCCTTCTCTGTGTCTCCTCCGGGAAAAGCAAAACACTTTGCCTGCTTTAATTTTGCTTTTTTGCCTAGAAGTTAACTACTTTTTGGAAAAACATGCTGCATGACACCAATATAAGCTTTAATGTTGTCACTCTGACATGTCCGTTATTTCAATTGTCTGAAAATACATATTATTAGCTATCTAGAGACCTACAAACACGTTGACATTTTCAGACATTTTCAACACAAAATTATAAAAATCTAACCATGATGTTAAGTTTAATACCCAAGAATTAGATCACAAGAGATCTAATAGTGTCAAGACCTATATAAAATCAAGAATGTTCAAGTCACCTACTTACACTGACTTCATCTTCAGGTTTAGCTGTTGGGTGATCATTTTTTTCATCCATTTCAGTGGAACTTATTTTATTACTTGTCCAAGCTGGAAAAGAACTTTGCACCTTTTCTCAGGCTCCTCTTCTGCTTGTGACACTGAAGACAGCTAACTGCAATGTCCAGGACCAAAAGAGGCATCAATTTACTTTGATGAGTTTCCAATTGTAATCTCATCTGCCCTATTGCACCTTTGCAAATGTTAGAAGGCTGCTGTCATGTAACTTTAGACTTCAAATTCAAACTGGATAAAATAGGCTTTTCACAGTCTTTATAAAGCTGAAATATTAAAACACAAAGTCACAGTGCTAAAATCTATACACCACTGATCCTCATGGGTCCCTTCCAATTCAGCATATTCTGATTCTGTGAAAATGTGACAAAATTAATTACATGAACAAGAAAAGCAGCAAGCAAAATGTAAAAATGAGAGCAAAAACATGCTAAAATAAGGAAAATAAATGTAAGCACCTTAAGTAAGAGTGTTGAAAATAGCACACAACAACTGCAAATCAAGATGAGCATTTTGACTCTCTTCTAGAATTTTTTAATGTACCTGTTGAACACTCAAATTTGGTTATTTTATTGTACCTGAAAAGTAAACTGCTCCAGGCAACTTATTTCATGTTGTTAAAGCAGATGAGGCTTCAAACTGAGTATCCATTTTGTAATTAGATGCAGGAAGTCACTTGTATTATAACAGTTCCATCCTATTTTCTTTGTTAATTAAATATTTATAGAGGATGTAAACCAGTACTTTTCTCAATGGATGCTAAGTATAGAGCTGTCTTTACTTTTAAGTGATTAACAATCTCAATGCCTTCCTTGGGTCAACTGCAGAAATGGTACTGGTGGTATACTAATTTTATTTTAAAAATAACCCTTCTATAATTTATCTTTGAAGATATACAACCTAGACTAGCAAACAAACAAACAAACAAATTAGCACTGCAATAGAGAATAATTAGCACTACAATAGAGAATAGATGTAGTCAGAACTCATAACCAGTGAGCTCCAGGTGCGATGTATACTCTGTCCATGTAACCAACAATAAATTACTTCATCTACAAGGCAAAAAAATCCTGCAGTTAAATAATATACTAATAAACTAAACATTTCTTATCAGGAGTAGTCTTTGGCTTATGCCCTGAAGCACAGTATTTATGTCCTCCGCCACTGCTGTTTGTTCTAGAACTGCAAGATATTTTAACCATATGAAGTGGTATGTTAAGCTCTGGGCCATATTAAAGATTAGCAGCACAGGAAAGTCTATTAATACTCCATATTAGTATGTTCAATTGCTTCCAAGGTTCACTTTTTAAAAAAATTAATTATGCTTAATTTTTGGGGACTACTCTGGTCTCTCAAAGTGTTCATGTAACCCCCCAAAGCCTTCCACTGCCCCATGCACAGGGAGTTACTATGATACAAGTACCGTTTCAAAAGCTAGTCCATAGATTGAAAGAGCATTGTACAGGTAAGTACCATAAGTCACCATACCCCTGCACTCCTCAGGGCTTGGGAGGTGAAGGGGTGTGGGTAAGTAGAAGAAGAGCAAGCAAAGAAGTAGGCCTGGGAAAGCGGGGAGGAACATTGTTGTTTCAATGTTTACCTTTTGGTTTCCCACTACACACATTAATAGTTCCATTTCTATTTAAATTTGTAATAAATTAAGTAAATTATCCCCAAGTTGAATCTGTTTTACCTGTGACAGTAATTGGCAAATAATCTCCCAGTCTTCATTGGAAACCATTATTTTTCCCTCCTTCCTATTCCTCCCATTTTCTCTCCTGGTCCTGCTGAGGAGAGGAAGTAGGGCCTGAGCAGCTGGGTGGGAGTTTGGCTGATAGCCATGGCTAACCTACAACAGTGCTGCAGTACCTGGTACATACTTTCCCCTCTTCTCCTTTTAAAAAGAGAGGGTTTGAGTTTTGTTCACGATCTCTTTACTTTGAAACCGAATGCACTAAGTATGAAGAGACTGACAAACTGAAATGAAACACATTAGAAATATAACCATTTAATGAAAGTGAGCACTGTTGTTTCCTTCTCTTTAATTAACTGCATATTCCCTATATAAAAAAAGAAGTCTGAAGATTAAAAAAATCCAAAGCCAATGCAAACTATAAACTTACTCTCTCAGATCCCCTGATGGGTACCAATGATTCCAGTTCAGTTTGAAAAGTTACCATGACCCAATTATTCCAGTTCTGAGCTCTGTGGAGAAATGGGTTTTCACATAGGTCCACCTATGAAAGGGTTGTTGGCTTTAAGTGGGTATAAATGTATTAAGCAGCTTGATTTTTATCTTCTGTAAGTAATGCATAACAAAACATTACTCTAACCTCTTTCTGATCCGAATCAACATAACAGTTTCAGCATCCTGTTTTCTTGCTCTTGTCATAACTTCCAGAGCAGTTCCACTTCCTCATGCTTTACTACTGCAAAACCCAGTTTCACAAATCACTGGCTTCTCAGATTATTCACACACTAACAGTGACACTTGGTTTTTCTCACACCATTCCCACTTAGGGGAGTAACTTCCTCATGCATATCTGTTTGGCAGCCTGAATTTCTGTTTCACACCTCATCAAGATCCTCACACAACCAGGGGCAGCTTGACAGTCTAACCTGTGTTCTCCCATGATGGTGACAAAAAAAAAAAAAAAAGATAGTGAAGTTGGATAGTTGGATATTTGGTGTATCCTCCCCTACGCACACAAACACCCTCTCCCTTTCCACTCTGATGGCCAATGTGGTTTGTCCTAAGATGAAAACATCAGGTAGATATCTCCAGGAGGAACAGTCTGGATGCTCATGTAATCAATGCATTCCAGAGATGGGGGAGCTGTGATGTTTGGATTGACATTGGTGCACACTGGCTTGTAAAAGGGTATAAATTGCCACTGGAGACCAGGCAATCAGGGCAAACTGAAGCTGCCAGCAGCTTCAGAGTATATTCCTATCACAGAGAAGACAGGAAACACTCACTTTTGGATGAGTGACTAAAAGTGCTAAGATCCTGATAAATACAGAGATAAAATCTGAATTAGCTACGTAGGTGCTTTCTTGCTTTATAATTGTGAATTCTGCAAGGCCAAAGACTGTAAACCTGCACATTTCTAGCCAAGCCTCCTTATATTATAATCCTTTAGATACTATAATCCATTCTAGTAGACCATAAAGTTTTTATTTATATGCTACATTGGTAATATTTATATACTGTAATAAAAATAAATTTAATCATTGTCATCCACACACTGATTGTGTCCTGCTTCTCACACCTAGCCAAGAACATTCCCTCAACTACTCTGCTACACCCCCTAGCTCACTGAGTCCCTGATTAAGGGAAAGGTTACAGAGGATCCACGCAACAGCCTCAAGCCACAGCAGCAATGTCAGCCTGTATTACATAGATGTATCCTGGAGGAAGCTGGGATACCAGCAATTCAGCCTTCTAGGAGAAAAAGCTTGTCTTGTGCTGCACAGACCTAGCGCTATGCTGGGGGGAGGTAGGGTTCATCTCACCTGCTTCAGACTGTCTAGAAGTTAGGCACATAAATCCAAGTTTGTTTTCTAGGCTGAGTCTATACATGATGGTGACAGAAGCAGCAGTCAAAACAGAGAAGATGAATCGCACTTTCACCGAGTACAGACAGAAATGAGGATATTATCTTACCAAACGTATCCTCTACAAAGTCATCCCTCTGTAATAGAAATGTTTCCCTTCTGACCAAAGCTGCCACCATGCTCAGCTCAGAGGCAGTTCTTCTTGCTCCATTAACTGATGGGAGCCCAGAATCAGCCTGACAGCATCAGCCCACTAACACAGGAGGGTGCTGCACAGAGGTACTAACCTCAGCATGACATTTTTTCCAACCTGAACATCAAAAGTGACAGTTTGTTTGTATTGCAGAGTGTTCCATTGCTAACCAGAAGCGTATAACAAGCTCCATAAAATCATGGAAGAAAGTCCCTGCACAAAGCAAAGTTAATTGTACTACAACCTGATTTTATTACCTGTAAGAATTCTGTTGCATACTGCTTGTATCTGTTTTTCTTTAATCAAAACTCAGATAAAGCACAGGTTTTAACATGTCTATGAAAACTAAACAAGAATTTAAGTTTCAACTTATAATAACAATTCAGAAGGCATTCATAAACATTCTTAAATCAATCAATTTTCATTGGTACAGAATCACATTGTCTGATTCCATACTTTGTCCCTCAAATAATTTCTTCAAATTACAGCCAAGATTACTTCCAACAGAGCAAGAAAAAGTTTTGGCTGTCCTTCCTAATAAGCCAGCTGAATGTGTTATTCAGCTTAATTTTGAACACAGAGGAAGGTGAACACCTATATCTTCAAAAAGCATGTACTAATAGCTACAGTGGATTAGTAGCCTGCAAAGATCTGCATACACACAGGCAAGTCACTAACATTTTGGATACATGTCTCCCACTACAGAAGACAGAACCAGCATACAGTAGATATTAATGCAATCCTTTGAAAGCTGAAATTTTAAGCAAGATTAAGTGAGGCTTTTATCAAAGTATGGAAGTGGGTGGCAATTGATTACTAAATACTAAACTATTAATAACTGTCTACTAACACACATTTCAGTATCAACTTTGAACTTCCTTTCCCCTCTTCCACTGAATGAATACCATGTTGCTTGCTTTACAGATCTCTGTCATCTGGATATACAACTTGGAATCACAGTGCTTGTGTTTATTTTTCTTCTCCTTGAGCTCTTACTCAATTTCTGATTGCTGACAATGCTTGACTATTCACTAGAGGTCTCCAATGCAACAAAACATTTTCCAACAGACAAAATCACCTTGAAAATTACAGGCAATTGAGCTGTCTTGCAGGATTCAGAAACAATGCATAAATGCCATTGGCAGAACACATTGCCTGAAATGAAGCAGCTGACCATCTTCCACAGCAGCGCTAATAGAGCTATTTCATCTAAACAACGGACTGAGAATAGCTTAGTTATTTGCATCCCATCAATTTAAATTAAATTTAAAAGGCTAAGTGAGCACATCTTTTGGACACAACATCCATTTATCAGTCTGTGCCATTTTAAGGACAGCAAGCCCTGCTATTCCATCAGTTAATGGTCTTGCACTGTTTGATGACCATTGATGCCTCTAGCTAATTTTACTCTCCATTTCTCTCTTGCTTATGTGAAACTGCTATGTGTAGCAGGGCAAGGAGCAAGTCAAGCAATATTGACACAGCACACATAGAATAATATGACTAGATTAAATATGACTAGTTAGGACAATCACAGTGGTATGAAACCTGCTGCATTTCAAATAAAATAAAACTATAAAAAAATAAAGTTTCTACAACAATGAAGTTGACCCAGTTGAGCTAGTGCTGAAGCCAATGATAACACTTCTACAGAGGCCAAGTGAGGGCAGCTCTTCAGCCAAGCAAAAAACACGTTTGTAGCTTTTCAGGTGATTTGCTGATGTGCAAACTCCCATCTATCGTGTGCTTGGATAGATCAGGCCTGAGCAGAGTCTGACAAGTCAAGTTAAAACATTTTTACCAGTGAAAGTCTCTCTGCTTGTCCCTGCAAATCACACTTCATTTGGTGACTTGGTCCTTAGTTGGTTAAAAGTGAAAAAAGATGAAATTTATAAGGTCATGGCTTCAGTTTGTAGGGAGTGCTGCAAAAAAACACTGGTCCATGAGGATCAGACCTCCAGAAGCTCTTCTGGTTAACGAATACCCTGTTCTCTATCATCAAACCCTGAGTGCCACGTGGAAGGCAGAGAGGAAAACATCTCTCTTCCCTCACTTTCTTAGCAGTCATAGCTGTTGCCACAACAGATGTCAGCTGATGTGAGTCCATTGTTTAGTGCAAGCAAACCAAAAAAATCTTGCTCATGTTTATCTCCCTAGGAAACACTATGCCCAAAGCCCCATGTCAGCCTAGCCTCAGTGTTTGCCACAAACAAATTCCCCTACAAAATGCTAGTATAATGTACTAGTTCCTGCTTTTCACAGTTGCATTTTCCTTACAATTAGGCAGAGAGGATCTCTGATACCCTGATAGAAAACCAGCACTGGAAGTTTAACTCCTTGTTGTCCCTCCTCTTTCTTTCAAAAACCTACCCATGACCCTTCCTTTCAAGTCTTGATGTTTCCCTTCATTTCCATTACTCTGATCACCTTCTAAGGAGGAGGATAGACTAAAAAAGCCTGGGGGGAAGATACTCAACAAAACCAGACAAAACCCAATCCCTAGAATTTTTTCTGGCTTTATTACTTTCACCTAAAAGACCTTCAGGAGGGCATTGATGCCACCTGTGATACTTTTCTCTCTACTCTGTAAGTCCTTCCATGTTATCATCCAGCCAGTGAGACTACAGCAAGCACATACAACTTCAAGGAGGAAAACAGCTTCTTTTTTTTTTCTTTTTAAAACAAGTAACTCAAACTAACCTACTATTAAACAGTCAGATTATTTGCACTTTTAAGTATTAAGCAAGCTGTTTCACTGAGTCTGGTGAATTTGGGGTTTCATAACTCCTTTGTTCAGGAGATATGGGGCAGCTCGATATTCCATCCCTAGAAGTGACTGACTGCTGTCGTCATCCTTCACCCACCAAAGACTTTGATAAGCAGAGTACCCAGAAGACCTACAGAGATTAATTCAAGAACTGAAAAAACATACTCGACAGGGAGTGGCACCAGCACATTAATCCACCTAATTGGATGAAAAAAGTTTAAACAAAAGTATTTTTAGTGTTTCAATAACATAGCTCCGCTATTTGTGGGCTCCTCACCAAGACAAAGAAAATCCTAAGTGCCAGTAGAGGCAGGGCAATGCAACCAGATAACTTACAAAGAAAATCTGGTGTTCAGAATAAAAACCACATAGAATCACAGAAAAACCTGTCAAGATGAACCACTTGTGAGGCTGTTAACCATGAATACAATTGACCAAGAATTGCACTGGTTTCTATTGACCAAATTGCCTTGTTAATTTTTTTTTTTCCCAGAGATGCTCTTGGTGTTCTACCTACCTAAGTCACTGCAGTCTCCTCTGACCTTGACATCTTTGGGTACAGGCAGGCAATTTCTCTGTCTCAGCTGCAGAGACACTAATCTTCATTAGGGGTTGATCACCAGCTTGAATATCTGCTCGTGCCCTTGGGCTGAGCACAGGGAAATAACAGGCAGAAGTTAAGAGGATCTGGGCTGATGCAAACAAATGAAAGTCTAAATATAAAACTCGTTAGTGTGATCCACACACAAGCTGCATTTTTTACCCCTGCCTGCATCTAGGTTCTGCATTACAGAGATTGCTGTTTGTATGTTGGTTAGCAAAGCAGGACTTCAGGGGTTGGATATGGGCATGTGCTGCATATGGCAGTGTCCTTAAACATTCACTGCCCTGAGAAGAAATTGCAAGAACTAAAGAACTATTAACAGGAAGGAGCTACAACCCTGTCTGCTTCATTTACAGTATAATCACAAACAAAAAATTTAAAAAACCACTTACTATAGTTTGAACTACAGCTGAAGGGATTTGGTTTTGTTTTTAAGTTTTATGTCTGCCATGTGGAAGTTCAGCAGAGAGAAACACCCTTCCAGCTTCTGGGTCTCCACACAGCCCCAACACAAAGAGCTTCTGAACCTTTCTCCAGCACCATCATGCTATCCAGCTCCATCAGTCAATATCTCACAGCAATACCACTTGAGACAGCTTTTTGGACAAAAGCTTTACCTGGGATTTAAATACTGTATTTTCCAATAAGCAGGCCCTATTCCATATTCTTTTAAGAAGCTTCAACTCTCCCAGTGTTAGAGCCAATTACCCTGTAAAAGATAAAATGAAGCTAATCAAGACCTTTGGGGAAATCAGTCTGATCAGCAATTTGCCAAATTAGGCGAGTTACCTGAAATTTGTTTAAGGATCAGGTGGAGATCACAGCTCACAAGCTGTTCACACATGTACTAGTGCAGTGCCTAGTAAGGATAGCTGGTCACATAACTGCATCTGCCTACTGCAGTGAAATTTCAGTATCCTTTGTTGTCTGGAAAGCATGGGATAAGATCCTCACACTAAATCCTTTGTGTACAGTAATGTCAGAACCTGCAAAGACTGCACTTCCTCCATGTAACACAGTAGTGCGGGATGTCTGCGTCTCTTGACCTTCAGACACAGGGCGCTCCCTATATCCACTTCCATGTTGGCTGGTCACCTACCTACCTTTTGCCTGTTCAGACTTGTAGTGGATTTATTTTAACGGGCCAGATGGATTCCTCATGGTGTTTTGATGAGTCAAAAGGAGGAATGCTAATTTAGGATCATGTGAGATGCTGGCAGAGCCACCTTTTTTAGTGCCATGGCCGCAAAACAATACAAACAAGACACAAAATGCCTACACCTCTATAAGGACAGCCTGGACCACTCATTACATAGCTTAGAATTTTGTGCAGCCTCATGTTGTCTCAGCTCTTAGTTTTGCAAGTGATATGCAGGGCTGTCAATATTTCTCCTCCAGAGAATTCATTACACACTGAACCCATCACATTGTTGGGATCTTCTTCAAGACATCAAATCTCTGAGCTTGCCTCAGCCTCAAAATTTCTCAGACTTTTTTCTCATAACATTTTAAGAATATATTTAACTCCAATTTCCCTTTGGGGGTGGACATGGGAGGTGAGGACATGTCACATGACTGTATGTACATGATTTCAAAGTGGTTATAGAAATTGTGTTTTTCAATGAGTTTTCATCATACCCTGCATTTTCAGTGCAGCCCACTTCACGATGACTATAAAGAACACCCAGACACAATAATAAATCTCAGAAGTGCTTTGCATTTGTAATGAATCCTGAGGGAGGAAACATGATGCATTCTGTAAAACACCAAGCAAATGGCAATAGCCACATCCTTGATCTGAAAGGACAAAGTGTAGTCACAGGCACCCAGCTCATAAGTAATGTTCTATAGAGAACTATTTTTGGAGTTCATTTTCCTCACTCCAAGGAGCAAAACAGTGTTCTTAAAAATTAAATAAAAAAAAAAAAATCTTTTAGAGGTCCTAGTTGCCTTTTGATGGATAGGCACTCATCTATATTGGAATAAAAACACCTTAGTCAGAGCACTGTCTTTTGTGTCTTTGTTCTTTGAGTAGCTCCTGCCAGATACAGGAACAGTTTTTCCCAGCACAGCAGCTCTGCCTGCACAGAGGGGAGGATATGGAGAGAGCATGTGCATTTTGCTGTGCATTCAGTCTTATTTTAAGATAGCCAAGTAAACAAACAAATGCCAGTTCTTTTTAAGCAATGGACATTACCGGTCTCCGCTATGAACAACTTCCCACTAATGTGAATAAAGATCCACCTTCCATCGTTTCCAGCCAAGATGACAGGACTTTCACCTTCACTTGCTAAATATAGATTTAAATTAGAAGTATTAACTGAGACTATACAAACATTGACCAATGGAACAACTAAAATTCAAAGGCCCCTGGTGACCTTTGATGACAGAATGAGTGGTATTGATGACACTGAATACGACTGGTTTATGTTTCTATTTGTAGAGGTCATTCATCTCCCTCTTCTCCCAAATGAGGGAGATACTCCTTTTTTCCTAAAAGAACAGCTGGTTACCCTCCACTGTAGACTTTTTTTCCCAAGAACTTATTATATTCTGTCCATATTTTCCTGTGTTTTATGGTTTATCTTTCCCTGTATTTCATGGGTTATTTCAAGCCTGCTCACAGGAAAGACAGCTTTAAATCCATCTATTCTTCTAATTACTTTTTCTTTCTAATTTGCATTTTTTTTTCTTAAAGACCTACCACATGTATAACACAGGCAGGGTAGCAGGAGGTAGGAAATGTTTGTGTTTAGTTTTTATTTGCTAGAGACCACATTCGTTCCCCTTTTCACAGTTAAACAAGGGGCCCAGGAAAAAAATTTAATAATAAAACAGTCACACCCGTCTCTTGTTTTCTGTGACCATTAGAAGGTGTTATATTCATCAGCCCCCACCTAGGCCAGCCATGACCACTGCAGTTCAGTTCCCTGCAGACTTTGCTGACCATGCAGTGCTCTGTAGGGGCTCATATCTCACCACCATGACACAACAAGCAAACAAATAAATTCAGCTATTTCCATCCTGCATATTCTGATACTCTAAAAACATCACAGCAAGGTTTTGAAGTTTAAAAAGCATGCTAACTGTTCTCTGATAGCCTTGATCACACGTTATACCCACAGTATCATTAAGCTATCATTTTAAGGAGATTCTCCTAAACATAAAGCTAAAATGCCCCTTTTATTTCAAAATCACTATAAAGAAAGTAACATTTTCTGAAATTCATTGTGTTCAAAACTAAAGATTCATTCTAGAAGAATGTTAAGGTTTATGATTCATCCAATTATAGCTAGTACAGAGCCTCTTAAAGGAGGTAGACAATGTTCAGGGCTAAAATCTACTTCCTCTATACCACCTGCTTTTGTAAGAGCCAGCATTTATACTTAGCTAAAGGGCAAGAGCATCAGTGCTTCTGCAGTTAAGTGCTCCCTGGGCCCATTTATCTCCAGCTAATAATCCAATTTGCCTGGATGTACTTGACTCCAGTGGGAGTGCTATTCACAGAGCAACTGCAGAAGGTAGTTCTTAAGGGACTCATCATATTACATGGAGACAGGCATTTTAAATACAGAACATACTCTGCCAGAGTGAGGTTCACTCATACAGGCTGCTTCAGTGACATGGCATTACTATGGCTTGCTTTATTTCACAACTCCCCCTTAAAAAGCAAGCAGAACGAAAACTGTTTAATCATTCATGGATTCATTTTACAGAATGCAGAAGCTGCTGAACCTGGCTGTAAACAGTAATTTTGCTTTTGATTCTCAACCTACACCAAGTATAGAGAAAGACAGTGAAAAAGACAGAAGTGATAAAGAAAAAAAATAAAGAAAAACATTCAATTGCTGTAAAAGCACTGCTCTCTTTTTTCTTACTTTGATTCAATGTATTACAGGTGTCTTGCATCCAGAAAACATAGAAATATACCACAACAATCACTTTCACATAATACTTCTCTTCATACTTTTTCTTGAAAGGTTAGGGAAAAGCTTGACTTACTAATGCATACCCCTCCCCACCACCACCAAAAACCCCAAACAAACCATCTCTGTTCTAGCCATTGTATTTGGCACCTCATAATGCAACTCATATTATGGCAATGCTTCTGGGGGAAGAATTTACATAATTAAACATGTCACAGCACAAAAAAAAAAGACATGTTTTTGAGTAAGACCTCAAGAGCCAAGTAAATTTCTTACAAAACACGCTATGATTTTAGTGGATCTCTTTTCAAGACCTGAGCAGAAATGCTTTTTAATTGCAGTAAGAAGCCCTAAAGAGAAGATCTCCAAAACAAAAGGTAGAGAATGAAATTGAATGTATAGGAGCCTGAAAAAAAAAATTCCCTGTACTTCGAAGCTGCAGGGCTGTTCCCTAGGACTCATTGACCTTCACAGTGGCAGCCAGCCCATCTGAGCAGGAGGCGCTCCCAAGGGAACCACTGTGCTCTGACCTGGCCGCTCCTGCCCTCAGGAGCCAGACCCTTCCCACAGCCACCTCCAGGCCTACACCTTCAGCTGTGGCCACGCTGGCGCTCGTTAACACCAGCTCCATGGACATTCAGCAACCAAACATGCTCAGGAACAAGCAGCCCAGGAGGATTAGCAGCTGCTTTGCCACAGTTCCAGCAGCACCTGCCAAAGCTGAGCCCTTGTAAGGACACTCCCTCAAAGCAAAATCGCCCACAGAGTTCACTCAGCTTACACACATGAGCCTGGGTGTAGTTTGCCTCACCTTCTCTCTCCTCAGGCAAAGCCTGAACCTTTCACTGCACTTTTCTCATGCACTCCAGCAACCAAATCCACCTGGCTACAGCTCAAGCTCTTGCTTTTCAGAAGCAAAACCTTCTCCAGGTGCTACTTAAGTGGGGATCCAACTGTAGCTCATCTTCACAGAATCATAGAATCATTTAGGTGGGAAAAGACCGTTATATTGAGTCTGACCATTATCCATATTCCAAAATACACTTCTGAGGTAGAAATACTGCTTTGATTTAATACCACTGGCAGAACTGTTGTGGCAGACCAGGGGGAAAGGTCTTTTTAAGGATACCAGGAGATGATGAACATTCCCAGCACATGCACAGAGACCCTTGATATCCCATTTGCACCTTCCAAACTGCTACCTGAATTATTGATGTTTCCTCCTTGAATCAAATGTTTTTTCTTATTCACTTGGAAAACTAATGTTGCCATGGTATCCCAGCGCTTTAAAGCCAGAACTGAATTTATGTGACTTTTCCTGAAGATGAGGAAGAGTTTTTGTTCCCTTTTATCAAGAGCCAAACTAACAAAAACCACATTTGGTGCTCAGCAGCCCTGGGAGTGCTAGAGCATATCCATGGGTGCAAGCACTCCTCCAAACACAATTGAGAACCTGGTCAAAACAACCCTTGGGATGTGGGCCGGAAGGAGCTGGAAGTAGCAGAGTTACCCTTACATTTACATTATGTGTGGGAGCTAATACAAAGAAACTTACAATGAAGAGTTGACTCATAACAGCACTAATGCAAAACCTGCTCCTAAAAACAATCCCTGTTCATTTTTGCTGGCCTTTCCATGTCCTGACATGAAGAAAAGAGAAACAGAGCATTTAGTTGATTCCTGTGCAAACAAAAAAGCTTTCATCTACCTCACATCTCTAGTGACAAGATGATAATGCATACCCTTTCTTAAAATTCAGTGTGGAAGTACTCAGCAGTGATGCCTGAAGATTTTTGGTTTTTATATATTTTTTTATATACTTGCAGCTTTGTAGACTGTTAATACATAGTTATATAGTTTCTAGTACTTTTCCTGCCCTTTCTCTCCCATTTCAGAACAATAAGCTAACCCTTTCTAACCCATTCCTAAAATTCTCTTTAGTCTTATTCTTGAGAAGAGGAATTCTAAAAAGGACATTCTGTTTTACACTAGAACTTAGAAGACATAACAAGAAATAGAGCAAAGAAGCCCCTGGAACAACTCCAAGGGGCAGACCCAAGGGTGGGTTACTGATGAAACTGGTCTCTTATTGGATGTACCTGCTTGATATACTAATTAATTAACCTTATAAAATGTGTAGTAAATCAATCATACGTGTGCCATACTTCTACATCTGAAAGCTTTCATTAAAGATCTACTTTTTATATTATCACTCATTATAGTTTGGAAAGTTTTTGTCTTTAATTCTAAGCAACAGCAGTCACCAGCCCATCTGAGACAAACGCTGCTTCCAGCCCCCAAGAGCCACGTGCCTGGGGCTGCCTGCTCCATCCCTCTAGCACTGCCTCTCCCCTTGCCGGCAGGCTGGGCCCTGCAGATCTCAGGGCAGAGTAGAGCTCTATCCTGCATTTCTGGACATCACTTCTTCTGAATCTATACATAAACGTTGAAACTGCCACATGGTCTGCAGAGCAATGACTCATTGGAGCATAGGATTTACTTCTGTCCAATAATGGAGTAACAATTCTACCAAAGTGAGCCCTTTAACAGAAATTTCATTAGGGAGAAAGGTCACCTCTCTAATTTCCCCTATAAATCCAATAGGACCACAGACAAATCTATTTTTACATTCTTCACTTGAATGTCACAGCAACACACACTGTGTGGTACTACAAACACTGCAGGTGAAAGCAGAAAAATTTCCTTCCATCCAAGGCTGTGATTTTCCCTCTTGGTATCAGTTAATAATGTTTTTTGTCGCACTCTGCCATTTTATCTCATGGTTTTGTACTGCTCAGCCTTAGTCATTGAACTGTGGTGGTTTTATTTTGGAGATTCATGTGGGCATAACAACCTCAGCAAAGTTAACATAGATACATCCATTTGTTCGGGTGGGGAGTAGTGGCTATCTCTGCATGTTTTCCTGCTAGTGGCTTGTACTGTCTTCTTGCCTGCCTTTTCTGCAGGACAGCAAGCCCAGAAGGGGAAAATAGTTTTTTCCAGTCAAGAGCATACTGTGCACAAAACTCATGCTGACAAGATTGTCTGTTACTCTGTCTGTTTGGTGATGGCCTTAAATTCAGGGTGTTGCGTATTGTTTCCTTTGGTAGCTCATGCATGCATTAAAACTATCAGCTTTTACATTTCTTTTAAAGTTTATAGAAAGCAGAATAACTATCGGAAGGTCTGTGCACACAGGCTTATCTGCAGCCTTGGTAACCCCTCACTCCCTTGCTCAGGAGCTACCATGGCAGTCACAGAACAGGCTTAGAGTAAATGGCTGAATTTCTTTCTTCTAAAGGTACTCACTTCCCTTCTCAACATATTGAAAGCTTATTTCTACTTAGGAGACATTACTATATCAGTGATGCTATTAATGTCTGAGTTGTTCAAACCACCACTACTAGTATTAGCTCTCCTCATTAGCTCTTAGAGGAATGGAGGTAGTGAATCCAAACAATGCAGGCAGAGCCAAATGCAATCAACTACAGACATAGAAATGAAACTACTATGTCCTGAGTCTTTATCCTTGCTCCTTGGGGGCTCTGTTTTGGCCTAAGAAGTCAGTAAAACAAGACAACTTGGTCTGAGTGCATTGAGGCCTGTGAACAGCCCTCACAGGCAGCTCTCAGGTGAAGGGGACAGGGCTGCTGGTGTCCATTGCTGCCAGAAGCATTTTCTTTCTCCTCTGATCCCTGCTGAGTGTGGGGAATGCTGTTTAGCAGACGTGTCTTAGAAAGTGATGCTGCAGGCTAATTTGCTGGAGAGCAAAGTCTCTTCATGCTGTTCACCCTCACTGGTTTTTATTTTAAACACATCTTGTTATGTCAGCCTGACAGGCCTCAAACTCCAGCTTAATTGAACTGGCTGAACTTAACACTGACTTTCTGTCACTGTATTTTCTTTCTGCTCTTCTTATACATGGAAATAAATTGGATCCCACACTCATGTATGCAGTTCTTCCTCCCTACACAGCTGTTGAGCATCTTTTCAGAAGGCCATTAGATGCCAACTTAATCTTAAAAAGAAGTTACTTAGCATTTGTCCATGATGAGGTCATGGTCTCAAAACCTCTATAAGGGCAGATAAATGTCATTTACTTCTAATACTTCTCATATTTCTTATACTTGCAAGTATGGCAAACTGAAGCTCAAGAATGACAATATTTAAGGTATTTCTCGTCCAGCCTGCTATGATCAGGCTTTCTCTGGTACAGCTGTTGAAGGTGGATGACATTACTACATTTAAAGCACAAAACCAAAAAAACAAACAAACAAAAAACCCAACCAAACAAAAAACCCCACTATTCCATTCAATTCCATTCCATTCTACTGTATTCCATTCCATTCCCTTCCATTCCATTCCATTCTATTTTTAAGGTGGGATAGCTCATCAAGTTACAGACGGGCTTTGAAAAGGATTATAGGCAGCCTGTGGGGAATCTTAGCTCCTCTTTGCTGTCAAGCTGCGTCCAAAGCCTTCAGTGAGATGCTGTTCATCATCTGCAGAGGAAACCCTCCCCTAAGCATTAGAGAGCCAGGAGAGTAAACACAAAACCCCCTCCTCCCAAACACAAACTACACATACAGTGTTCAAAGCTCCTCTATGTCTTTATTCTTATGTATATCAATGCTTTTAAGTAGTAACAATGCAGAGGGTTGTCACAGAAATTAATTAGCCCACTGGGAGGCCTGCATAAGTGCTTTTGATGCAGTAGAAGCAAATTTACAATGGCTTATTGTTAATACTAAAGAAGCAATGATGTTTTCTGCTAACTTGGTTACAACTAGCATGGTACTGCATTAATTTACTTCTTAGCTTAAGATGTTTGTAAACTTAGTAGTAAGGATATTTTAATAGAAGAATAACAGTAGGCCAGAGTGTATTATCATTTAATTAACAGTAATATTAATATTTCTCTATCTATCATATGAGGATATGAAAAGATAAAGTTAACTCACAGAAAAAAGTATACTTTGCAGCCTCTACTGCCAGATATTAACAGCTAGATTAGTTTGATGGATTAAGGTAATGAAAGAATACGGTATGATCTTGGGGATATGGGTTGCCAAAAATATGATCCTGGTGAATCAGATTGTCCTCTGCCTGCAGCTACATGGTATAGATTTTCTTTCCTGGAGCACTATTTTTCCTGATACACTTGTTTGGAGTTTTTTGTTGTTGTTGTTGTTTTTGGAGGGGTTTTTTTGTTTGTTTGTTTGTTTTGGCTTGGTTTGGTTTTGTTCTGTTTTGTTTGGTTTGGTTTTTTGTTAGCATCAGGAATAGAGAAGGCAACATACTCTGGGAGCTTAATTGTAATGCAGCACTTTAAAATGGTGTTTTCAGAGAGGACATACAGAATGTAAATCCTGCAGCCAGAGAGGGGAGGCCCAGGTCCCCAAGCTCAGGATGGATCCTACAGGCTGTGTCCCCCGTGGGGGTGGTGTGGGGCATAGGGTCAGGGTGGAGCCTCTCAGCCCTCTTACCTACCTGCAAGGCAGTTCTTCCAGCTCCTCCCATCCAGCCATTTTGCCTGCTGTGGCTATGACATTCTAGTTTCTATTAGAGGAAGGTGGCTGCTGTTCACATTCACTAAGATGAAATTTCTGGTGGCAGGCATTTGTCTTACCATCAGCCCAGATTTCTTTAATCAGCTTATTTGTTTTTAGTAAGAAAACCTGCTATACTCTTCATGCTACACCTAACGTCTTGTCAGGGGGGAAGTTATGTGCTATACTTTGCACTGAGCTACTGCCCTACCACAGCTGAAATGTGAGCTCCACTACCTTAGATGCAGTATCTGGGATGGTCATCTGCTCCTCTGCTGAACTAATTCACCTAAGTAACAGAACAATAGCCCTGAACACGTAGTAAACACAAACTCCATGTTGGACAGTAGGACAGTGGAGGAGCCAAGATGCCCTGGCAGGTGTAAGAGGAGGTATAAGTGGGGAAAGAACCTTTTCAGTTGCAGCTACTACAGATCCATTAAGCCCCAACGATGTAACTTGACCTCACGTCACTTTCTCTGCAGTGCTTGGCTGAAGTGGGGAGATGTTATTCTCTTTTCCTGACAGGGAAGATAGAGCTTCCCATGAGCTGAAGGAATCATCCTTTCAGTTTACTCAGTGGAAGAAAAGTTTGAAGCCATGTGAACCTGTGTGTGGCTGGTCCCAGGGCTACTTAGTAAACAACTAGTTGTCAGTATGTGTCACTGGGTTCAAAGCCAGACAGAAATCACCCCTATCTATGTATGCAGACACTCAGCTGTCAGAATAGATTAATCTTTATTTGTTTCCTGCCTAGATATTAAGTTTTCAGGCCTTCTTGGAAGACTGTCATGAATTAAAAAGAAAAAAAACAAAAAGCCCACAGAGTTCAATTATAATGTTTCCCTTCACTCCTACTTGTGGGTAAGAAGTGAATGGGCTTCGTGAGTGAAGCCAGCAGAGACAGTCAATAGCAAGCAAACCCTGAAGAGAAAATAGTGTGCACCTCTCAAGTGTATGTGGGGCACAGCCCTAAGGCAACTGTGCTGACTGGCAAGTCAAGTACTCAGAGAATGCTCTGGTAAGCTGGGGTGGCCAGGTGACTGTGTCACCCACTTCTGCTGACACTCCAGCAAACTGTCTCTAAATGAACCACCAGCCACATTTACAGCCCTTCACAGGTGAGCATAGCAGATTATTTGAATTTGAACTGTGGGTATTTTTCAGGTGAGAAGCATTCTGGTACTTTTGTTCTATTTCTTGCTTTGCATTTAAAACACACCTTGTTTGTGCTTTGCTTGGTATCAGCTATCGCAAGATGAAGCCTTTTCTCACTTCTGTGTGACAGACTATTCTTTCACAGTGGAGAAGCCCCCAGGTTTGGAGACTCACCTGCTCCTGGGTGTACTGAGTCTGGCTGGGATGGAGCCTGTAGGGTGCGGTGCTTTGGACTGGGGACTAAAGAAGTTGAGAACACATCAGTGGTGGTTACTGCTAAACTGCCTGCAAAGTGCCAAGGTCTTCTCTCTTTCTCATTCTGTCCCCTCAGCTGGGAATAGGCAAGAAGCAGGGAGCGGCACAGCCGGGACAGCAGACCCCACCTGGCCAAAGGGATATCCCAGATGTATTCTGCCATGGTCAGCAGCAAAACCTCAGGGAAGAGGAGGAAGGGAATAACTGTGGTGACAGGTAACCACCATGCATGCTGAGGCCATGCTTTTCAGGAAGTGGCTAAATGTCTCCCTGACAATGGGAAATAGTGGTTTAATTCCTTATTTTGCTTTGTTTTCACACACAGCTTTTGCTTTCTCTGTAAAACTGATTTTAGCTTCATCCAGAATTTTGTGGGCTGCAGATGACCCAGCACACTAGGTCAAGAAAAATCTGAGCTAAATTGGCTAGGACTGTATGACTCAGGCTCAATGGATAATACATCTTTTCTTCTTTTTAGGAAAATACTTTGGGTGTGCCTTTAGACAAATACTAAATTGAACATGTAACACAGGCTGTAAACACTATAGCAGGGAGTCACTCAGAGAGGGCCCTGGGTTAGAGATAAACAGATTGACCATTGAAAATATTTAACTCCTCTGCACTGTACCATGTGGTTGTTGGTTTCAATTGCTTTTACCTTCTTTAAATAATGAGTCTTTGAGGTGTCTTTAATTCGTCTTTATTCTTAAGTCAAACCATATTATCACTGAATTGAAGAACGAGGTTACTGGTTGAAATACAAGTGCAGCGTGAGACAAATATGGAAGATAACACTTTGCAAATAAATTAATACAGAATAATTGTCTTTGCATAGTTCAGAAGTGAAAAGTAGGAGGCAGCAGTGCGCACGTGCTGTGAACTGACACACACCACCACAAAAACCCAAGTTCCTAGATGAACTCTTGCAGCTGCAAAGAAAACAAACCAAACCAATAGTACCCCAAACCTTAGAGAGCACTATCTATTAAAAACCAGGCAGAAAGGGAACTAATAAGCTTTTTTTTTTTCTGCTTTTTTTTTTTTTCCTTAATAGACCATGCTGCAGAAAGAGTGTTTTCTCCACAGACAGAGATGCTTTTAGATAATCTGCCTTGGCATCCCATAGCCTGTCATACCCGACTGTGACGCTCCTTTGTTGCTGCCCATCTGAAGGCCTATTACGTTCTGTCCCTGCCGAAGCTGCTCTTCTGAAAATCCTCGTCGATTCTGCTGTGCTTTCCTGTCCAGACACACATACAAAAAAAGCAATATACATATATATCATCATTCTGTGTACGGCCAGAGGATCATGAAAAGCAATCTGAAATTGGCTCATGTCCCTTGTAATGCAATATGTCATTTGCACCATCCCATGTGCTGGACAATACTGGCTGGGCTAATTGCTTTCCTGCAGTTAGAAGTAATGCTTTAGTCAAACCTGCAACACTTCAGACTTTCACTGTACCTGTTGTTCCAGAACCCCAAGGGACTTCCCCAGCAGCTGTGACCAGTAAAATATTTATATAGTCCTGTATATAACTCAAAATAGGGTTAATTTGTGTTGAGCCCTATAGCTCTTAACAGCTGTAGTCCAAGGGATCTGATCAATGAGACAGTCACCTGTGCTGTACTACAAGTTGATACCCATCTAGAGCAAAAGTACAAGTTGGTACAATTTAACTCAGTGAAGTAAATAAAAGCTGAGTGTACCCAGAGCAACAGTGGGTCAGAGAAAAGACTTCCTCATTTTTGCAGAGCAGACATTGGTTGTCTGCAGGTCAGAACATTTGCTTTGTTGATATATCCAGATCCTTCACCTCCTAAGCAATAGACTTTGCCCTTTGCACCTGTGTCTTAACTGTATGACAGTCCTTTATCTTCTGTCAAAACATACTGACCACTTTTGTTCAGTGTCCCTGGTCTCAAAAGCCCTTTCGATCAATGAACCTTTGTTGAGGCATAAAAGGAGCCTTTTTCTCCCTGAAAATACCACTGAAGGCCAAAGTGGCAGCTAAGAGGAAGGACAAAAGTTTGCACTCTTCTGCCTCGCAAGAAACTGTTCATCTTGGATTCATCTTTCATTTATACAAGGTGGGGGAAACAAGCAATTTACAATGGAGAAGGATCAGTCTGTTGCTATCAAATGAGCCATATAAATCATCAGAGCCCCAGACTGAGGGAGGCTTTCCATCTACCAGACCCTACTCCCACACGGGTACAATCTATTTCCCTTCTGTGTCTGTTGTCCTGTGATCACGTTACAGGTTATGCTGCAATATGGCATCGAGTTACAGTTCCCCTTTTCTTCCCGACCCCACTACTAGATGAGAATACTAGATTAGGTACCTGCTGTGATTGAAAACTATCAACATGATCCTCTCTGTGAGGGTCAGATCCTGTTCTGTGCTGAGAACCCTGGCCCAAGTCCAAAAAAGCACTTAAACTCTCTGTAAGGCTCAGGGTGTTCAGGACATTGCAGAAGATGAACCCAAGTCCACATGAAAGCCCAGCAAAGCAGAAGGGTGAGAAAGTTTCACAGGACACCAGGACTGACCAGTCATGTTTCAGAAAGAGTCTTCAAGTGGTGAAGCATAGACTAGTAAGAGGGCTTATAGAGGCCCATCACAGGCTCTCAGATCCCACAGCTCTTGCCAGAAAGCTCAGTGTTTTGGGGGAGGCACATGAAACTGCAGTGCATAAGAAAGCAGGCCCCTCTCACCGCTGCTTAATTTCTTTTCCAGAACACTTACACAGGCACCAAACTACTGCGAAGATCTCCAAAAGAGGATGTTTTTGGAACTACTCTTATTACCTAATTGAATCTCAGGTTCACTCTGTCTGCCTCTATTTTAATTAAAAAAACAGGAAAGTATTGTACTGTTCTTTTCTCTTTCCTCCTAGAATCTTTAGCTATGTTGATGAGTACTTCCACAGGAAGTCAAAGAGTAATTAAACAGGAAAAAAACCTCAAGAACTGCAAAGAAGAAATAAAAGGAGAGACTAAAGGGAAGCCTGGATATGCTAATAAAAGTTGATTACATATACAGCTTGGATGATATAGTGTTATTTTTGCCATCATAAGCCCCATGTTTAGTATATGATGGTCTTAGAGATAACACGTACAAGATTTGGTTTTAGGTGTGTGAAAATGGCATTAACTGAGAGTAAGAAGAGAGGTGAAGGCAAGTCTACTCGCCCTCCATATCTCACACTATGTCAAGTTCTGTTTGGCCTGTCTGGCATCACTCTTACCTAAAACTGAGCCCACCAAATCTGTCAGCTTTACACCAGTGCTTGTGTTTGCCAAGCCACAGGATAACAAACAGCTATGGATCCATGAACCTTGCTAGGGCATGTGAGGAAGTGGGGGGATCAGTCTGATGGGACCGGGTTTGTGAGACACTGGTAATGGAAAGTTAAACGGCTTAGCTCAAATGTGGCATTAGCCTAATCACTGCAGATCCCTGCACATATACTCTTACACCATTTGATATTGGTCTCTCAATTTGACTTAAGGCGATTAAGAATCAGCCTGAAAGCCCTGAATTATGAGTAACACTGGGTGGCAGTGAGGGGGCTTGGTCTGCCTGAAGGGATAGGGAAGCTTCTCAGAAAGCAGCTCCTGACTGGCAACATGCCGTAACACCAGCTTTCCTTAAGGCAGTGGCTCTTAACATGGTTCTCACAGGGATTGTAATAGACATGGTTTGGCTGTCCAAGCAGTATGGGCTGGACAGGCAGCTAGAGGAGAAGGGAGGTGATCACATCTTCATCCATGCCAACGAAAACTGTTCCCACCCACAATTAAGAGTCCAGATGAAAATTAATTTTTCCATGTGGGACTTTGTTTTAGTTACATAAAACAAATAAGCCTGTCTGGGTCATAGTGATTTCATGTCTGGTTTATATTAAAGCATGTAACTGGATTTGAAATCAATTTTAAACCTAATTATATTCCATAAATATAAATCTATTTGTGCAGTGTATTAAGTTAATGTAACTTGATTTCATATAAACAATGCATAGGAGTTTGCATTTATTCACCTAAAATTCAAATCTCATATTCAGTTTAAGCAGCTCAGGGCTTAAGACAAACAAAGTGAAGTTTGCTTTATTTTCACTGAGCTTCACCTAGACCTCAGAAAATTCAAGGAAAGAAAAGACAAGGTCAGCACTCTTTTTGCTAACATGCCTTCAACATTTCTGTGTAAGAAATACTCTTGGATGGCAGAAACTCATGTCAATAATATGCCTGTGGGGCAAGAGAGGTAACTATGGGAGGATTTCCTTTTCTTCCTGTCCCTGCTTTTCAGCCTCCCTAGCCAAAACAAATGGAATTTCAGAACAAATAAACAGCTTTGCCAAGACAGAAAATTCTTCACAGATAAGTGGTCCTCCCCAAGAAAAAAGACTAGGAAATGAAATAATTTTTGGTTTGATGAAAAAAAGAGAGAGACTTCATGCTTTCTCTTTGCTCAGTAAAGAGAATGGGGGTTCACAGACATCCGTAACAGCCTTATGTTCATTAGTCTTTCTGTCTGGTATCTGCTGTGAGAGAGCAAATCTGATGACAAATGTACACTTTTCGTGCTTCCCTTCTCTAGCCTTTAGAGAGAAAAACTTCCCTATTACAAGGAAACTTGGGAAAGATTCTTCCCTTCCTTTCCCAATATATTTCCTTAAGGCCTAAAGGCAGATGATACTACCAGCTTCCCAGGGAAGACAGCTCTGAGCAGCTCTGCTCTGGACTTTACCTGTGGAACCAGGATGGATCTCCTTTGTAGCAACCATCATCCTTGGTGACTGCCAAACTGCCCAAAGCCATTAAGGTTCTCTGCACTGCTGCCATGTCCTTCCCTAGAAAGTCAGACAGTGAAATTAATATAGGAAATCCTTGCACAACAAATAGCTTGGCACACTGAAAAACAGTTTTATCCGATGTATTAACTAATTCCCTCAGTACCCCTGAAGATGTGCATTGATAGAATTATAAATGCTGTTTTACTATTGCTGAAATGAAAGTACTGACATGCAAGAGCTTATTAAAAGTCAACAAAGGGATAAAGTTAAGGCAAAACTTAATTTTTCAGACATTTCTAGGTTTCCATGCCTTTGATTATTTTAATGCCTTCCCCCATACCATTTTAAGTCTATATAATCCCTTTGACAAAATTTTCTCCTAAGGAGAGATTACTTTGGTGTACAAATAATGGTAATATACTCAGTAAAATGTAGCTGAAGGAGAATAGTGTATTAAATAACAGTGCCGTGTCTCAGTTTGTTCAGAGTAAGTTTGATCCCTGTGCTAGCAGAGCTCACAGTGGTCCTGGAGAGCTCCTGTGCAGATAAACTTCTATCAGTCCTTCCCAAATTAACCATCAAATCACCTCCCTAATCCTTCCTACTCACTAAATGCTATTCAGTTTCATACCTTCAGTTTCTGCCATTTGATCCGCTATTTTTACATGTTATCCCTATGTTACTTTACTTCAGTTCAAAAAGTCAGGGTTTGTCTCATCTTTAGCCAAATAAAAGTTACATAACTCATTACCCAATCCAAACATGCTACCTTTTGGAAAACATTCTAGCAAAATTAAGTTGGAGCAGATATTTCCAATTGTGTGAGACGGTAAGTTATTGGAAATCTGCTTTTTCCTTCTCCCTTATGAAATCCTTCCATAAGTATTTCTATGACTTCCCCCGCCCTTTCATTCCACTTCTTCCTCTTTCCTAAAGTAATGTATCTAGTTAACAGATCTGATTCTGGTTCTTCACATGTGGAAACAAGCAATTAATAAAAAAGGACATACCAGAGACACAATGATAACAGAACTCAGAAATACCTCCAGTGGACCAGTATTAATGAACATCACTGTAGATGAGCTGGAGTGTAGAGGGAAGGGAGCAGTGCACATTCTGTGTTTATGTGGTGCATCACCCTGATTATAGGCAGATGCAGTCCAGGGCTCTGTAACACACTGGCTGAGGTGAGGACAGCACCCTAAAGCTGAAACCATCTATCAGCTTCCAACTGTGGCTGTCATACAGACTACTAAAGTTTATAAAAATCCTATCTGCAGGGGACCATTTGCTCAGAATATAAATTGTAAGCCATCCAGAACTGATGTATTTTACTGTATTTAAGGCAAACTGCATGAGACAGGGTCCTTGCTTGGGCGGGCGGCTGCAAAGCCAACATGCCCACGCACACGTCCACTGGCACACATGGAGGAAGGAGCGCAAGGCAGAAACCCTCAGAGCTCCCCGGAGCAGCAGATGCACCATATGCTGTAACAGATGCCACATACAACGTCCTTGGGATGCCTCCCATAGAACAGGAGTGCAGTGACTGCCTGGGATGAAAAGGGATGTGGAGAAGGATTTAAAAGTGAATCAGCTGAATAATGACGGTGAGTGAAGAAAAAAGCAAAAGGAACAAAAGACAGGCAGTGAAACATGATGATCAGCCTTGCAGAGCCATCTGGCAGCCCCCCCACGCTCTGTACTCAGCTCTGCTTTATTTGTCAGTGACAAGTGGGAGATGCTGCAGGGGAAAAAACTGAGTGAGTGGGAGCTGAGTGACACGTGACAAAACAAAGCCATGGCCATGGCTCTGCTCTGCAGAGACTCCTTGCTGCATCTAAGGAGTGCTGTGGGTGAGGGAGGACCTGAATCCAAGTGGTCTTATGTCACTTGCCCTCTTCCAGCAAAGGATAAAAGGGCTCCATGGTCAGCATAAAAAAACCACAAGGAAAAATTTTAAATTTCCGGTACAGTCACCTGACACAAGGGACCATACACCTTCTCTGAACCCAGGTTTGACTCTGGTATTGCAGCAAATTGTAGTCAGTGCCTTTCCTCAGCTCCAGTACTTGTTTATTGACAGCCATGCGGGCTGCCCACCTGGCCCACAGCTTCAGTCTCTCTGCAAGGACCCACTCTGATGACACTCCTGCATCTCAGTGTCCCCTGCAGTGTGCTTTGAATAGCACAGCCTTGTAGAGGAGCTTGGCACTGTTCTTAAAACAAGGCGAAAGGGATCTCTGCTTACTTCTTGTGCTAAGCCTTTCTCTTTAGGGGAAAACCTGTCTGGAAGGACCTCTTCTCCAGGTCCAGAAAGGGAAGGTTCAAACACAAAGATGGAGAACTGCTCTGCATAGTATTCCTGAAATGCTTTTTTGTAAAGGTTGAAAAAATACCCAGTGGTGCAGCTGCCTCTTCCCTGCCTGGAAATATACCAAGGAGGGATCTGTAAAAGGCAGTGAACATATCTTGGGCATGGATCAGGGAAAGCTGCTCAGCACAGTACATTTATATAAGAAAGGGCCAAAAGAGAAGTGATACTTCCCCTGGATCAAGGAGCCACAGAGATGAAGAAAAATGCACCAGATGGACTGACTGAATTTGAAGTAGCCAACAGCAGATCATATCCTAAAAACATTTTCATTAATCACTGCTAAGAATTTCAAACCAAAAGCTCCCGGAAAACAATTAGTGCTAGGGAAAAGCTGTTTTTCAGTCACACACTTTTCTTTCCCTATAAACATACATTGACATCTCTCTTTCTAAAGAGGTTATGGTGTGAAGTGTAGGAGTGCTGCAATTATGAAAGAGTGGAAAAGAGACTGTCCTTTCTGCCCAGCTAATGCATCCCTGTTCAGACAATTCAGCCCTGAAGCAGCAGCACAGATGCCAGAGGTCAGAGTCACAGTGAGACACAAAGAGCTTGCAGTGCCCCTCTGCTGTAGAGACATACTGTTTCATCCCAGCACCGAAATGAGCAAGCAGGAAGGATGAAAAGGGAGTGAGAAAGTGAGGAGACACAGATGAGCTTTAGGAAGTCTTAAAATAACAGTGAAGAAGAGTCTTGTATGTCTTCCTCCTAAGGCTGCAAGTTGTGTTTTGACTTCCTGTCCTCTGGAAGTTACTACCTTTTTACCTTACATCTGTTGAGAAAATGTGATGAGTGACAGGAAGAGAAATTAGGAGACTGCCACCATGATTAGGAACATTTTGTCTTCAAAGCAAGTCCTTTTCCTAGCAAGGATCAATGTACTTTCATATGCATAGTGGGAAGCCATTGAGTTGCAAAAGACTGCAAAGAACAACTGAAATGAGTCATTATCATCCCTTACAAGATAGATGGAGCTTCTCTCCCAACAGCCTGCTAGGCTGAGGGGTGGGAAGCTGCTACTTCCGGGAAATGAAAATTCCTTCATTTAAGACATTTAAAGGCAGATTGGATGAAACACTACAGACTGAACTGGAAGAAACAATCTTGCCCTTGTGCCCAAAGGTACGGATTTGTCAAGTAAATCTGGCACTCTGAGACCATTACAGTTCCCAGTAACTCCAGCTGTCAGTATATCCTTTCCCTCTAACCCATTCACAAAGAGCTCCCTAGTCTTTCATTCCTCCAGCTGTCCTTCAGAGAAGTGATCCCTTCCACATATCCCGACTGCTGGTGAAAACAGACCCCACTTTTTTCTCTCGATGTGTACTCCTACACAAACTATGTTGACCAGCTTGCTCAGTGGATTGTTTTCCTCTTTCCACTGTTTGATTCTCATGGAAGATTTTTGACCCTTTCATATGTGCCTTTCACTAATCTGCAGCTGTCCTTGCTCTGAGCACTCAGTCAAAGCATTGCATCACCTTGACCAGGGAGATGCAGGATAGAGTGTGTTTGGTTAGAGCACCAGGAAGGGATGCACCACCACAGAAGTGGGCAAAACCAGCCCCACGATGCACAAATGACTCAGCTCTTCAGCAATTAGAACAAGCAGTTTCCATTTCAAGCATGGGATGGAGACAGACTTCACCTGTCTTACTGTAAAACCACAGGAGCACCCTGATTTTTTTTGCTGTTGCCATAGTGACCACTCTTAAAAGACTGTCTCCTTAGAGAGAGAAGCTCAGCTCACATGGTATTAAGCAGTGAGTTTTATTTCTCTCTAGTCGTAAATGAGCCTTCATAAGCTTCACAGAGGCATATATGCTCCTGGGAATGCATTTCTTAGCTCCAGTTTAGGCTTTACTTATAATTTGAAAACTGCAATAAAATTTTGTCGTCAGAAAATCAAGATTTTCTCTATTTCTTATTAGGAGCTATTTACTTTGAAATAATTAGCAGAGAGAACAGTTGTTTTCTTAGGTCTGTGGATTTCTATCAGAATGATGGATGAGCTTGGAAAGGTTCCGTTGTGCCCTCAGGGTAATATAAATCCCTCAGAGGAGATAATGCAGCACTGGAAGAACATGGTAATGAGGTAAGGCAAACAGAAACAAAAGATAATTACATTAGAGAATATGCCTTAGACAAAATGCACATCAAAGCAAAGTAAAATGAAGACTGTAAACTGACTTTCAGTTTATTATTTTTACCTTCCCATAAATCCACTGTCTGGAAAATATCTGTTGTTCTTACTCCGTAGATTTCAGCAGCTTTTAAGAACTGAGATATTTGTTCCATCTGCTTGAAAGCCATTTTTGATTCAGAGATCTTTGCAATAGGCTCATTTCCCTTTGGATGCAAACTGTTTATTAACTTGCATAACAGCTGAGAGATAAAGACAGAAACAAAATTAGAAAGCAGTCACCAAACTAGAGGGCAATTTCTGCACACGAAATGATGCTGCAAAATGCTTTTGACCTGGCCAGTTTCTGTCAGGGACATAATTTCTTCAGTTTAAAACAAAGAAATGAATTTATAATAATCAAAGTATATTAGAAAAGCATTAAAGCTTTCACTACCTGAGGCAATAGCCTAATCATATAAATCCTAATCTGCTAGAAACAACAAAGCAATCACTGGTAGAGGTTATATAACAACTGACAGCCAAGAAGCCTCATGCCCAAGCCAAAAATGAAACAATATCAATTGAAATGTTGTTAAAGTCACTTTGGCAGAGATTCAATGATTAGCATATTCTTACAGCCACTGCAAACAGCAGCATCTGCCTGTTGTTCAATAAACTAGTGGAATACAATGTTTTAGCTACAGAATCATTCCCAAGAAGACAGTTATGACACAATCCTATCCTTCAAATTTGCTATATCTCTTCGCCTTTCGTTGTCAACACTGATTATTTCTTAAAGAGAAAAGTATACATCATTTAAAATTGATCTGATTTAGCTGTATGAGAAAAGATGCTGAAGGAATGAGTCATATTTATATATAACATGCATGACTCATAAGAATCATAAATATTGTACTGATCCCAGTGCACTAGTAGGACAATTTATCTTCTGAGTTTAAGATTCTTGGTCAAAAGGAAATAAATTAGATACTAAGATATATATTTCTGCACTGACCATGAGCTCTGACCAATTTATCTAAACGAAGACCAAAAACAGGGGCACTGTGCATATAAACACATGAAAGTGTGTAGTTGGACAAAACACTTACCGTTCCATCCATCAACCAGGTCTGAAAATGTTGCCTTCCAGGAGGAGGGTGCTCTATCTGTTCTCCACACTGTACAATAATCCAGTTCACCAGCCTAGACTCTAATTCTGGGTCGTATTTCTGTTCAATCTTTTCCTGAACTTCTCGGCTTAAGCCATAGCTTGGTCCCCTGTTAGCCATCTCTGGAAACAAGGTAGAACTTTCTTAGTGGGTAGAGTCCCAGTCTACACTTTTGAAGTATGCACAGGAAAATTAAAGAATAAAAGAGTGAGCAGCCTGCCTGAAATGTTAGACAGTTGAACAGATGTTCATCAACACTGAAAGTAACTGTATGGCACCGGTTATAGCTGTTCCACAGAACAGGGGAGGGATCAACGGGGGAATATCCTTTTCCAAAAGCACAAATCAGCTACAACATCTTTTTTAAAAGGAAGGAAAAAACCAGCAGTCCCCCCTGCCCAACCACAAAGACAGAAGAAAAGCAAGATTTAAAACACAGTAGATTTTAAAGAGAGGCTTCTGCTATGTTTACAGAGAATACAATAGGGTTGTCAGATCAACGTTACAGCTGCCTGCAAATCCAAAAGCACTTTAAAATTGCCTACCTAATACTTGCTAATAAGAAGATGGTTGTGCATGGGAGCTCAAGCAATCCGATTAAAGATGCAGTCAGAGTCTTCTTCAGCAGAGATGCAAGGATGGATATCCAGAGATCAACACACTGAAAAAGCAATGATGAATTTAAGAGACGGCTGCCACAATGCCCTGCTGCTGCTGCTGCAGCATCGTCGTTTGAAGAACAGTGTATTGATTTGATTTTCCTCACATATGAGGAGGGTCAGAGCAGGGGCGTTGCTAAGAGCCATTAAAGAGACCTGCCTCCTCAGTCACAGCCTGGGGATCCTGTTTATCTTGCCCATCTGTGGTCTGTTTTCATGCATCTTTCCTCAGCCTTGCGCTGCTCACCCCACCGGCTCAGATTTACTCCACCTAGTCTGCATCAACCCAAACTGCACCAAGCATCCCAGTGACAGACAGGCAGAAATACAAATCGAGGCACTTTGTTAAATAAAGATAACAGAAATTACCACACATCTAGTTTATTTTTAATCGTAAGCCAGAAACAAACCTTTTTTCTCCCTGTTCTGCATCTCATTGATAACAGGCTGAGAGTGTGAGTTTGAACAATCGCACAATAGGATGAAAAGTGAAGGAAGAGAAGGCAGGTAGTAGAATATTATTATCGCCCTATCATCAGTATATATTAGGCTATCAAATAGGGGAACAGTGTCCTGAAAAACTACTCAAACCACTAAAACCAAGGGGAAATCACTGAAAACTAGCAAACCTACTACAAAGCACAAGGATTTTACTTTCTGCTGGTATGAGTCAGCTAACCTCCAGTGATAGAAAGGGAGCTATGCCACTCTACAGTCATTTAAATTTTGATTACACCACTTATGGAAGGGGAGAGAAGAGTTAAGATGAGACTTTTCCTGTGGTCTGATTTAATCATATATTAAATAAAATCAGTTTGCTTCTTTCTGAGTTACACAAGACTTTGTCAAATGTCTTTAATTCACACTGTATTATGCACGCTGGTATGAAATAGTTTCCTTTTGGCAAATGATTATTGTTCAGTTTGATATGCAAGGAGGTTGATAAACATGAGGTGGACACACAATCAGTTTTGCCAACAAAAGTCCTTCTAGCTGCATTTGGAAAAGAAAATAAAAAGGTAAAGAGGAATACAGTTCTTTGTATATCTGTTTCATAATGGTCTCTTCATCCATTACTTTCTCACTTTAAGATTCTGAATCCTCAGATTTATACTGCTTCTGATGCTGCTGGGCTTGAACAGGCTCAAGAGATGAAAAATTTAATAGATGACCTAATTCACTGTTGTCCTTCACAGGCATTTCATCTAGTGTGTTCTCTTCTCTGCACTGGTAGTTTTAAACTCCTATGAAGCACTTGATTACATAACTCGGAGCATGCTACGTGACAGGGCCACCACTTGAGCGCTTTCTGTCTCAGTGAGCATGCTGTTCAAGGCACCATGGATGCGCAGGAACCAAGGCTGCAAGTCCAGCCTGGAGATCAGAGTAGGAGCAGGCTGCTGCTGCAACAGGAAGAGGCAGAACATGAATTTGACATCCTTTCCCTTTAAGCAACTCTTAGGGGCTGGCCTTCACACTCTTTGACCAGTCCCACAAAGAATAATCTTTATTTTGCACTTTCAGATCTTTTTGTGTTCTTCTGTTTAGAAGGGAGCTACTTAGCATGCCTGGCTGTTTCTGGTCACACCAGGGTGCTTAGTGCTCACTGGCAGTAAGATTTCATGAAAGTCACCCATCTTTGCAGAAGTGCACCCACCCACCTCTGTTGCCTAACTTGGAGGCAGGGATGAGTAATTTAATGCTCCTAAGCTGCAGAGCAGAGGTCTCCCCCTTCACAGACATTGGCTATGCAACCTGTTCTCGAGGGACTGTTTCCACTGTGAAAGCTGAAAAGCTTGTCCATAAATACCAATTTTTAATAAGGCTTTGAAAAACTGGAAAACTGCAGAGGATTGAAAAAATGCCAGCTCCCCACCACTATTTTCCAAAGTACCACTAAACATATAATAAACCTGCCTTCTGTGCCATCAATCCTAGGGAAAACAGTGGAATGATATTTTTATTTTAAGTGATAATGCTGATGCAATTTACCAAAAGGTCTGTAATTAATTAGAGTTGGTTACTCTATGACATTGATTAGGGAACTAAACCAATTCTGAAACAACATGACACATTAGAGAGATTAAAGTTGGCTAACTAGTAGGTCCTGTAATATGACTGTAACTGAAAAATCATTAATGATGGTGTATATTTTATTCAGTTTGTACAAGAATATGTTCCCAGGCCTGAACTATTTAATGTTATTAGAAGTCACAAAAAATGCCCCCAGGCCCCTGAGAAAATCCCAGCTCGTGTGAGTAAGCAAAAAAGATAAAGAAACCTCCTTGAAAGCAGTCTACTTGGAAGCAGACAAAAAATGTGTCTTATTGCTGCCAAAGTCCAGCCATCATCAAAAAAGTACTTTTAAGAATGCAGCACTCTGTCCTATGACAAAACAGATGTTAAAAAACATGATGAAGATGTTGGGTAAGACATTGTGATTGAAGGGCTTGGCCCAATAAAACATGGGAGGTGCAGCAACAGCAATGGGAATATCATATCCAGTTCTGACAATCACTGCATAAAAAGGGGTGGAAGAGTGAAGTAAATTCAAATAGTGATTCCAGTAACTGGAGGGTAGAAAATTAGAGCTTTTACAATAATCACTTCAGAAGGATTTTCTGTTATCTCACCAAAACCAGAAGTTAAGAAATGGCAAGCACATTTTAGGTTAGCACATGTACAAGTTAAAGAGAAACTGAAGGAACTCAAGTTCCTTATGTCAGACACAGGCCGATTAAAGCCCGATTATTTGAAATGTGATATGGAAGAAAGAGGCAGGTTTAGAGTGCAAAGCTACTACCATTAGAACACTTCACCTACTGCTTTTAATGGATTTTGTGCTCTTATTTTGCTTGTAACAGAAGACTGGAATTTATGACTGAAAAATAGAGATGAAGCTTGAATAACTGAAGTAGCATTTCGTGCTTGTAAGCACTATGGCTCACCTTCTGCTCTCAGATAATCACAGTATTACCCTATAAATTTAAAAAAATCTTTGTAAGCCTATAAACAAATGCTGCCAAAACCAACAACAAAACTGACATTAACTAGCTCACTGCCCATGTGAAGATCCAGGGTAACTCGATAGCTTTCAATGTCTTTCAGTGAGATCACAGAAGGAAAAGTAAAACTTGTCCTACCACAGAGCGATCCTTAAACTTTGTCAGATTCACTGTTTGGCAATTCATTCCTTAGAAAGAGCCTGGTATTTCAGCTGTCCCAAGCATGATCTTAAAAAGTATGGTGGGTTGATCCTCATCAGACAAAGCTATGCAGCAATAAGAATAACTGGTAAGTCCAGGCTCCATTTCCCTGGTATGCCACTGTACAATAATGGACTTTTCAAAAATAAGTTTAAGAAAAAAAAAAAACCAACCAAAACAAAAAGAGGGAGTTTTTCAAAACTTTAAGTTTACAGCACCTCCCTTCACAAGGAAGTATCTAAAAAGCTGCTCACAGATCCTCCCTGCATGAATGTCTTTGCGTGATGTCAGGTTTTCTAGAGTTGCAGAGAGGATGTTCAGGTCCAGTACAAGCTCAGTGCAAGCACAGGACCTTTTTCAGGGAGCTGCAAGGCAGGAAAGTGCTCTGCAGACCCTTGGTTTTATGCATGGCTTTGTTGCAAGATACCTGGAGATGTTCTACGCAAGAGAACTAGTCAGACTAGGGGAAAAAAGTAGTACTAGAATGTTGCCCTCTTTTTAACTGTGCAAAAACAGGTGGCAGAGTTATCAGAACCAGGGGACAACATTATTTTAGAAATTCTAAGTTCCCTGTTACTTTGAAACCTACAATCTAGAGGTCCTCAAAGACAAACAGAACTAACTTAGCCAAGTATCTTCCCTTCCACCTGCAAAAAAAGTTTCGCTACCACCTCTGAAGATGTTACACCCCAAGCAAGTGCATACTTTGAACACCTCAAAATCAGGATTAAAAGAAAAGTAATTCAGGAAAGAAGAACATTCCTCTTTGTGTGACAGAAAAGAATACCAATACTCTAGCCTGCAGAAAAAGGCAGCTCCCTGCCATGCACAGGATTGTTTCTGGAATTTGTAAGTCATTGACCACCTTCCAGGCAGCTTCCCAGCAGAGTTACCACTTAGCACTGGAAACCAATTCTTGTGGATATAATTATCAGCATTCCCACTATTCAAGATGACCTTGGAGGTAAATTGTGCATTTGAATTCTCAAGACATCTTAAGTTTTGTGCTGGATTGACAGACTGCTTTGACAGAAACCCAAATGTTTCATATCAATTGCTTATCTGTCCCCAACTAAAACAGTACCTCCTGAGAACTACTTTTGTTTGAAAATTATACACTGCTATACACATTTACCAGTAGAACAAAACTTATTTCACTGAAACATGGGTCAAACCAGCAAAATTTACAAACAAAAACCTCCCAAAAGATCAAATCCCCTGACTACATAAATGCTGCTTCTTATGGTTAGGGATTTAGCTTTGCTGTAAGGAACTTTTTCAGCAGTTACTGTCCTAAGGACTAGCACACTTTCTGCCAGCACACCATAACAAATTAAAGCCCCAAACTGAGGATTCTTGTAAGGACAAGATCTGATCCCAGGCAGCCTTCACAGACTGCTTTTCCCAGGCTAAAGTCTGGCCAGGACACTTGCATCACTCCACCCTCTAAGCATGCCACTGTTCAGCAGACCTTTGCCACCGACACGAGCACCTGCTTCCACCCCAGCAGGCAGCAGTGACCTTCTCATGTTGCCATGTGGGAGGCAAGTGGACAACATGGTGCAGGTCAGAAGACCCAAAACAAACACAACCTTTCACGTGCTGGCCTAGAAACATTTCAAATACGTATTTTAATTTCAGAACCAAATGACTGGAAGTTTTAGGAGCTGTCATTTGCTTTTTTTTCCAAATATAAATGCAGAGCTGCCTGATGTGCCTTACCAGACACAAATCAAGAGACTGTAGCAGGCTGAGAATGTGTCTATTTCTCACCTGTGAGCTGCAATTACTGCATCATATGGAAGATGCCACTTCTCTTTAATGGAAAAGAAGCACTGGACCACATAACATACATACTTGAAAGCGACTTGAAAGAGAAACACAAGGTCCTTCATCTCTGCCTCTCTTTCCCAACAGTCATTTCTTCCCTTAGAAAACACCTGTCAGAAGCAAAGTGCCATGGACAGTGGCATTAAAACCTCATGCTCAGCTAGCTGGCTCCTATTTAACCTAATGGCTGAGCTCTCTCTGCCTTTCCTGTCCCTGCTGGGCTTGAGAACAAACTCAGAAGGGTGAGAATGCTCACTGATGTTTGGTATTTGTGTCTGCATTCCTTACACAGCTGATGAATTTTCACCAAACCTTGGTGAAATTTTACATTCATATACATCTTAATGAATTTGGTCATCAGCACAAAGCAGAGATTGCTGATCTCAGAGGCAGGTCAAACACAGAACCCTCTTCTATTTCTGGGGAAGCCTTTAGCTTTAATGTAACTTTTCAGCACTTAAAAAACTAAAAAAATGTGGAAGGGTAAGATGGGTCTCTTTGTAACAGCACAACTGAATAACTTAGAAAATAAGGAACTTGAAATCTCATTATTCTCCAAGACATGATTTGCCCTCCCACTCATTTGGGTTTCTTTCCTGCCACAAAGGAGACAGAAATGACAGAAATGACAAGTACAAACCTAATGCAGAAACTCTGACTACAGCACTGGTACACAAAATGTTTCAACTCTGTATTGCAGCATGACTGGAGCATTGGAAGTACTTGAGCAGCAGCAGACAAATCACTGGTTAAATGTTTCTCTCTAAGCACATTTTAATTTGATATTAAAAGTAGGATACCATAAATCTTTTAGCCCCATTGAATAACACCATGTCCAAGAGAGCATGCAATCAAAATTAACATAACAATGAAATAGCAGGAGGGAGTTCTTTTAAGGCCTATCCAGCTAGGCTTTTTTTTTGTGAACACTTGTTTGCATTTAGTGTTGATGCAAGAGAAAATAGCTTAGCTAAACTGAGACTACATGAAACACTTAACACCAATTAAGTTAAAAAACCCCAAAAACCAAAAAACCCAAACCAGCTGGTGTGTAATACAAAGCCAAACAACAGGAGAGACAAAACAAGTAGAATATTTAACAAGATAAAAATATATACATCTAAAACTGAGCTGAAAGTACAGCTCAATATAAGCAGAATAAGAGCACTTGTTTATTAGGAAACAAGTTGAATAAGCTTTAGAAACTGGTTATTTTATGTGAATCAAGCTTATTGTTGAGAAATGTACATTATATATTCACAAAATATACTTGCATTTGTCAACAAATCAGAAGTCTGTTAAAAAAAAATCCCAAAACAGAAGAATTCATGACAAAGGATTTTAAAAATCTGCTCCATGCAGAGCTTTCAAAGTGTGTAATACCCTATTTTAATACAGTAACTCTACAGAGGAATGAAATACTAGTTTTTAAACATGACTAATACTGAAAATAATTACTATGTAGGCATCTAGGGGCAAAGAAAAAAGCAATGCCCCAGGAATTAACTGAGGGGACAAAACAGTACCTATCTGGAATGACATCATAATATGGGAATATCACATTATTCCTGATTGTCAAAACTTTCTGTTAGGTCAACAGCTACTCACAAGGTAGGATGTAAATCTCCGTAGTTACCACTATCCCTTCTTGCACGCATTCGAACATGCAAGTTGCCAGCAGTCAAAACTCTGGCAACTTCCAGTGTGAATGCAGGGAAAATGCTTATGCTTGCAAAGATAAATACCAACGGAACTACCACGGCAGAGAAAAAGGTCTGTCTGCATAAGGCTACCTCAGAGCCAGCTCTTTGTATTTAAGCAAACCAGATTTACAAAAATCAAAAGTGAGCACAAGAGAGGACACTAGCATTCACTGAATTTCAAAACACTACCTGGAATACTGTCTCTATTAAGAAAGTATCACCTCTGTTTTTGTATTTATTCCATAGGTAACAAACTTTGGGTGTACCTGTAATGTAAATGCTACCACTGATCTCCATTTAACCAGTAGAGAAGGAAAACAGAACTACAAAACAAGTGGCAGCAAAAATCCCTCCCCTGGGATTAAGTTTTTAGTAATGCTATGGTTTGAGCAATTGATGCTGCAGTTTTGTATTCTCAACAATTGTGTCAACCCTGTTACACTGAATTCTCCCACCTCATGTTATTACAGCAGAATAATGGCGGGGAGGAGCAACAACGAAAAACACCACCAGCAAACAAGAAGAACCCTCCTGAGAACTATTTACACAACTGCTCCACTTCACATTTGCTTTCAACTATCTTGCTCTAAGGCATTGCAACAGACACCTTACCTGTAAAATATCAATTATTTAATAGAGACTAAGGTGAAGCATGAACACAATGCAACTCTTTCAAGAGAAATACATAGCTACAGTTTATGCAGGCACACAAAGCCTTTACCTGTATGTTTACAGGTATAACTCCCTAATAATAAAAAAAGGCTCAAAACTTCATTCACTGAAATAACTTTAATATGTGTGAAGAAAAAGTGCGTCTGTTACAACTGGTAACTCTGGGCATTAATTATTTTGGAATTACTGCAGTCCACTTGTTTCAGCTTTTTCTTCCATTACAAGCCAAACCAATCTAAGATGTGACAAAACGGGATTAAAAGAACCCTATCATCTCTTAGGGGAGAAACTTTTGAAAGAATTTTGATTTTGCAAAGTCTATTTTTTAGGTCTTATCAGATGCAAGTGATATGAACACAAGATGACAACTGTTTAACAGTATGTAAACATGAACACAGCTCCAACTCCAGGAATGCAATTTGCATTAACTTTCTCAAAAGTTAAAAACACATTCCAGAGGTTTCAAAGCTTAAATGAATTGCATAGTGATACAGACAGAAGAACAGTCTATGCTAGAAATACCTGGGAACAAGATTTCGTGAAACGTTCTAATTCCTCAAGCAATTATCCCAATCTAGATTATCCTGAGCTGGATAGAGACTATTTATAAGAGCATGTAGTAACAGAACAAGGGAGAGAATGGGTTCAGACTGAGAGAGTAGGTTTAGATTAGATAATGAGGGAAAAATTCTTTACTGTGAGGCACTGGAACAGGTTGCCCACAGGAGCTGTGGATGCCCCATCCCGGAAATGCTGGATGGGGCTCTGAGCAACCTGGTCTAGTGGCCCATGAAATGGGGGTTGGAACTAGATGATCTTTAATATCCCTTCTAACCCAAACTATTCTGTGATTCTATGATTAACTGATTTAGGGAATTGCTACACTTGAATTAGAAAATTTGCATCTAAACAAGAGCCATCTTTTTCTTACTCTTATATAAAAATTCAAATTTTCTACATCACAGCTTCTTGGTTTTTGCAGTATTGAAGTCTAAATAAAACTGTACTTCACAGGCACATATCTGAAATTTAGGTTTAGTTGTTGCTGTTTTTCTTTTTTACTTTAGCTATTTGTTTGTGGTGTTTTTTTAAAATTAAAACCCACTACCGCAGCAAAGCCCTATTCAGCACACAAAGCACACTACTCAGCACCTATTCAGACATAGCTAAAACTGAAAATGACAAACTCTCTAGAAATACCTTGCCCCCAGGAGCTTTAGTCTTTTAAGGTAACAACAGTGATGCCATTTACTACTTAAAATAATAAACCCAGAAACAATTATATGCTTTTGACTGATGTTACACATTAAGGCCAGCCTGAACTAATTCCAGCCTCTCACCTAAGTTCCTCTCTCTCAAGTGTATTAATGGTACTGTATTTCTGTACAAAAACTAGGAAATAGTCACATTTGCAATTAAATCCATTTCCTATTAAATTCTATGGCTTTACATTATAAGAATTACCCAACTATCAAGTTCCATTTACCACTTCTCAGGGTTGCACTCACACAGCTCAAGAAGAGATTGTTCCCGGTAATCTACAGCTCTCAAGTCATGGCAAGGAGGCAGCAGTGCCCTATGGCACCGTACTCCCCACTCTGAAGACTATGGAAGTCACCTTATGGATCCAGTTTCAGTTCACACCAGGATTATACATTGTTCCCTTAACAGTAGGCCCACAAATGAATTACAACAAACAGGTAGCCTGGAGAAGATGACACACACCTTCCTGATAAGCACAGATAAAGAGCGCTTAACACTTTGAGGCCCGGTGTTCTTAGAAGTCAAATTCTTCCCTATGTAGTACCCCAAGCACACCATCAGGGTGTGCCTTTCACTTTTTAATTTTAACAGCACTTCAGAACAAAATAAAAATTTATCTGAAATCTGTTTATTGTGCTTCATGGTACTATCTCTAGTAACTAACTTCAGTAAACAGTCAAGTTGTATTTTGCCTTGCACAGATGGTTTCAGATGTAAGATACAATGATGTTACAGCAGAAGGACAATTACAGGTGTCAAAGATGTGAAAATAAAGTTTTACTCTACAGGCCAATAGTAACAAAAACTAATCAACATTTCAGTACAAAATTGTAGGAAATTTGTGAAAAAAAATGGTTAAAGTAGTGAAGGAGAGGTTCTGAACACAATAGCAGCACTCCTTCACACTTTAGACTGTGTGCAAATGCAGCAATAATACAATACCTGTATTTACGAAACAGAGGTAAGGAAACAGCAGATAAAGTTCAGCCCCTAGTGTGACAGTCACAGGCCTGCCACCATCTGGGTAAGAACAAGGCTTCTGTTACTCAAGGAAAAGAATCAGGTGTAGAGTTCATGCACTAATGCTACTCTGCAGCTTATGCTACTGTTGACAGCTTGTCAATTAAATCATCAACAGTATTCACAAGGAGTTTTGTATCCTCCTTGTCACTCATGCGATGCTGGCCGATTTTGCGGAGGATAACATCCACGTCCTTGCTCAAAACACGATCAGCAACTTGCATAGAGATCTGCCAAGGGACATCACCATCCTTCATGCCATGGATAAGCCGTATGGGACATGTTACAGGAATAGGACTATTCAGCACGCAGTGATTTTCTGCTTCTCTGATAAAGTCATATGTCAAGGAGTAAAATCCGTCCTCATTATGCTTTGTTTGATACTTCCATTTACCCTTTTCTTCTATTTCTTTTTGTGCCTATTAAAAAAGAGAGCAAAGAATAGACAAAACAGATGTTAGGAGTACTTAAGAGTGCCTCAACTTATTTCTATTCTAAAAGCAGTAGAACTCCCCCAGGCATAAAATTTCACCTTGATAATTTTTATTAGCAGAAGTGTATTCCTGTTCTCCTCACAGCATCTGAGAAGACAAACCCCCTACCATGTCACAAAAGCTGCTCTCCAAACCTCTCCTGCAAATTAATCAAATTAAAATTCACCAATGAAATTAAGCTTCTTAGCTATCAGAAAAAAAAGATGCATAGCCACCATGAACAGTAAGTCTCCTTGGCTTCAGTCAGTTCACAGATCCTCAAACAAGGAGAAATCCTAGGGAAAAGACATTTTCTGGTGATCAGTCTTTTCAGTCTTTGCCAGAACAGCTGTCTCCAAATACTGTATTTCCATATTCCTACCTTAGTCCTAAATAGTAATACTGAAACTACAAAGTGCCTTAGAAAAAATCCACACAAATTGGGAAAATATTTTAATTATTCTAAAGCACACATTATTTATTGCCATGTAATACCTGATTTAATTTCCTGAAGACCAGACATTATCATCATCATCAAGGAAGAATCTCAGAAAGGCAATTCTCACTACCTAAACCTTATGGCCTTTACAAACACACTAATCTGAAGAATTTCCTCTCTATGCACACAACCAGTGTCATACTCATCTCATCCAGTGCCACCTCATCTACTTTACTAGCTACTTCTCCATACTTGAAAGCACAAGGATCCAGTTACAATGCAAATATAAAATATTCAAATATCTTATGGACTGCTAACAGCAGGGATCTGACTTCACATCCTCTATACCACAGTAATATAAGCACACTCTGGCTAGTGCTCACACTAGTCTCATACTGTGAGCTTACATTATTCAAACACAGAAAACTTAACCGAAAATTTGCAAGAGAAGTACAGTTTAAATAACATAATTTCTTAAATTCTTTTTAAGATTTTTAGACTGCACAAAAGCCAACCATCAACATTTACCTCAATGGGAAGCCTCTTAAAAGTCGTTACAACGTGATCTGCTGCTACAGCTACTCCAACGAGAGCAGCTACCTTATCTGGGCGTGCTATTGCAGCATGAAGCATCAGCCATCCACCCATGCTGGAGCCCACCAGAATCTGGAAAAGAAAATCAAAAAAAGCGAAGAAAATACAGTGTTTTACAGGAAGTGGCTAACAGGTTTTTTCTTCTTGTACAAAGTATCAATTTTCACTTAGTTTAACTATTTAAACCTTGGGCATAGTCCTGCTGTCCTTACCCAGGCAGAACTGCTGTCACGTCCAGTGGAAATTTTGCCTGAGTAAGCACCACAAGATCTGGTATTTATTATTCTGTTTAGCATGGCTGGTTATTGCTGTCTGAGACTGAAACACTGTAAACAAAATGAGAGTTGAAACAATGCAGTATCATATGCATACTTTTATGTTTCCTTCTTAAGATAAATGCACATGGTAAAGGCTCAGTGCAGCAAAAGAAGTAAACAAAAGCAATTCATAATACAAAATTGTTTTGAACACAATACTTCTAGGTTGTAGGAGATTCCAAGTTTCCCACAGTAATTTCTAAAGTAACTGAAGAAATCAAATGCTGCTTCTCCTGACTTTTTTTAATGCTCTTTAATCATATGGAGTATCTTGTAATCTTCCTGCAAATCCTTTAATTAATGCATCAGCATGGGATGCTGACACACTTCTTCACTGAGAGGGCTGCACTGCACTGGAACAATTCCCTGTCTGCTGTCAGGCGGCACCTCCACCATGAGGCTTTCTCAGACTCTCTGGGACAACAGCCCTGCTCTGAGCAGGAAATTCTAATAAACGACCTCCAGGAGGTCCTGCCAACTCATGCTTCTGTGACTTTGTGACCTACCTGCTTGCAAAAGAGCTCCTATGAATATGACCTCTCAAATGATTCATCTTGAGAGTGAGCAGGTGTCAGCTGTTCAGCAGAAGCTCCTGTTGATCAGAGCTATTATGGCATATTTTTTATCAATGTTATACCCCAAAGGAAAAACAGCATTCTACATTTAAAAATAAAATATAACCTGTGGTCCATCTGTAAGTTCATCCAGTATAGACAGAACATCTTTTCTCCATTTCCCAATTGTACACTCTTCAAATTTACCATCTGAACTTCCACATCCTGTATAATCAAATCTGAAAAAGTAACCATCAACATCAAAGTCGTAGTACTGTCTACAGCAACACAGACAACTGACTAAATACTATTGTGTAATCAAATCAGCAGGGGACACAATACTATACTGAATATTCTCTTACTTGGTCCTGTTTATCACTAGGACCAGAAACCACACAAAAGGGGTTTAAATACAACATACACAACTAAGTTATGCCGCATTCTCTTATCATTTGGTATGATATCATAATTTACCAGAATAGACAAAAAATTTTCCTTTCAGAAAAAAAAACCCTCAGACACTTCAATTTTAAAGGTATTTTTAAAATGTACAAACTCTTTCAAACACCGAACCCAAATGTGAAGACTTACAACACTCAGCATTCAATCTAGTGTATCAAAGCACAGTGTCACCAAGCAGGGGCATGTTCTTCTAAACCCACAGAAGACATGGGTTAACTTAATCACACTTGGCAGGTACGGACCGTGCTTATTGTGGTAACTTAAAAAACAGAATTCCAGGTCCTTCCTTCTTAATTTTTGTGCCTATAGCCTGATTGTAACATGTAGCACTAGCTAGACTACAGAAAATCAGAGAATTTTCTGAATTACTTTCAGAATACATTTTCCTGATTTACCTCAGTCTCTCTACTGACAGAAATTCTACGTTTGGAAATGGAAGAAAGGCTTCTCAGCTTGTATACAAGCTCCCTGCACACAAGGAGCATCCCAATCCAAATGTCAGTGTTTACATATTTGTGTTAGAACCCCTTCCCCCAACCCACGAGAGCAGTTTCATTTTCTCAAGAACAATACTTCATGTACCTGATGAAGGCATGACCTAATGATTTGCAGAAATCTTCAAGGGCAGTTGCTTTCTGACCATTCATATTTGAATTGAAGCCTGGAAGGAAAATAACCCCTGGATTCCTGCCTTTTAGTTTCTGATATGCAATATTTGGTCGATCTGGTCGAGAAAGAAAGCTGACTGATGACTTCAGCCTGCAAACTAATGAAAGGAGGTATTTAGTACAATCATCATGATAACCCTGGCAGAAGTATTTTATTCCCAGTATTTTATAAACCCAGTGTTCAGTAAATATGGACATATTATGTGAAAATAAGGTATTTTGGCTCAAGAGAAGAAAAAACCATCTCCTGTATTCTTTAATGACTAACAAGTACTGATGAACCTGAAAGTTTATTGTGATTCATTCTCAAATCATTAAATGCCAACCATATAGAGAGTTCACGCAGCAATTGGCAAAGTGGTTGACTGAAAATGAACAGTAAAGCTTCCTAGACTTCATCAGTCCTAATGTTTTATATCATCTTGAATACATTTACTCATTTCACAAAAAAGTCCTCCCATTTAAAAGCTGCTTAGTTTAATTTTTTAATTTCAAAAAGCATTAATTTTGAGACTAGAGTACTTTGTGCAATGGAAGTTTACAGTACACGAGGTGACAATTTTTTCATGAAAATTAAAACTGAAGGATAAAACTGCACCTTTATCAAAACCCTGGATCCACACAATATACAGAGATATAGGGGGAAGTCCATAATCAAGATTTGGGAAAGAATCTTGTGACTAACTTTTTCATCATGATGAGCATAAAACAACATTAGCATGTTTAAAACCAAATGAAATAAATAACATCAGACAAGGAAATAAGATTAACAGTGGAAATGCTAATCATTAAAAACAATGCTGAATCTCAACAGCTGCTACAGGATTTAATCTAACTTTAGCAGTCAGTTGTACCTCTACTGCAGGTGAGGACAAGTAATTCGTAGAGAAGTAATTCATAGAGAGCTGTTAAGCAGACTTAATCCACTCTATTATCCAACTCAGCAAGGTGATTTGTTAAACTGAAAGCTGGGCCAAGTCTTCTAAGACTTTGACACTCCTAATTCATATATTAGAAGATGATTGGTTCTTCAACAGTGGGGCACACAAACTATGCAACCCAAAATAAAGCATCAGGGCTTCCTAGAGGTGGTATAACTATATAAATAGTGCAAAAAACCAAGCCTTGACGAAGTATCACACCACTTAACTGTCCAGCAGCCTTAGGTTGTTTTGTCACTATCAGAGAGATTACATTCATTGGGTCTTGAGGGGTTGGTTTGTTCTTAAACTTGGATGTCCATGAGCAAGTGTGGCTATAACAGATATGCGATGCAGCTTGCCTTCAGCACTTTCCTACAGTCTAACAGAAATTGCATCATCTGAACTACAAATTAAAACCGTTAAATTGCTCCTCAAGCAGTGAGGTAGTTCTTTATCCTACTGATGCATGAGTTGTTGATAAAGGTGTGAATGCCACAATAAAGGTATTCAGATGCATCCACACTGTGGCTTTTGATTTGTGTGTGTCTCTCACTAAGCCAGTCACTTCTTTATGTGCCACTAAGAGGAGATACACAGAGAAAATATAAATTTAATAGAAAAATAATTAGGAGTATTTTTCTCCCCTTTAAGCCCTGATAGCCATCTCTGAAGCCACTGGTCTTCCATGCTGCAGCACTCTGGAGGCTCAAATTACTTTGACACTGGCAGGGTTCCAACTGCAGCTACAAGACACAACCACTGTCTAAGCTATTTCACAAATTACTCTTCCATTTAACAAGTTAATGGAAGTGCACCAGCAGCAATCCCAGCCTGAATAATGCAAACCCCTAAAGCAACCATCCCTGCCAACCCAAAAGCAAAATTCACTGCAGTCACCCTCTCAGATGTCCCTTTAGACAGACACAGCCATTAGCAGCTACCCAGTAATTCCTCATCCAGATTTTAGGAAAGGCCTTGCTAAGAGCAGGGAAGCATTTCTGAAGGCTGCAGGGGTTGGGGGTGGGTATTAGTGTTTATAAAAGCAAGTTACAGGCAGCAGGTGATTGCTACAGGAAGACCACAGGATCCTTGAGTGATGGTATCTATGGAATTCTTTTAATATCAGAATCACTGTGCACTTTTATGAACACCAGAAACCGTGACTAAGACCAGTGTTACATGTTAAAGCCAAAGAAGTCCTCCAAACAACTTTGGGAATGTTCCTGCACTGTGATCTTCCCACTGCAAGCAGCAGCAGATAAATACTGCTGTGACAGCTAATGTACTCAACGCTGTTCACACCTGCCTTCATGCAACCAGCCACATTCCTGGAGTAAGGCAGGACCAGTTCTGCCAGCAGGAACCACTGCCTGGCCTGGTCCCAAAGCACTTAAAGACACACTCAGATAAAAGCATAGTCTGATCATGTTACTAACACACAGAAAGGGAGAAAAACGCAGCAACAAAATCCCACTATATTCACGCTTTTATGCAGCTACAAAATGTGCACCCTTAGTGGAAAGTAAGTTTTACGCACTGAGCAACCTTAGATGAGATTCATCTGTGCCATTTAAAGTAATGAATAAACTCAACAAGTCAGACAAGCACGGGGTCTGACACAGCGAGATGGGGAACTGTGTGTTTGGGCAGAGACCAATCTCAAAAGTGGATGCCAGGAAAGCCTTTCAGGTGCCTGGCGAAGCTTTACAAGCAGGCCCGTTTCACAGCCGATCAAGCGAACTGGCGCACCAATTCCCAGCTCCTCAAAATGCACTGGGGCAAGAGCTTAGAGCCAGCAATACACACGTGGGAAAGCAGCTGCCCTGCCCTGTGCAGAGACACCGAGGCCCCCCCGCGGGGCTGGCAGGAAGGAGAAGCCTATCAGCAACCCCGTCGGAAGGGAAGGGAAGGAAAGGGTGTCACCCGCAGCTACCCGAGAGCCGCCCAGCGGCGTCACAGCCGGCACTGACACACATGCTCTCCCCTCCAACTGGCACCCCTTGTGCTCCGAGCTCCCCGGGGCCCTTCCCTTACCGGGGAGCGCCCAGGCCGCCCTCAGCAGCGACAGCGAACCCCGCCCGGCCGACGCGCGGCCAGCCCGCATCAGCTCTCCCGCCATGGCCGCCATGGCCGCCGCCTGCGCACGCGCCGCGCACCGCCCACCTCCCCCGGGTGTGAAGCGGCGGCCGGGGCGGGGCGGGCCTGTGGTCAGTGCCGAGAGCCTGCCCGGGAAACGGGAAACAACGTTTTGTCAATTAAAAAACCCACAAAGACCACTGAGCGTGCATTTCCCAGGGTGTACGTTTCGCGTGAGCCAGCAGTGCCTGGTAGCGAAGAAGGCCAATGGTATCTTGGGAGGAGCACTGCCGTCAGGCCGAGGGAGGTGATCCTGCCCCGCTGCTCAGCCCTGGTGGGGTATCTCTGGAGTGCTGTGTCCAGGTCGGAGCTCCTCAGGACAAGAAAGGCATGTTGCTCCTGGAACGGGTCCAGTGGAAGGCAAAGAGGGTGACTGGAGCATCTCTCTTAGGAGGAAAGGCCAAGGTCCTCAGCCTTAGGTATATGAGCACAGTAGTCAAAACTATGTCTTTATGCATTGAACCTTTCATATACAGGCCATGGCAGCCACAAAGGAAAAAACCAAAAACCACAGACTCACCAAATCATTAGGTTGGAAAAGATCTCAAATATCGAGTCCAAGCTTTGACCAAATGCCACCATATCAACTAGACCATAGCACTAAGTGCCATGTCCAGTCATTTCTGGAACACTTCCAGGGATATCCCTCCAGCATCTCCCCAGGCAGCCCATTCCAATGCCTGACAACCCTTTCTGTGAAGTTCTTTCTGATGTCCAACCTCCCCGGCACAAAAAAATGAATGCCAAGAAAGGCAATTCCTACCAAGATAAAGGTGTTCTCCCATCCAAGCACCAGGCCAGTACCTGTAGGTCATGGGACATGTGATAAACACATATCATAATACTGGCTTTTCGCAAATATTAGAATAGATGCTGTGTGTAATATTAGAATAGATGCTGTGTTTAATTTTACAAAGGTAGCCTTGCTGTGAATATATAGCTATGTAATGATGATTAATGCCTTTCTATTACTAGCTAGTCTTAAAACATAGTAGTGAAATAGCTGATATTGTAGAATGCTTGAACTGTCTGCTGGATTGGGTAACATCCCACGAACGGTGTAATAAAAAGACTGTGCCGCTGACATCTCAACTATCAACACTTGTCGACTGTAAAGCCTACCACCTGGGAAAGATAACAAGACTAACTAAAACCACAACCAAGAAGACTACGTGTGCTCTGAAAAGGTGGGCCTGAGCTACACAGTTCTTAGAAAATTTAAAATAGTTTTTGGAAAAGTTTAATTATGCATTAGGCTGATGCAATATTAAAAGAGTTTCTCTGTCTGTGGCAGGTGTGCTTTATGGCTGAATGCCAAGCACCCAGGGCTGTTAGTTTTGCTTTATTATCTTTGTCCCCTATTGTCTGTTATTAAATGTTTAAATCCTAATAGGAAAGTGGACCTCATTTTTCACAGGACACAGCAGATCAGGTTTTTGAGATTCAGCCTAGATGGTCTGCAATTGCCCAAAATCCTTCAGGGTAAGCAAGTGCTTGACTCCCATGTGGGTAAACCTGGAGGGCTTTTATGATCAGTGAAGACTGATCATAAAAGGGGGTGCCTACCATCATGCTCTGTTTGTCTTCTTGTCCACCACTACAGTACCCACCCCACTTCATGATGACAACAGCAAACTTAGTGAAAAGAAATCAACCATAAAAGCACACTGGTTTTCATTTCCACAGTGAGTTAATACTTCCTTCCATTCAACTCATCTCTAAGTAAAAAAATTGGGAGAACTGCGAAATCCCTATATTCAAGCAGTTTCTGGTTTGCAGTTAAACAAAAAAATTGTCACTCTCCAAGGCTGGTAGTAAATTTTTCAAACAGGTTCATAAAAAATGAAAAAGGTATTATGTACATGTAGTAAACAGACTACACTCCTAATTTCACTGCCCTCCAAAAGATTATTTTCCATAGCTCTTTCATGGGAAAATACATGGAATAGTTCAATTAAGTGTTACTGAGAAATGCAATATTGCTTGCATAACTGTATACAACTATTTAGAAGCAGAAATGTCTCAAGATAATGCAGCAAGAACATATTTGAAACAAGCGTATTTTTAAAAATGTTTATTGAAATGCCTTCATTGCATCATGCAGGATACAAAAATCATTATTAGAAAACTTTTATAACTATACTTAGGAGTAAAATCAAGATACATCAGGGAAAAATAATAACTGTATAAACAAAAGCAATTTATTTCTAATAGTGTTTTAAATTATAGATTACAGGCTGTGATCTGCACAGATGATAACACTTATCTTGCAACAACAGTCTCTTCTATGATTCAAGTCGAAACTGATGTTTGTCATGCTAGAACAACCACATCACCTGTGTATACCACAAACCTGTTCATTACAGTTACAGGTTTTAAAAGGTATAACAAAAATAGTCTGCCAGCATACTTTTATTATGTTTTCAGTTTATCTGTTCCATCAAAAGCCATCAACTTTTCATCAAGAAAAAGGGCTAATGTGCTTTCCTGTAGTACACAAACCACAGAGCATGTAAGTTTTGATTAGTGAAATAGAACCTCTTTAAAGTCATAATATAAGAGACTTTCTTGAAGTTCATTTCAATTAAATAATTTATATTTCTGCAACATTACTCAAGGACTTGGAAGCAATTTTAAAATGGGAGACCACTGCACCCTCAGTATTTTTGCTGTTTTAGGTATCTCCAATCCCTATTACTTCAAACTTTCAGGGGCTTTTATTCTTACACTGCTTAAAGTAAACTCTTAGAACTCACTTCTCTCTTTTTATTCTATTTGACAGCATTATTCTGGGCAGATACATATTAAACAACAAAACAACTCTCAGAGGCTGAAAACTTAGCTCCAAAGAATTCAGATAGGTAGAGATTTTGGTGCTGGCTTCAAGGCAGGCAACGTTTGAGAGATTTCAGTAGAGTGTTCACTTGGCACAGAGTAAGATTAGAACCACACTGGGACCTTACTACATAAAAGAAAATTGCTGTATGGTCCAGAATCAGCTTATTCTATTCAAAAGGGAAAATTAAAAAAAATCCCTCTTTATGAGGAAGTAAATACATGTGTTTCCATTTCTCATCTTTGTGGAAAAAAATGCATCTTTATAAAGCAATCCTTCTCTATTTTCTTTTGTTGAGCTCCACAGATGCAAACTTTAAACATACTGTTGTTGCCGCAAAGTGTTTGAACACACAGACTATTAAAACAATTTAATTACATTAAGAGTCATTAAGAGTTTTGGCACTGTCCCCTTACAGAAAGTTAGGTACAACTAACAATATGAAAACATGGTAAGGGAATTGTATAACTCTTTGGCTCTGTTGTTAACACTTAACTACTAAGGCAAGAACTGTGTGTATCTTAGGGCTAGCACTTTTTTGTTTGTATTTTTATAAAATACTTGACTAAAAGTTTTTAAAAGTCACCTAATCATCTATAAATGTCAAGTGTTGCATATTAAAATATATGCTTATTACACCCTTTTGTTTCACTACTAGAATTTTTGCATACCAATGAGAACACACACACTTGTAAACTGCTCAGTATAAGTTTATGAAGACATTCTCTATATAAGAGATTTTGTAGAAACTTATCATTCAGTCACGATACTGTAATTAAAATTGCCTGATTATTCATTTTGGAACACTATGATTCTCTCAACACCTTTTGCTCGTTCATTCCTATAAAGATCAATTAAAACAGGTAGCAACCCCCCCTTTTCAATGCATTTGTAACCCCCTCTCAATCTGAGGTTTTGGGTGCACATCATAAGGAGAATATTTCAGGGTATTCACTGGCTTTTCAGCTGTCACTAGGTATGGCTAACTTCATTAGTTACATTATTGCAGGATGCCCTATTGCTCCCCTTTTATTATAACATGAAGTGGGTGTAGCCTTCTGCGCCTGTAACAATGACATCCATCCATATCCTCATGGCTTCTGGAGAAGGAGCAACCATGTAGTAGATGCGGTCATGGGTCTTAACACTGAAAGTAAGCAAGGGGTTGGGACTCTAGAATAAAACACAAAGAAGATATCAAAGGAGTGAAATCAAAGCCATTTATTGGTACCAGAAGTGGAATGGCTTACAGGGATATTTATGAATAGGATTAAGAAGACAGATAAAATGCTGTACCACTGCATCTTATATTGCAGCAGAGATGCTTTTAAAGTGTTTGTAGCCACCATAAACACCTTTTACAGCATTTTTCCAGTAGACTATTACACAGTACTACAGGGCTCCAAGCTGTTGTTTCATGTCCAAATAACTAACTCCCCCACTCTGTTCAGTGGCTTTCACAAACTGTTCACAGCTCATTTAAATTACAGATGAGAGGCAGGGGGTGCCATGAGATGCCAGCACAGTTCACTCCCTCTCTGGGACAGAAGCATACAGACAGCCCTCGATTTGGCCAAGCCACTGATTTCAGTGGTCTTGCCACTGCACTAATGAACTTCGTGCAGCAAATCCCACTTTGCAAGTAGACACACTTATCTCTGCGCTTCTATCAGTATAAAAAAGAACCAAACCAAAACAGTGCTAATCTGATTAGCTTCCTCTTCCTTTTCCTCCACTCCAGGTTTTAGTATTTGTTTTGTTCCTTTCCTCCTCCCCACCCCAATGTTAGCTATTCCTTTAATTTTACAGCAGTGACCATGCTTTGGGTACTTAATGTGATATGTAGTTAAAACAGCAATAACAAAGTTTACCTTATATGCATTCTTTAGATGATCGTAATAGACTTCTTCAATAGCTTGAAAATATATTACACCTTTTAATTTAGTTTCATGTTTGTCTAGAACAGAAAAGAGAGAAAGACATCAGAACTGAAATGAACAGTAAGAAGCAAAAGCTTAATTTGCGTATGTTCAGCTGTTAAGTAACTAACTTAATAGTTCTGCTTCTGAAATCCCACAGAAACCTTCAACCTATCCTGCTAGTTTGTTGGTTTTGTTGAGATGCATTTTTGATTTTAATGTGTTTCTTTTTCACCTAGTTTTCAAGGATAGAAGCTTTTGTAATTTCCTCATCTATTTGTAAGTCACTCCCTTCACTGAAGTGTCTAAATGTTTTTGAGGGTGTTAGCCCACAGAAGGGCAGATGTCTCTCATAAACATCCACTCTTCCAGTTTCATGAAAACCAGCCAGACTTCACACAGTTTGTAGACTAAAACCTCCGGTTGGCCTTCAATGGAAAACTGCAATAATAAACAAATTTTCAATTCAATCTGACAACAAAATCTCTGTATTAGAACATAATTTGTACTTGTACTTTTTAAAAAAAAAGCTTCTTCACATCTGAACTTAATAGTCACCACTATAATGTTTCACAAGAAAAAGGAGCAGGGCAGGGCAGCATCCACCCTCCATTTTCCTGCAGTGGGAAGAGAAATTTATAGAAGCATCACAACTGCACATGAACACTGAAGGGCAAACTTTCTTTCACTCCCAGCACTTTTGTATTAGGAGAATATAATGCTTTCTGACCCCATGTTATAGTATGATCTTAACACTGAACAGTCATGCAGAACATCTTTATCAGTCCTATGAGGGATTCTGCTGTCATTTTAAACACATGGGGAACTCAGCTTACATCCTATTCGTAGCTGCAGTTCTGAAAGCTTCATACGATGGCATAATGAAATCCCAGAGAGCGAATGATACAGCTTTGGGAATCTCCCTGCCGGTCCCTGGAGGTGCAGTACTGAAGCTCTGAGATACAGGATTATGAGATTACAGCACACATTATACTGAGATAAATGCAGCACTATACAAAGCATACTATCTGTTCAGTAGAAGTAGGCAGTGCACCCACTCTCCTTTCAAGCCCTACCTGGGCCCTTGGTTACAATAGTATTTCAGGTACCCACAAGCTCCCATTGCAGGAGTCTTTGTAGAGTTCCCTGAATGCTTCACTTCAGAAAACGCAGATGCTTCGGTCACTGCACTAAGTTGTCAGACTTTACGGCAAGTTCTTTGTTCAGTGCACTGGCAGAACTAAAGTAATATATCAGTACATTCAGTTAAGAGTTCAATTACTCTGAATTTACAGCACCAATATTTATTTTGGAAGTCTACTATATATTTAAAGATCTAGATGGATCCTCATACAAGCAGTGGCATTTTAGTGCAGCTGGTACAGACTTCTCATAAAACTATGCTTGTTGGCTGGAGTCCTTGAGAAATTATGGAAAGTTTTCTTTGGTAATTGAAATTACATTATGGCAACTGTACTGCACTCAAAACTGAAACTGTTAAATGTTAACATAACTACTAAAAAAAGAAAATAAAAGATCAGTACCAGATGGAAACACTACTGTTTGTTACAGGGCTTCCTAACCAATAAACCAGATGTTAAGAACAAAATAAAAAATGTTTGACACATTCTTCATCGTATTACTGCAAATTAATAAGAAATATTCAGTGGGCATGTAATGAATGAATGTAATGAATTCAAGTACATTTTAAAAAAGACAGAGAGCAATGAATAACACTACCACCAGTTTTAAGTTCCTTACGAGTTGTTGGAAAGCAGTAATGTCATTAAAGTAAATTAAACTGTTTTTGTACTAGGTGTTTTCTTCTGCTTCTTAGCAATGACCATCCTATATATGCCTCTTTCTGGCCTCTCCTAACAAATATTCAGAGCACAATGTTATTTTTCTGGCTTCCTCTGAAACTTCAAAGTCAAACCACGTGTATATTTGCACAACATTTGGAGAAATATGTATGTTCCTAAATTCCACATTTCTGCATTTACTCCAAGATAACAAAGTAGTGTAATGCTTGTAATGGCTCCAGATATTGTATAACACAACTTTGTGTACAGAAACCTCTTCGGAGTATTGCATATTCTTCATCTGAAATTCCTTAGACTTTCAAAATAAGGCAAACTCAAAAAGCCTACCCCTGTATGTTTAATTTCCTGAAAGTCTTCTCTGCACATCAAGCAACAGGACTGCAGAAGCATTCAATTTAATTTTCCTGGTAAGCATAATAAATTATACTCTCATACGAAGGGTACAAGAAATCATTCCGTCATTGGGGGAAAACTATAATATTTAAAAATAAAATATGTGGACCCATTATTCTGTGTACTTGTAACCTGATAATCTTCCAATTTTTCTCTTGCCTTTCTGCATCTCTTGTTTTGTATGCTTGATTCTGCCTTACTGGGCATGAGAATTGAACTCTACAGGGAATGGTTTGCACGACTTCTAAGTGAATGTGTAAAACATCGGATGAAATGGAAACCTCAGTTTTATCTGGACTCCCTACTTGTTCATAATTCAGCTGAGTTTGATGAGAAAATGGAGGGACAGATGTACCCTAGTAGCAATCCTGCAACCTACCTGCATAATAAGTAAAAGTTCTCTTGTTTCTGTCAAAAACAAACCACCGCTTTTTCCACGTTTTAATTTTTCCTCCCATTTTTATCAGAAAGCCTCGGCAGGTCTTCTCTGTGAGGGAGATGTGGTAACAAGTCTCTACGTTGTGCCCAGCTGTTTCAATGTGACTTCGTAGGTCGAAGTCTTCTTTTCTAACAGGCAAATAGCGAGTCAAGGGACGGGCCTACAGGAAAGAAAAGAAAATCATATTATTCTTAAGAGAAGCTTAAACATCTACTCTTACTGCTGCAAGGACACAACTGAAAACTGCTCATGGATTCTAAGAATGAATGTAAGAAAAAGTAAGAGCTTTTACTGCAACTCTAATTTTCTTGAAAAGAAAAATCCTTTAAACTTCTAACTTTACAGTGTTGGATAACTTCATAAAAGCCAGACAGAACATAGAAGCTTCTTGAAATCAACAGCTGATAAACTGATAAATGAGGTGCCACACCACAGAAAGGTTGTCTTAGAATTAAGACATTAATTAAATGTAAGGGTTTGTTGTTGCTTTAAATGAAGTCCAAGAACTTCATATATAAGATGTTAAGAAAACCCTTTATTTCTCTGGGCCAAATACGCACTGCACACGTCACTCTTTAATTCTACTGCTACAAGTATTTTCATGCAGAGTATAATATATAAATAATAAGAACATGCTATTCCAGAAAACATTAATAATAGGAGTGAACGGTAATTGCCAGTTAAGTTTCACAGAGATTGCGGTGAAGAAAACAGAATTATTTTCTCAACAATTTAACTGTGATATCTAGTTCATGGTATCGTACAGAGAGCTGAAGTGCATCCCTCTGCAAGAGACAGCAAAGAAGTGCAGGACATGGTGCCTCATTCTTGATTGTAGTTTAAGACTCTACAGCAAGCCTGGATAGTGTCAGTTGGGAGAAAAAGCAGGAGGAGACAGTGCTTTGGGATCTCTGCCAACTGAGGGAATATTCTTGTTTTCTCTGCCTGGAGGGTCTATGCACAACCACCACCCCCTCATTTTAAACAGAGAAGACAGGTCTCTCAAGGCGCCTGCTGCAGTTGAGGCAGAGAGAAGCTACTTTGGAACAGAAGCTGATTTTAGATGCTTTCAAAGATCAGTGAAAGGAGCATCTCCCTCCCTCTCCCCCCTGGACTCCAGAGGAGTCAGTGACCTGGAGAAACTAATCTGCCCCTCCTTCATTCCTAAAGTTAACCTGTTAAATCCCACTGTGAGTCTCAAATCAAAGGGAGTTTCCCTCATTGCATTCTTAAGAGCCTCTCAGTGCAATAGGAACTGTTGCCCACAAGAACTCTTAGCACCTGTCTAAAATTATGCAGTCATGTACGATGCAAGCTGGCACCAGCTCTGGCAAGTGCAAAGGTGGAGTTCCTTCCTCTCCTTTATATTTCCTCAGTGTCAAAAATACTGGGGGGAAAAAAAATTGGTCTCATTGTACAAAGAAAAGAAAAAAGTTAGCAAAAAAATCACAGTAATTTTTGACAGATATGTTTTTGTCTTCCTGCCAATTTAGTCTTCAGCCTCTCTGCCAAGTCTGCCAATTAGCAGTAACTGATAGGAGATTGTATTACAACACGTGCATGCTCTAATTTGGGATAAAGATATCAGCATTGCATTGTTGTTTATGCCATGCTTGAGTTGTCAACAAAATTTCTTAGAAAAAAAGAAGGCAATCAAGAAAGTAAAATTTTGCATTCATAATTACATTTTATATAAAAACAAAGGAATGGATATATTTAACCAGAAACAGCTGGTTAAACACCAGCAAAGGTAGCACAAATAAAACAAGAAAGATACTCCAATATGACATGGAATCTTCTACATTCAAGTACATCTATTAAGATGGAGACATTGTCTTGCTCTGGTATACTAGCAATGACTGCCTAGTCTATTTGCTGTACTTTATAGATATTATTGGTTTTGGAACAAATAGCTAAGACCTAAGTCTAAAGAAAAAGACAGCTCAAGGTACCTCTAAGCCCTAAGGAGAAGTAAAAATATGTATGAGGTAACACTTTCTAATTAAGTAATGTTTCTCATGTTGTACAGTCCCATTAACTTCAGAAAAAAACCCAATATTTACCCCCTACAGTAGATGTGGAGCTGAAAAAACTTCCTTATCTGTCTTTTTCTTTTCGGTCAAATGTTTGGAGGTAGTAATTCACATTCCAAGGTATTTTATGTATTAAAAGAAAAAGCAAAACAAAACAAAAAACCCCATAACCTCCACACCAATGGTTTATAAAATAAACACTCACAAATTTCTGTAATTCTGGACAAAAAATTCTGCTCTGCCTCTATTCAGTAACAAACTTTATAGGATTAATACTGATACTTTATATATAAAATGCTAAATAGATAGCTATGCTGTTATCTAACTTCAAATGAATACTGGGCTCCAAGAGCCCAAACATACTTCTAGCAAAACAACTGCACCTCAGAAATACTAAATCCATCTGTTCAGCTGAAAACAGTTCTGTTTACCACTGGCAGAAATACACTTAGTCCTTTCTGTGTATGAAGGGGAAGTCTTGCATTTCAAAACCATTTCACATCAACATATCTGACCTGTGCTCTTTGTTTCTCACGTATTTTGACTTCCTTTTCAATTAATTTTTGCCTCTGGCTCGTTTCTTCCTCCAGTCTTTTCTCCAGTTGCTCTCTGCGGCGTTTTTCTTCTTCCAGAGCTCGTTTCTTCGCTTCCATCTCCCGTTCCTACATACCACAGCATACACAGAACTTCAATTATATGTGAAACTATAGTTGGTAATGCAATTTCTAAGCTAGGGCTAAATACCTTTTTGCCCCTTAAGCACACAGAAACATATATCCAGCACAGTGAACTGAAATTTGGAATAAGAATTGCAAATAGAAATGAAGGTTCTTCCTTAGGCAGCTCTCCTAGCAGGTGTCAAACCAATGTTGACCAAACTTCTGATGGGATTTTGCCATCAGCTCACCCTTTGAGATAGCAGATATTGCATATGGGCTCTAGGGTGTAGTGTGAGGTGAAGTCAAGGGGAAGACGTAATTTTAAAGTGTCTGTTAGGTATAAACTTGGTTAGGGTTCTATGTTGCATTTAGGAGACTATTATCCAAACTAACATGCCTACTCTTAGTTATTCAAAATTAAGCTTACCCTGGTCTCAAGCAGCCGAGTCTTTTCAGCATGTGCTTGTTTGAGAAGTCTCTCCATCTCTTCTATTCTTGCAACGTTTGAAGTGCTAGCACTGCAAAAAAACCCACCCAGAGTTATTTCAAAGAATAGTTGGTATTTAAAGAAATATTTTGCAGTCCAACATAGTTTAAGAATGGAGTTGATAGTGTTCTGATGCTGTTCAGTGCCACTAACAAAAAGGAGGTACTACGTGTGGTGAGTTGATGAATGACTAGAGCGGTTCTGTTTCTTCTGTACTTTGAGCACCCACAAATTTTATGCTTTTCTAGAAAAGAAGTGTTTCACCTTAAACATAGTAAAATATAACTTATACATTTTAAGTAGCTCAGAACAAAGTACCATAAATTGTTTTCCTTTAAAGTCTGATAGAGCTAGAAAATATTCTCAAACACCATTTGAAACAGTCTGAATTAATTTTGCTTACGGGAAATTTTGTCAAGGAAAATTAACTGCCTATCTTCCAGATTTTATCAACAAAATCAGCTCACTCTTTTCTTCTTCCACCAAAGTCTGCCCTGTGAGAAATGGAAAGATGTGTTGTAAAGAGTCCTTTTCTGGTTTTAGTATTGATTTGGGCTATTTGTATGTTTGTGTTGCTATCTTTGGTTTTCCTTCTGGCAATGGCTGCTAGAGTCAGAGGGAAGGAGAAGAGCAAACAGCACCTGTGAAATTCAACAGCTGTTGGGGTTTCCCAGTCCTAGGCTGGAGAGTGGACTTACAAGATGGCCCCGAGGTAGCTCAGACACACACCATCCTCCTTCAAAATGGTCAGAGCAGCAAGTCAGAGACAGAAGGGTTTCGTGTCATCGCATAGATCAATGCACAGAGTTAATTCCCACTCTTGTCTCCAGCTATCAGAAACTTGCTGACTATCCATTTAAAACAGAAATCCTCAAAACTTGAGTAATAATGTTTTTAATTTAAAAAATCCAAAGCCAATACCAACCAATGCAAAAGAGCCCGAACAAACCAGCTGGCTGAATAACTGCCACTGGTATTTTCTGAAACCCTTAACACTGCAGCGATAACAACTAAAACGGGAAGTCAGGGAGCTTCCCTGTCACAACAAACAGATGCTATGTAAAACACAACATGATAGGCAAAAACGTTGTCCTTGTGTTCACAAGGGATTCATAATGCTGTGACAAAGCTGTACTTAATTATCAGCCTCTGTTTATGCTTATGAAACTGCTGGGGCAGAGCTGTGAGCAGGAATGAAAGCACTACCATAATGTCAGAAATAAAAAACAGACTGTCAGGAGAAAATTGTTTGCACACAATTTTGAGACTCATCTGGACTTTTAACACAGATCATGGAAATTGCTTTGATCTGAGGAATAGTGTCTGAGCTGACAGCCTCTGAGGATGAGAAAAGCAAGCCTTTCAATGTCATCTCTTCATTTTTACTGACCCAGAAAAGGGAGAGGAAAGGGCAAGAAAGATTGTTGGAGGATGCCTAAGTGTTTCAGCTTAAGCATCTAGCTGGTTAACATGCTGGACTTGTAGAACAAGTGTACGTCATCAATGGCAGATGTCCCTGAGAAATTTCCTAACAGAGGAAATTCCTTCCCTGTGGTGACTAGGGGAGGAAGCACTGCTCTGTAGACTTCAGCATTATCACTAACTTTTCCATATTTTTGTTTTCCATCTTTCAATAAACAGGTGATATATAGTTAAACCTGATTATAAGGAGCTACACAAATATGCTGCCTGTCTAGTGATCTTATATTTTCTTAACCAATCAGCAACATTCACACTATCGTAAGAGTCAACATGTACATAGTCTCTTTTTTCATTATGACCCTATGACCACTGCAGGATCAGAAGGAATGATTTACCTGGAGATGTTATCTGGTGAGCATGCTGATATGCTCGTCTCCATACTGTCAGAACTGTCTAAGCTTAATGTATCAAAAGCATGGTCCTTGTAACTACGATCTGGGTAATGGAAACTGTTCAAATACACATTGGATTCCGATGCTGTTCTGCTGTAGAATTCTGGAGACTTCTGCCTTTGGTTTTCACAGATGCGCTGATGGTTATACCCTTTAAAGTACAGAGGAAACATTGATTTTACATAAAAATTATGTGACAGGAACATAACTTGTTAGCAGCACAAGCATTTTAAACATCGCCTCAGTCTTTACTGCTCTGTGACCAAGGTACTACAATATTACGGTTAATTTTACAAGTTAATCACACTGAAATAAAAGCTTTAAATACCTGTTTTATCTGTGATGGATTCAAATATATGCACATTAGTACAGCTGACTATTCAACATATCTTCTTGGATGTGTATTATGAAAATCTAATTTGAACAAGTGAAATTTACATTTTAAAATGAAAATTAGGCCTAATCTGGAAAGTAATGCAGTTAACTCAGAGATTTAGAAGAAATGACACTGACTAAATAAGAGGGAAAAAAAAAGTCCTGATACTGAATATTCTTGAGCACTTCTGTGGTTGATTTTAATGAATATGGATTAATTTTTGTCTGTTTGGGAAACTTTGCCTTCTGGTAACTGCAACTGGACTCTTAGTTTCAGCTGAAATAACACAGATTGCTTGCTATAGAATCATAGTTACTAGTGTAGAGGTACTTTACTGCAGTTTGGAAAGTGCAGTTTACCCTACAGGATTGAAGCAGATCCTTATAGCTCAATGATTTTGAAGAAAAATAAGGTTCATGCAAAGGTTCTACAGTTATTTTTCCACAAAAACTTTTTTTTTCTGAAAAGTCATCCTTGAACACAGGGAACTTTGGCTATGTGTCCTTTGAAAATGTCTCTTCACAATTATTTTTATCTCACGTCTCCACTGTGCTCTTTGAAAGTAACGCAGACTTAGAGGTTGTTGAGCTTCCCTGATGAAGAGGAGAGTATAAAGACAGCTGTCATTTTAACCGCTGAAATATTTTACAGTGTCTTTTCAAGGTTGTTCAATCTATGTGATTACAAATGCAACTGCACTGCTCATCTTTTCCCTCAATGAATGCAAGAAGCGAGATTTTTTCGTAGTTCTGGTACTCAGGTTTATAATATTCTCTGCACATTCCTGACCCAAATTCTGAGCTGATGCCAGAGCTGGAGATTAGGAATGACTGACAGACTACATGAAAACCTCACATTCTTACACGAAGGCAGCCACTGACATTCCACATATTTAAGATAAACAGACACAGGAAAAAATGCAGACAGTGTAAAAATGCAGCAAGGTCCCCATAAAAACTTTTACTAGACACCATTAAGACACTGATGTTAGGAAAACACGTCTAAAAGTGCAAATATTTTTCGGCCTTTTTCTCATTCCCTATCTGCACATACAAGGTTACTCTCTGGTATTTTTTGCCATGCCAGAGCTGGGAGAGTCCCAGTTCAGAGAGCCAAAAACTGCAATTATCTGAAACGTATGTCTGCAGCTGAATAATTAAAGCATGTTATTAAAAAAACTGTGCCCTACAAGCAATTCCAAGGCAGTTTCCTCTCCCTCTATACCATACAAAAGTTTCTTGGAGACAGTTGAAGCTGGTTTCTAAGGAACTAATAGGACTCACTTGCCATTTAAAAGAACACTAAATTTCAATAAAAGTCCAATTGCATCGATTAGTAAAAGAGACAAAAAGGACACAAATACACCCCAGCAATCATAAATAATAGCATCACACAATACAGGTGTTACTGATTCACATATGTAGTTTGCTTTTTTCCCCATATTTTGGCAAATGCTTCAGTTATTGCAGATAAGCAATTACCTTTCATACGCGAACCTTTGGAATGACTAATTGATCCTGTGAAATGGTTATCAATGATTCATTAGGGAAAGAGAGAAAAAAATAAATTACTGAAAGAACTTTATTCAAATGCATGTTTTTCTGTTGAGCCCTCTACAAATCCTTGCCTACTCAGAAATTTAATTCCGTATTTTATATTTCACTGAAAAATAATCCCATCTAAAAGGCATGGAGCATCACAGCAGTGCTACAAATGCTGTATTCCTTAAGATAAAGAACCCATTTTTAAGGAAAATATTTATCAGTTAAATTTATGCAGTCATGCAAATGTAACTAAACACTGCAAGAAATAAACATTTGTTAGGTTCCAAAATGAGATGCATTCACAGAAACAAAGCATAATTCAGTGTTCTCCTTTTATCTTCATGCTGTAAGCAACAGGCAGCTCAAAGCACAGGATCAGCTGCTTCCCAACACCATGAGGCTTCACAACCAACCTGCCTCCCTTACAGCCACACCTACACGCTGGGCAGGCACAATCTGTTTAAGGAATTTTTAACTGCTCAGGTGCCCATTCACACAACATGCACTTAAAAATACTAGACTCCTCGTAAGATCCAGCACTTAACTAAAATCTTCCCACAAGCCAAAATGTGTATCAGACAAGTCTAAACTGATACAAGAGCTAAAATGTTTGCTGTTGCATTGGTTTTAGTACAGTGCTCCATTTCTCTGTGGTACACCACTATGCATTGTGGTAAACAATGTTAACAATGTTAACAACCATACTGCTGAGAAAAATACTGCAAATATCCATAAAACCATGTCATCAAAGAAAAAGATTCCAAAGAAGTTACTGCAGAATCACAAAACCCAGGTATACAACCACAAAATTATGGTGAGGGTAGAACTAAAGGTGAAAGCTGTTATTAAAAGCAGCACTGTCAAGTATGTAAAAAACTCACTAGTATTTTATGAAAATGATCCCATTACATTTTTCTTTTATTCCTTTCTTTCTTATCTTTTTAAAGATTAACATTAACATGTCACGATACAGTTGTTGTGTGGAAACATGCCAAAGTAGGAGGCCCAAGTCTGTCTACCTTGTCACTGTCACCCATAGATCTGCAAAGATTTCTAAATTTTCTGCTCTACTTGTGTGGCTATGAGCAAAGAAGCAAAAAATTAGGCCTGTGCAAAGCTATAGTTCTGCAGATATTAGCATAAATCAGAAGTTCTGTTGTGACAGGTTATTTGACAGAAGGAAGAAAAGAATTTTTGAAGTGCTATCATTATTTAACAATTATTTAAAAGTTTTCCAAGAATCTGGGAACTACTTGACAGTGCCGATGCAACTGGTACTTTTGCAAAAACATCACATGAGAGATAGAGCCAGGGAAAGAGATGTTTTCATACCTTTTCTGGCTTTTCCTGAGTTTGACAAGAAAAAGAGTGAAAAACAAACAAAAGAGGAAGACTGCTTTGAAAAGTTTCTAAATCGTTTGTACAAATATCCTTTGCTTGCAGTATAGTGTTTTTTTATACAGATCTTAGAAAGGACACAAATAATCATCTTGCTGGTACCTAACTTCTCTGTCCCAACAGCTTTGCTCCCAGTGTTGTGTCTGGTCTTACACCTTAATTCCCAGCTAACCATTCCGTCTTCCCTTCTGGAGTCCATCCTGGAGTCAATGGGACTGAATTGGCTAACCTTCCCTTCCTGCTCTTGCCTGTCCTTGTGCAAGCTTCTGGCACCTGGCACACTTCATGGGAGCTCCAAGTCTCGAGACTGGACCAAATAACAGCTTCTTCATTCTTTTTTTTGCATATGGTTTGGTTACAAAGGAATGTACACAGGAGGTGAATTTATAAATACAGTCTTTCAAAAATACCTCATGAATAGCTAAGAAATACCTTTTTCCACTAATGATTTATAACAAATATGTATCCTCTAAAACATTTAAGTTACTCTTAACTCAGGCTATGATTACTGACAGTGACTATTTGTTTCAATAGCAGTTCTTGAACTCAGATGACTGACTGAACATTGTTTAGTAATCCTGGAATAAAGACTATTTAGTACTTAAAAATCTATGAAAGTATTTACTACTGCATCCAGCCTAAAATTTATTCATAAGATATTACTTGTTCCTGCATAAAGAAAATGAGATTGAAATCCATGTTCAAACCCAAGTGGCTGTTCTTAGTTTCCACATTTCACTTTTAACTTTGGTTTTTTTTCATCTCAGACTTTTACATTTACCTTCTTGGAGTGCAGTAAGAAAAACTGGAGAAAGCATATTAGAGAAAACTCAGACCATGACTAGTTTAGTGATAACACTCAGATAATATCTTTAAACTAGCTGAGCTGCCACTGCCTCCTGCCAGCATTGAATATACTTGTTTTCAGATCTACATGCACACACCAAAATATCTGGTCTAGAACTTTGCTCAATGCTATCAAGCCCTAAGGAGCACAGGAAGCTACTAACACCACATCTGGAGCACATCCATCCTCTTTGGATAGCAGTTTGTGGGTCAGTGCTTGATGGCCAGGGCTCCAGACTGAGTGGATGAAGTGGCATTCATCACGTGAGAGCCAGGCTGTCCACTGAACCCAGTTCCAATGTGCTGGGTGCGGCTCTATGCCCAAGGTATCAGGAAGCCAAGACTCCCATGTCATTTGCAATGGATCACCTTGAACACAGAAAACTGACAGAGTGAAAAACCTGTCAAATGGGAAAAGAAACGCAAGGAAAGCAAGCACTGACTCAGTATACATGACAGGTAGAGAACACTTGTTATTTATTCATCATCTTTTTTAGGTAAACAACTAATTTCTGGAGCAGGAAGATTAGTGAGCTCATATTTATCAGTATAATCAGTCTCTATACATTTACAGAGTTCCACTGATTTGTTAGTAAATCTGGAAAATATTCACTTAGTCTGAAAAGGTAAACCTAATCTAACTCAAGAACGTTTTTATGATAAATAAACTGTATTTATTATATTAATAAACATTTATCACTGAGTGATGAAATGAAAAAACAACTCCAAGGATGGCCACTGACATTCGGCTTGGTTTTCAAATATATATTTAAAGATGACTGCTGAAATTAATCTTAATTATTCAGACTCAAGTCCTGTTGATTTTCGTGGAAGACAAGTAAGATTTCAGAATTTTAATGGACAATGATATTCCATTTCAGTGGTACTGGATGGTGCATTGAAGCAGTACATCATGTTCAGAGCATTACCCAAAATTCACTGTTCCACAGAAATGCACTTTGTTTACTTTTGACTTTGAATAAAGTTTCTTTTCTGTTCATGTGCTGAGCACAGGTATGAAGTGTGAGGGGAAACCACAAATCCCACCAAGTTAAACTCAGTCCCTTCCCTGCTCAAACCACGGCATTTATTAAGGCTTTACCTGTAAGGCTGAATGAAAGGTGCCTAAAGACTGTTTCTCCAGCTGTTCTGTATAGCTGGACAGAAATACTCTAGGATCTGACTCCAGCCACCTGACTTGGATATTCCTATCCTTACTGAGTTGTGCAGTGCAGTGCATGAAGAGCCCTGCAAACACTTTTGAGTTATGTTACCCAGACAAAGGAGCTTCTCCCAGCCCAGAAACATGGCACTTCAGTGCAAAAGCAGTTACACACTTCAAGTTCCTCCAATAGCAATAAATTCAAAGAGCTTGAGGTTGAACAGAAAGGGAACAAACCCTTTAGTAACCACTGAGAGAGGCTACAGATGATCCTTGTGTTCCTATATCCTTCCTGTTACAACTCTGAAAATCCTGTGACAGTTCAAATAAAGCACCTGTCAGCAGTACTGTTTCCCTTTCGCAAAGCTGATATTTCAGAAAAGGACATCAAGAACTGTCCTCTTTCCCAGTAGAAATTAATCCCTTAAGGCTCTCTTCATAATTTTCTATTTCCATTCAAACTGTTGGATCTTTCAAAAAATAGCAGCCAACTAGTATGACAAGCAGTATAGTACATGATTCCTCAATGGCATACCAAAAGTGCTATGCCAAGTGCCTTAATACATCTCTCTCACTCCCCCCTGCCTCTCTTCTCTGTCTGGCCATAATTCAATTTTGATTTGTCAGTTTTGAGGTTTTTCTCTTTCTCACTCTTAAGACAAGAAATCTGACCCTACTCTTAGACTGTCTTAAATGCACAGTGACAAAAAAAAAATATTAAACATTAAAACGGATTTATTTTTAAAACTCCTTGCCTGTGTTACGTTTGGTAACACTTTGTGTTTTAAGTCACACACTAACACTCTTTGCAACCATTTTACAGAAGTATTTCCGATTTTAAACACTTGATGTCTTGTCAAAGTTAAGCCAAAACATCCTTATTTTCAGAACGAAACAACATCACAATGATGAGCCTGAACATAACTGCAAGCTATTCCACCTCTGCACACACATTACATCAAAGATGCTTTCCAAGCTGAGCATGAAGCTCCTTTTGTATTGTACCTGAAATATGTCAAGGTAAGTTAGCCACAACACTGCAAGTTTGTGTAAGGCCTGCTGCATAACTAAAGTTCAAAACTGACAAATCACAAATAGATCAGCTCTGTAAAGCGGCTGCAGTAAGCCATGATCCTTTCTCAGCTTGCTTGTTCCATCCCTGCGTTGAGTCATCTTGGTGCACATGACTGACCTCAGTCATGGCTTCGACCCTTAACAGCTGCAAGCTCTGACAAGGCCTGTAACAATCGGATGGGTCCAGCCCAGCTCAGGCTCAAGTCAGTGCAGTTTTGCACAAGGGCCTCTTGCACTGGTATCAATAATGGTGACGCAGATGCTGGAGAGAAAAACTGACAGATGGCACTAAGGAGTGCCTCCTTTTGAAGATGGGACACTTAGGAATAATGCATCTCATTAAAGCAGAAAATAAGTCTATTGACTCCAGTCAACAAACAGACACAGAATCCCATAGCCTACAAGATCATGTTTCAGAGGTGTAGCTTGCTTTTGGATACAGAATTGCTGTGTCCCTGTTAAAAACACAGCTATCGATCCACAACAGAACAGCTCTCTCTCTTCCTGTTTTGTAGCCCAGATATTTAAGACCACTTATAATATCACAGTCACAGCTTCTCAAAGTTATCTCTGGGGAATTTATCCAGGCAAAAACATATGCCTGTGAAAAACGTTTTTTAAGATCATAACATTAAAAAACAGGAAGAAAAAAAAGGAAACAACATGCAATATATTGCTTCAAAATCACTCACAGAAATGAACCAGTTAACACAATGTGTATTTTCACTATACTTTTATTGTTTACTGGATTATATTTGGTGATCAAGTACTTCAAAACTACACATGCACCTAGGTCATAATATTAATATCTTATTTTGCTGATATAAAAAAATCAGTTGCATTTAGAGCTTGTTTTTGTCACCAAGAAGTAAACTTTTATTTTACAGACCTGTTGATTACAGCAACACCATTTTCAGGTTTATTTCTGAAAAACTGAACACTGATTTTAAACAGAAATGAAACAATGAAAAGGTCTTACCTTTGTGCATCCTTCTTGACTCCGACTCTTTGGTCATGGTTGCCAGGCAGTGAGGAAGTACGCTGCCACAGCTGTTGCTCTGGCCTAATGGTAAATGTCCCTGTGGGAAATTTTGTAAATACGTGCTTAAAACTATATTTCAAGACTTTTTTGTATCAACTAATGGCAAAATAATGTGCTTTGTCATGGATATTAATGTCATGTCATATCAATCAGACATGGATATTTCAACTGTGTACAGTCTCTATTAGGTCAAAATGTTTTCAAAGTGGTACCTCCACCTTCCTGCTGTTTGTTGATGCCGCAAATAGAGTATTTTCACTTTTTACATAACCTTACCTTTATCATTTAGAGGTCTTCAGTAGGAAAGAAAACAATAAATTGTGTCTCTAGAATCAACTTAAACCAGCCTAAAACCACAATCCTTGAGACAGAAAGTGTGCATTTATGATTAAGTACTATAGCACAGCATTTCCAGAGGTCAGAATAATGGCTGGTAGTACAGAAGATTTCATATATATTCCCATTTGTTAAAAAACCTTAAGTCCTTTCAAAGTCAACTTGATATGTGAATTTGGGGCGTTACATAATTCTTATGGTGTTACCCAGCCTTCCCTCGAACACAATACAGGATTTATGCAGAGGCTGGAAGGCTGTAGGTAGCACCAGCCACGTACTTTGTTTGCGATGTTCCGTCCCAGTGTCGCACTGTTGAAGTGGGGAGACACAGATGGGGTGGTTTTCTTGCGGGGTAAAGTATCGCTCAGGTACGTGCACTCCCTATGCTGCTTCTTGCGCTCCTCCAGGTTTCTGAAATGCTTCACAGGAAATTTGTTACAGTTTTGACAAAATGAATTGATGCACTTGCTCAGTCCTACTCTACATGGAAAATACTGAAGATGATAGTCTGGAAAGAACAAAATCTAACATACACAGTACCACCTGCTTCACATCACGGTTAAGTGCTTTCCATCACATTAAAGTCATACCAATTAAAAAAAATGCATTAAATTCATGTGCACATTTTATGTACATGTCCCTGTACCTTTTCTTTTGTGCTACAAATTCAAGTCTAGTGTAGAAGGGGAACCCGATTACAGAGGAAAACTTTTCCTTACAAGTTATTCCAATGAGTTGGTGGCTTAAAACCAATACAGTTTTTGAAAGGTATTGTTCAAATGTATATGAAAGATTAATTTAGGATTTCACACATACATTATTGCTGCAAATCCTCTGACAGTACAATAGCTCCTGAATATTTGCCTCTGCATTATTAATATAAGGTGAAATTTCTTCAGTAACATTCTATAATACATCATGTTGATTTTAAAATAAGCAGTGCCTTTAAGTGCAACACTCTACAAGCATGATCAACACACAGACTATCGTATCACTCTAAAGTCCTCACATATAAATCAACTTCGTGGCCACCATAACAAAAGCAAACAAAACAAAATAATCCCAAGTTATCAGCTTTGAATCTGTTACCTGTTGTTGCCTGCGGTGTTTCTTAGCTGGCAGAGGTGGAGGTGTATCAGATAAAGGAATAGGATCTACATGAGTAGCCATGACCTCAGGCCAATGGACTGATGGAAGTTGAGCAATAGAGCGAGGAGAAAGAGAGTGAGGAAACACAAATCCAGAACAGAGAGGTGATCTTAGCTTTATAGAAAAAAGAGAAATTACACACAGAGTTTTCTTTTTGGAATTTCTCAAAAGATATGGCACATACAAGCTGCAGTTTTAGCACTGTGAGTGTTTAGCAGGACAGGAGGTGTGTTGTATTGAAACTCTCAAGGCATATTGAGCTACCAGAAGCAGCACAGAAATGCCAAATTCTAAACCATTTTCTGCCTTATTGCAGTGCAAAGGTACATGGCTTTACAGTTATAAGGTTATTCTGTTCCTTTAAAAGGGGGTTTATTCAAAATTTGCTCTGGTCATTGCGAAGGCAAAAATACCATAAAGAATAAAGAAAAGAAAGTAAGCTAGAAGACAGACTGTACAGACTCCATGGAATAGCTAAGATAGGCAGAAGTTATCTATCTCTCATAACTATTTGAGATAGAATTCTACCAACTTACAGAGAGGAAAAAAAAAAGAAGTTACAAAACATACAAAAACTAAAGACCTGAACACCACTAATCAAGCTGTCATAAGCTTGTCCACAGACCACTTCCCAAAGGTGCATTACATTATAGCGTTTGGCAGGCAAAGACTTGTCACCTAGTGCTGCTTGGGTCATAAGAATTCAGGTTTTTTGGCCTTCCAAGTCCCATCTACCTCATCAAAGACACTTTACAACTGGAGCAGTCCTTCAGCTTTATTATTAAATCTGTTATCTGACTCGGTAACTGGCAGAGGGCAGTTTACTGTAGGGTCAGTTTGTTACATGTTGAATTACCAAAAAAAACCAAATAAAGAAAATAAAAAGGCAGCCATGAAAGAACAATGCAAACAAAGGGAAATGTCTCTCAAACAAACCTCTTTATTTTGTGGCTGGCTCGTCAGCACAGCCGTGGAAGGCTCAGTGGCAACTGCGTCAACATCTGAGGGGGTCTGAGAGGAAGGGGGTATATTCGTGGAATTGCCATACAGCTCACTAATTTCACTTACACTGATATAGCCCTAAAAGGAGGAATGCAGAAGTTAAAAGGAGCAAAAGCCAAAAGACGTGCAAGAGTATTAATGTATCCAGTACAATGAAAGTTAGTTTAGAGTGATTCAGCCAAATATTTGTCATCATTGAAATACTTAATCATAAATAAAATAAAATAAAATTAGCATCAAGATTTTTGAATGTTAAATATTTGGATTCTGAATACTGTTCTTAATTTAATTCCAAAATCATTTGTGTAATCAAAATGCAAATGTATATTAAATGTCTGAAAGATTCTACTAAAACGCAAATATCCTTTACAAATTATGTAGCTCTTTCTCAGGAAGGCCAGATTGGGTGAAAAGGAAGAACAAATATTATTTTTATATCTTAATTTTTTTAGTCTATGATTAAATAAAATAACCTGATTTATTTCTTGCCTAACTATTAAGCTAATTTGAGTAAATCAAATGACTAATAGAACTGGGAAGAACTTCTATAAGGACAAGCCATTCCTATAAATCACACTAACACAACATCTTCCATTTACATCGTCTGAGAGATGCTTCAAATTTTTATATGTTACCAGAAAACCTCGGTAGGATGCTGTTAGTGCTATCCCTGTGGCCATTATAATTTGCTTCTCTTTTTTTTTGAATAAAGCAGTCATAAAGCAGGTGATGGACTGAATGATGGCAGGAACATTGTGCTTCTGCCGGCAGAGAAGATTTATGCAAGCAGATTTGAGAAATAAAGGCAAAATATAGTTATTGCATGTATTTTGGTGTTAACTGTACAAATGTTACTTAGAAAGTAAAATATGGATTCTGATCCATTGTGCATAGGACACCAGGCTGTACAAAGTCAAATGTCCTAATTTCTTATCCATAGAGAACAAGGCTATGCAAAAGGAAGAATAAATCACTGTTGAAGCAACATCATAAAGATGAGCTAGAAATATGTTTTTTTTAAATCAAGATGTTAATCTGCTTTTACACTGACACTGTGTGGCAGGGGTTGTGTTTCTATTACTGCACCAACATATTGACATACCAGTGTGTATACTTCAGCAATTCCGTAAGTGAAGCCACAGACTGCTATAGTATTTCTTCTTTTTAGAAATGCCTAAATTTAGCAATGATCATAGAAGACAACTTGAAAAGAAATACCAACATTACTATCTATTAGCATAATTTTCAAGGTATGTTATCAGTTATTTCAAGCAGGTAAGACAATTCTGGAAAGGTATCTATCATACAGTGAACAAAGCACTCTACAAATGGGAGGCAAACCTTGACTTTCATATTATTTGATACAACATCTCCTATTATTATCTTAACTCTCATTAATTGAGGAAACTGGTTAAGATGCTAAAGTTTATCTCTCAAAACCTGTAATCACACTACAGTAAAATAGAGTCCAGTATGAGTTAACATAAAACTTGCGTTATGAGTTAACATAACATAACTTACAGAAGGAAGGAACAAATGACTGTGCTGTACACTAGCTCAGGCCCCTATTACACTAAATTAAATAAATTATTTCAAGTCAGATTAGTCATCCAAGTAATTTTGTCAATGCTGAATTCTTAAGCAGCATTGATTTTCCTCGTTTTTTAAGTAGTGGGATAAGCATCCTGCCTCTTTATGTGAGGCCATGTTACTCTCCTGCTGTGCAGGCAGAGAGTCAGCTCACAATGGATGGCAGAGGGTTACAAATGTGTGTCTGGTGAAGAGGACTGGCAAACATTGGGCCACAGACTGGACTGATGTACAAGCAACCTGATGGTGAAATGAACTGCTGTGCCAGCACAGACTCTTGGCCTATCTGACATTTGGTGCCTGAGTTTTAAAGGCCCCAGGACAGTCAGAGAAGAATTAAACTGGATTGAGACAAATACATCATCTGGCAAAGAAGGGCATTTCTTTTACAGGACAGAGCCTATGGAAACACTGATGATGAAACAGATAACCCTTGTTGTTCCTTCTCTTATGTGCCTTGGAGTAAGTCCTAACTGACTTCACTGCAGTGATCAGAGTAGCACCACTGAATAATCCATTTCATTAAAAAGAGTGTAGCCTCACTTAATGTAGCTGCATTTTGAAGTGTGTGATTAAACAAGCCATTATGTGGATGTGAAAAAACGCAAAAGCAGATAGATCCACTCTCTAGTGAGAGAATGGGCAGATCCATCTCAAAAGGAAGAAAAATGAAACTTAAATTTGCCAGATGTCCTGGTGAGAGGTCAGATGTCCAAGTCAGAACAGAACCTAGGACACTGAAAGTCTAAGGAAGTGAGGAAGGGTGCTCAACCCCACTGGCGTGTGAACTTGCCTATCTGATCTCCAGGAACTTGGAGATCAGATAGGCAAGATCCCAATTCCCAGGTGCTGAATGGACATGTGGCAGGCATGGTTGCTTTAGACTTCGAGAGCCCTGAGTGACACCTACATCATTAGATGTAGCAGATCTTGTTCAGTGCTTCAATACAAGCAGATCCAGCGAGTCCAGTCAGAACTCTTAAGCAGAAGTTAATGAAGCAGCCACAGATGCCTGTCAGTGTATTTTAAATGCTATTCTTCCCGTTAACTCTAATTTTTTGGAAAAATTCAATAGCTCAGTATGTATCTTAGAACCACAATAGCTTTAAAGTCTTCAAATCAATGCTTTTTAAAAAGAACAAAATGTACATTTGTCATGCTTTAGCAAAGAGCCTTAAAATAAGGGAGGAGATGCAATGATAAAATCTACAGTGCAAAAGTAAGACCAAACTGTATTTGTACTTGAACAGAGATATTCCCTGATTTCATTCTTCTTTACTTCAATGAGGTTTAATTGTCTATTTTGAGAAAATTAGACGTACACACACACTCCAGACACATAAAAACAATTACTTCTCCATAGCAAGAGATTAAAGTGATACCAATTACATTTGGAAGAATGTCAAGAGAAACTATTTTTGCTCACTAATGAATTTGGACTTCTATGAATAAGTTAAGAAAGTTGTATGAAATTACTTTGTAAAGATTTGATGACTAGGACTTCACTAAATACTAAAGTGCTTTTGTATGAAGCACTATTAAAAGTTACTTATGGTAAAGTCAAAAGCAGAGAAACTCTTTACCTCTTTCAGACTATTGGGACTGACAGGAAATCCCTTTCCTCCAGAAAGTGTGGAATATTTCTTTTCCAGATTACAAAGATTTTCTTTTTCCTGTTAAAACCAGACATTTTATATTAAATATCAACAGCCATGTAGTGAAAATAAATGTTAGTCATTTGACTGTGTGAAGAAAAACACTAGGATAGAAGGCTGAAACTGCACAGCAGAGCTTCAGCTTCATCCATTTAGAATGGAACTGAACAAAAAATGGAGGTACAGAACAAAAAGCAAATGAAAGACTTTATTTAACAACCACAGCCAAAACAAATAAGTGCTCCTACAGCATTTTGAAAATTATGATTCTGCTTAGTGAACTAAACATGATTTCTCTCATGACTAAAAGCAGAGCATAAAATGGACGTGAAGGGTTCACACCAGCTTCTTATTAACCAGTCGTTAGCGGATGTGAAGTAGCTCATCTCGTGGCCTTGTAGGGGCTATTACAAGCCAAAAATCTGAGTGCTCTGTGCACAATTCCAGTAGCCACAGAGGGAGAACAGGCTTCCAGCTTCAGCACCTGAGTGAGCGCCTCTGCTTGAGCCCTCAGGAAAGGGGGCACCTCTAAAACACTCCTGATTATCAAATGCCAGTAGTGTTTTCTCTTAAGAAATCTGCTGATTAACTGCAAAATATTTCTTTTTGTTTTTTTAAAGGTGAATGTCTATCACATTATTACCAACTTGCTAGCTTCTGCACAACTGATGCTTTTCTTGAGCTCTACATTTTTTTATTCTATGAAATGCTCTTTATTACATGCTAAAAATGTTTGAAAGACAAAAAATACTTACCCTTTGCAGCATCATTATTAAGTTGTTTTTCTCTTTTACAAAATGATCTTGTTCTCTTTGTGCTTGTTGGACAATATGATTGGCTTGTTTTTTGAGAGCAGAAATCTTTTCCTAATATAAGAAGAAAATAATGACAATTTATGTGATTTATTTTCAAAGCTCAAGACAACCTGCAGCAAGGATCCTATTCACGAGAGCTCACTTATTCATATGTATGACTAAGCAGCAGGAAAATAAGTTTTTACAAGACAGCTCACTGCTCTGAAGGAGACAATTAAATAAGAATTAGACAGTAAAGAGAAAACTTTTTACAAGAGACAAAAGAATAATTGCACATATTCTTTGGTAATACAGTGACAAGCATCCATATACTGAACAGAATTGGTTTAGAGATCCAACCTCTGATTTCTGAAAAAAAGTGGTATTTAATTGATTGAGATAGGACCTTTATAACTAATTTTTAAAATGACTGTATTTTCTTAATTTGGTGTTCTACTAACAAAACCATTTAACAGCAAAATTAATAACAAGCCTAAAGTAACTGTAGTTTTGTCCAGAGCGTACAAATCTACTTTCTCAAAGAGGGAAAAAAAAATCTTTGGTACTTTTTTTAAGCAAATAAAAGGGTTTGATTTGCATATGCAAATATGAAAACAGGGCATGAAATGTTATTAATTTATTTCTTTTTGGAGAAGTGCATTATTTGATCCGTGTGGGATATCACTGGGCCATTGTCTTTGCTCTGCTTCACAAACTGTTTCAAAGAGGAACATTTTGCATTATTCCTTGCAGATGGGCAGGTTGTAGACCCATTTCCTTGCCTTTATCCTCAACAACAAACAACAAATTATTGGAGTGCTGGTGCTCTTACCTTTCTACTGACAATGCTGCGCTGATATTCAGCTACTTCATGCAGGAGCTGTTGTGTCAGATTTTCCTTCTCTTCATCTAACCTGCTTTCATGTTCAAGCTGCTGAAATTCTAAATCTTCAAAGTGTTTGCTTTCTATGTCCAGAATATCAGCATCCTTAAGGGGAAAAAAAAAAAAGAAGGTAATATAAAAAAAAGTACTCATGCTTTCACTGACACCACAGTAGAGGTACTTACAAACAAATACAAAAAACAACCTAAAACTACGTTTCCTGCAACATGTCTCACCAGGGTCTCAATACTTTTAATGACCTACACTTTCATATTAAGAGAGTTAACAGGGCTAATTATTATTTTGATGTTGCTTTCGCCATCACTCCTACTGTCCCGCTTGCTAAGAAGCACCTGCACGGTGAGGGAACTGTTTTGCAGCATTCAGAGCAAGTGGAGCCTCCCCAGCTGGCTGGGCCCTGCTGTAGCCTGAGTGGGACACCACCGAAGCCTGAACCCACCTGGTGAGGTTGTCACATGCCAAACTTAGAGGGTATCTGCTCTCCAACCAAAAAGGACAATGTATCACACCAGTACACCCAGAGAACTGCAGACGGAATTCAGTAATTATGGGAACGCACACTCCAGCGAAGGAGTCGGATTCAGTTAGAATTCCTTCAGGTCCAGCGCAAGTACCAGCACTGCTTTCATCACCAGACACAGGCAGATGGGACAAAAGATGTGTGGAGCCACGTGCCATCAGCACACTGCTAGCACCTCAGCAGTGATGACCAACCATGCAATTGCTCAGCCAGAGGCTGATCGTGGACACCAAACTGGAGCTGAGAATTGCTAACTGTGCAATTAAGGACTCAAGTCATTCATACAAGCCAGAAGGTATTTTACTTCAGAAAAGGTATCAGCCCAATTTTATGCATTCCCCTAGACTCATATAATGTTTTGTCAGAAAAAGAAGTCGTTGAATGCTACAGAAATGAACCAAGAAATAACACCTGAATTCTGCTTACGGATGATAAAACTCACAGTGCTTTTCAGCACAATAAATGAATACTAATCTTCCTGCTGCAACATCGGTGCATTCATAATATGAATTCCTGCTTACAAGTTTCAGAGTTCTGAAGAAAAGCGTGCTTTTAATAACCGCAGTATTAGTAAACCATAAGGCTTTCTAAAATAAGCACATTATTTATAACTTGCTACACAAGAAAACCTACATCCTGGAAGCAATTTATCATTTTAGAGGAATGCAAGCTTGTTCACTTTCTTATTTCTACCTAGGCAAAGGCTAGTGACCAACATAAGGCACTACTAAGGCAGGTCTCTATAAAAGGAATTCAAAACCAGATTCCAATGTACCAGGGAAACACAGAGGATGCAGAAACTGAAGAATCTAAGTTACTACATGGAATACAAATATCTTCCCCTTACTCACCAAAGATGTGCTCCTCACTTGTAGGAGAGAGTGAAGAGATCAAAAGCAGAAGTGTTGGCTAAAATTTACAAGAAAGCACTTACCTACAATACAGAAATGCTTCATTCAAACTGGCCAGACATCTTCAGTATCCCCAAAAAACCCACAAGGGCTTTGCCTGGGCCATGAAAATCAATAAAATTCAGCCCATTGTAGATCGCAATGATTGCTACTGAGGCAGTAGAACAGACTTAGAGAAGGCAACCAATAACCAAAAAGCCAACTGTGGGCATTTAAAATACACTTCCTGCCCAATAGGGAAAGTGTATATGCGTTTCAGACACAGGGAAGCCAAGAATTTGCCAGCTGTCCACCCCAACCCAAACTCCAGACCTACCCTACAGCCAGCTGCTGTAGTGAAATTGGCTGCCCACTAGCCAAGGGCACAGATCACCAAATTACTGAAGCACTAGAGAACAAGATGGGAATTTGTCTCCTTCACACCTTACTCGTTTTCAGTAAAGTAGCACAATGTAATGTGCTGCAGACTCAGGTACTTCAGAATGGTGTGGGTTGGAAGGGAGTTTAAAGACCATCTTGTTCCAAACCCCCTGCCATGGGCAGGGAACCCTACACTAGACCACGTTGCTCAAAGTTCCATCCAACCTGGCTTTTAACACTTCCAGGGATGGGAAGTCTACAGGTTCCCTGGGCCACCTGTTCCAGTCCCTTACCAACCTCTGAGTAAAGAATTTCTTCCTAACATCTAATATAAACCTCCCCTCTTCCAGTTTAAAGCCATTACCCCTTGTGCTATCACTATCTGTCCTTGTAAAAGGTCCCTCTCCAGCTTTCTTGAAGACCTCTCTAGGTACTGGAAGGTGCTGCAAGGTCTTCCTGGAGCCTTCTCTTTTTTAGGCTGAACCCAGCTCTCTCAGTCTTTCCTCATAGGAGAAGTGCTCCAGCCCTCTGCTCATTTGTGACCTCCTCTGAACTCACTCCAACAGGTCCACCTCTTTCTTCTGTTGGGAGCCCCAGAGCTGGGCTTTTTTTCGGGGAAGATATTGTCTCTATTTTAGGTACAATACTTACAAGCATTTAATGACTGCTCTCACACTTGAGATGAGTTTGAGAGCTACTGGGCACTAATTCGGTGAGAACTTCTACTGCACTGACCACAGCAGCCACAGCTAACTGCCACTACAACTGCCCTGAAATAATATGCAATAGAACTAACTGGACACTTAACTATACCCTCACACTTCAAGTTTTGTCCCACTTTCAAATCCAAAATCATTATTAAGACAACCTGCAAGGAACAACAACAACAACAACAACAACCAAACCAAAAAAAAAAAAAGAAAAGAAAATTAACCAAACAGATTTCTAGAAGCCTCTTGGTGGTCAATAGTGAAAAGAGATTTACTGCCATACCACAGCAACAAGACTGCAGCTTCTCAAGAATTAATATATTCAAGCATGTGACTGCAGATGAAAGGCTTCCTTTCCTTTTAATATGTATGAGACATTACATAATACTGCCTTTTTTTTAAGGTAACATACAAAAATCTTTAAGTGTCTCAAAACCAGCGTACTTTTTTCTGTAGTAACTGAGCATTTAACATTGTTGTTTCCAACACTGGGCTTTTTCACTTTTTGCTCCTTGGAAAAAACAAAATAGAATTCTGCAAATAAAACAACATCTAAAGAGTATCTCCTACAAAGCAGAAAAGCCTTTTTTTCATCACTGCTATTACAGCCTTCACTCCTTATATAAACACCCAAGACAGAAAAAAATAATTAACTTTCAGATGGCCTCTTGAGCTTCCCATACTGATGCTTTCAAAATTATTTTCCTTGCCCACTAAAGCTATCTATATGTGCTGTATAACTCACTTAAGGTTAATGAATACTAAGATTTTTCCACAGAAAATAAAGGCACCTTCATTGACAATATTGTAGCTTTTTTGTTTACAAATAATATAAATTAAAATCAAGTTGAAATCAGACTTTATGCAAAGTTTATTTATACCAGTGTGACACTGTTGAGAATGTAGAACAAAATAAAGCTATTTTAATAAGTGGTAAAAGCTTTAAAATGAATTTTTCAAAGTACAGTTCAGGCTAACAGCTAAGTTATATACTGAAAAAAAGAAGTTTCACCAAGATGGCCATTTACTGGCGAATTCCCGTCTTTGCTCACACAGGTAAAGATGATGCTCCATCATCCATTTAAACATCAGAACAGCTTCCACATCACCCAGCAGGCCCGAAGGGCTAATTACAAGGCAAGCAACCCAAAGCTTTAAAAACATTCAACACCAAATGATTTCTAATCCACACATTTGCACTCTACTTGTTTGCCATCATGCACATAATCTATTAAAAGTATTCCACAAAAAACCCCATAACCCTCATGACTAATAACAATTCTAAGTTGCAAGTATGTTCAGACACTGGATACTTGAAAGAGAAAATGATACACTTAACTAAAAACAAAAAAAGAAAAGAAAGTTAAAAATCAACAAAATAAAAAAATTAGCGCAATCTTGAAACTTGCTACTGACCCTCTTCAGCTGCTGCTGTAACTGTTCCCTCATGGACTCAGGGCAATTATCAAGCTGCGTCTTCTGCTCGGAGTAAAGCTCCTGAAGCCTCTCTAGTTTTTCCCTCTCAGCATCAAGTTTTAATTTTTCCTGAAGCATGAACCAGAAAATAAAGACAATTATCTTCAAACCCAAGCAGTTGTTAGTGATTATGACAGTGTGTGGCAAAACCTTACTGAACAGTTGAAGCACATAGGTCAGAGACAGAAACCACGTTAGTTGAAATGCAATGGTGGGATGTAAAATGATCAAAATAAAACATTCATCATTTTAATGGGGTGATTAATTCTCTCCCTCATCACTGTGTTTTGGACCTGTGCCTGGATGATGCTGTTAAAGCCCCCTGCCCAAATACTTATCTCACCCAATGAAAAAAAATAAAGTAAGGAAACTGTAGCCATGTTAGTGAGGTAACTGATGAAGCTGAGAGAAAAAGAGTAGCTTTTAAAAAGTGAAGTGGATGGAAAATGACTGCAGTTTGGCAGTGAGGGAGAAATGGACCTTCCCAGGAGAATGAATTTCATGCCTGTGTGGCTCTGTACAGATAACTACATTTAGCAAGCGGTGGAAAGCCAGAATAAGACAGAGCATTATAAAGAAACAACTCTGGGCCAGACAATCCTGTTGCAGCAGAAACACCAAGTGATCCAGCAAATTTGCTTCAGGATACAGGAACTACAAATTGTTCATGGGGATCAAAGGGGACAGCTTTCCTGGTCTCCTCCAACTTGTTCAGCTTTCCTCTTGCTCCACTCAGGCAGCAGTACTCAGTCCACTGCTTCTCACCCTCCAAAGCCTTTGGCCCTTTAATCTTTGTAATCAAATACTGCATGATTTACTGTGCAGCACTGCTCCAAAGACTGGTTGCACATCACTTAAAGCTTGCCTGTAGGCTGTTACTTATCTGTGCACCAAACCTTAGGAATCAATAAATCAGAGTGCAGAGCATTTTTTCAATGTCTTTCACTTGCATCTACTCTGGCTAACACAGCAGATACATTTTTCTCCAATTCAGCAATTAATAACTGGAAAAAACCAATATGCCTGATATGCCAGGCATAAATAATCAAGTAAGTCCCTGAAGCCAGGTTCTCTGCTGTCTTCTAGCATCACACCTGTATAGCTCTCTTTTCCTACTTTTTTGTTCTGTAGTAATGCATCTCCTCTCACATGGTCTCTAGCTCTTAACGCTCAAAAATTAACAGTATTCTGGCTACTCCAAGAACTTCTGAATTCTATCACAGCATCTACTCATTTCCACTCTTTCCAGTCCTAACTATTATTTAATTTTAAAATCGAATGTATGGCACAGCAGGTGCTGTATGATCAGACACAGCATCATTCTTTGCCATAGAGAAGGCATGCCTTTTAATATACCATACTTGCCATTTCAAACTGTGGAAAAACTTCTTCTTTGCTATGCTTGACAAGTTTCTCAAATCCTTATGCATGGCAGAGGCATAGTAACAAACATGCATTAGCTGCCTGCCTTCTTTATGATTTTACCTCTAAATCTGAGTGGGATTAGGGGTTGGGATTTAATTTTCCCAGTATTTAAAAACAACAACAGGAAGAATCTTTATTCAAGTCCAATGTCAACCACATTCCCAGCTCCATTATGTTAATTTACACATGCAGCTTCTCAGTTCATACAATGAGATGAACAATATGCTGGACACAAATACATTCCACTAAGCTTATGAAAATGAGCAACTGAGCCTGCATATTCTATGACCTGAACTTCCTGTACCAGCTTCTGTCTTACAACAGCAGCAGCAGGGATCAGAAATACAGAGGATGTAGCACGTGCGAGCTGCACAATGAGGGAGAAGCACGTATCTCCTGCGAGGTCACCTCTAGATCCCAAGAGGCCCCATGTGCTGAATCATCCTTACTTCCAACATGGAAGGAAAGCTATGAATAAACTGGTAGTTCCCCTCCTCACCAACTCTGCTGTCCATTTAACATTCAACCCATGGTCTGCCACCTTGTTTCACACTTGCCTTTTCTGCCCACCTAGCCATCCAAAGCAGCAAGGACTTCTCTGACCTTAGCTGCAGTGCCTCAGGAGCTATGAATAGCTCTCTAAATGTCTGTGCATAGCTACAAGCATCCTCATTCATCAACAAGTCAAACTTTGAGTGTGAGGAGACATCATCAGCAAGGATAAGGCTCCCTGAGAATCCTGAGGGAGATACTGTTACATGCCTCAAGAAATTAGAAATGTATTCCTTTGAGATTGAAAGTGATACTCATCTGGTCTATCTATAGCATAGGAAATGCTAACATCCCACCAAACTGGCTCCCTTCAAAATGTGCAGTCTTAACAGGAAATATCACTTTCAGCAATGAGAAGCATTACATTCTTTGCAGCTGTGGAGTTAAGTTCACTGCTTTCTTATGCTGTGCATTGGTAAAGTCCATTTAATTCACAAAAAGTAATTTGAAAGAGAATGAGAAAAGAGAAATGAGTGAGAATTTTTTCATACACTCTTTTCTACAAGTGAATCAAGGCAAGTTCTTCTAGAAGGGGAAAGATTCATAACTTTGCAAGCCAAGTGCAAGATGCAGCCGAGGCAGGTGTGTGGCTGAGTCTGCAAGCTGTTTGCTCCAGTGCAGCCGGCTGTGAACAGAACCCACGCTCCCGCTACTCATCCTCATTTAACCACAGGAGCTGGTGTCGTGGTTTAGCTTGGCCCAGGTTTTTCTAGTGGGGCGGACCACAAAGATGGCTCCTCGGTGAAGCTTCTCGAAGCCTTCACCATGTCCAGCTCTGAGGTTCTGGACATGCTGCTGGCCAAGCCTGGGCCAATTAGAGATGTTGGTTACGCCTCTGTGAAAAACATATTTAAGACGAAATCAAAACAATGGGTGCACGCACTTTTCCTTAGCCAGAGGAGGAGGAGGAAGAGGAGGTGAGAGTATGTGAGGGAAAACAACATGGAGAGACCAAGGTCAGTGGAGAAGAAGGGGGAGGGGGAGCTCCAGGCGCCGGAGCTCTGCAGCCTCTGCAGGCCGTGGTGAGGCCCATGGTGAAGCAGGGGGTGCCCCTGCAGCCCATGGGGGCCCACGGGAAATGCTGAGATCCACTCGCCCATGCCGAAGCGAGTGGATACCCTGAAAGTGGCCGTGGTCCAGAGGGAGTCCTAGTGGAGAAACAGACCTTGACTTGCACTCTGAGACTGAACTGAGTGCCCCACACAGAGAGAGAGAGAGAGAGAGAGAGAGAGAGAGAGAAGCCCAGCAGAAGTCCGGTAAAGAGAAGAAGCCTTGCTCCCGAGATGGAAACGGCCCGGCTCAGAGGTCTGTACCCCGTGGAAGATGGACCCCACGCCGTAGCAGTTTTGGGGAGACTGCTTGCCTGTGTGGGGACCAGCGTCACTGTAGCAGTGTCGGGCGGGCTGCCGACGGTGAGACTCATGGCTATGCAGAGGAAAAGAACCTCTCCCCGGGCAGGGGAAGAAGATCTGGGTGATGAACTGACCTAACCCTCCCCCATACCTTGTTCCCTTGTGCAGCTGCTGGGAAGGAGGGAGGGGGTTGAGCGGAGAAACGGTGGCCTTGAAGGGTTTATTTTACTTCTCATTTACTCCTCAGACTCTGTTAGTAATAAATTAGATCACTTTGCAACCTAAGTTAGTCCTGTTTTGCCTATTCTAAGTGCGTCTTCTCCCAGGTTTCCTTATCTCAACTCATAAGCCCTGGGTGTGGGTGTGTTAATTTGGGGGTACCTGGCATTTGGCCGGGCTCAAACCATGACAGCTGGGACTTAGTTAATGCTTCTCTGCAGACAGGTGCTTCCCAGCCCCAGCACTGACGTCAGGGGCACATCAGCTCCAGTCTGGCTGAATTTTTAACATCGTATTTCCCGAGAAAACGAGTATGACATTTGGTCTTAGCTTATTGCCCAAGCTGGCCTATGGTCTCCCTGTGGATGCAGGTTAAACGAACTTGGGGTCAGCCAGAATACAGAGCAGGACTGACTTGGGGTTTGATGATGCTGGGGCAATGCTTGGATCAGTTTTGAAGGACTTCTAGAAACTGTGAAGGATACTAGTAGAAAGAATTTTTGATGTGTGACACTGTCTTCAAAAGCACAGACATGGGATGTCAGCAGAGAACACATGGTATGAACACCGACCATAGGTGACCAACTAAGGTCAGAAAAGGAAATCAATCTTTAGATCTGGTAGAATTGATTTTAGGGCAAAGAAAGAGGGAAAAAAAAGACTATATATACAACACATCTCACAGATGATCATGACAGAGAGGAGAGAATAGGATGGTATTAAAGGCAATCATAGGCCCTAGACGAATGGGAACAACAGAAAGAAGGAGAAACAAATTGCTTCAGTGCAGTCTTCAGTGGTTAAAGATGCTCTCTGCCTGATCAGTGCTGCTACTTTAAGCCCTAGTGGCATCCCATACCCCTTCTGCAGGGAGCTGCTGCTTTTCAATTTTTCATCCAAGTCTGCTACTGCAGGCAGGCAGGCAGGCTAGAATTGTAGAGCAACATGTGGCTGCATGTACATGTGCCCTCTGAACCAGCCTTCCTGCATAAACTCATAGAAACTGTGAAGAAATGAAAGTAAATTGGATGAAGTAGAAAAAGCTTCTCAAAAGCTGGACCAAAAAACCCCGAACAAGTAAGAACCCTATCATTTTTACCAGGTCACTGTGAAATGGATTGTATGGCTACGTGAATTTGGCTCACTCACGAACCTTCCAAATTATTCTGCCCTCCCAAATACCACAAAAACAAACAAAAACCCCCCAAACAATCAAAAAAACTCTCCTCCAAAAGCCAAGGTATGTGTTATTTTCAGAGAGAAACTGTAAATATGCCTACAAGGCAAATCAAAGAAAAAAGAAAGCCAAACAAGCTGAATGATTCACATCTAATATCCTTTTATACTTTCCATGTTCCAGTCTGAAGTACTCCAGGATCTTCCTCAGTCCAACTCACCTATAAATTATCATGTTTTAAGGTAGCAACATCTCATAACCCACTCTACACTTCAGACACACACGTTTCGTCTCTCAGTATGGTATCAGCTTGTCTCACAACTCTCACAGGTTTCTGAGAAATACAGCTGCATGTAACTGACTAGAAAACCCCACTGAAGTAAAACAGGCTCCTGTGCAAACTGTAAATGCTCCTCTTCTGTATTTTCAGACTACTCTTTCTTGCATTCCTTGATCTCTTTCAGGACAGGAGCATAAATTTGCCACAATTTAGTTATTTGTCACTAAATCCTTGTGGGTTTCAGCACAAAAGCTATTAAGAGGAGAAAATAGAAAGTATGCCAGGCATATGGAAAGGAGCATAATAAGATAGATGGTTGATCATAATAGTTCTTTTTTCTGTACGAATGGTAACTAATTTATTATATAATAGTCTGTATTCAGTAATGGCATCTATACAAGATATCTCAATAGTTTTGTTTCAAATGCATGTATTAATCTACTGTTAAAAAGCGTTTTAAATCAGAGTAAGTAATCCCTCTGCTTCAAGTAAAAAAATCACAATAGGTGCACACATTAACCTTCTCCTAAGACAACTCAAGGTTTTTGGAATTTCTAGGCTCATTCTCTGACCAGTGCAATGTGTTGTCCTAGTGAACCAAAGGGAAGGCAAAAGAGAGCCCATGATTCTACAGCACTGTTCCTTCATGAGTGTAAATGAGGAAATAATCATCCAAACCAGAAAAAAAAAAACAAGTTAGAAAATTCAAATTCTTATATTCTTCAACATCTAGATGACAGTAAGAGGATTCCCATAAGGGTAACCCATTCTGATATTTCTCTCATGGCTGTTTTAAAAGGAAGCTTGTGAAATCAGATTTTTCTCCTTGAGTCTTTGTGATCATCTTTGTCTTCATCAGTGCTCACTCTGCAGGATATCCTTACGTGGATATATCCAGTCTATACAAGTATTCCTCGAAACACTTAATCGTGTGTATTGTGTCTTAAGGAGGTGGATAATGTTATGGATGTGGTAGCTCATCCTTTGAAAATACTTGTTTATATCTTGCTGAACTGGAATCTGACCACGAAATATTTAAGAGGCTATGCTATAAGAAATAAATTTGTCAGATTCATCAGGATAAAAAACCAGCAGCAGGAATTTTGCATCCAGAAGAGAAAAGATTGAGGAGAGAGACAACTAATATATTTAATTTTGGTTGCTGGTGGCTCATCAGACAGCTGCTCTTTCCTTGACTCTATTCTTGCAAGTCTTTGCTTGGCTGAGCTTCAAATGTTTCGGCATGTCTGGGATATTCTGTTAATGACTGAAAAAATTATTCCACAAAAGCATGTGGACAAAATTAAATGTATTCCAAAAAAGAAGAGTTATCCCCTGCCAGCTGCTCCTAATTTCTGCTCATGAAGAGGGACAGGAAACCCGGGTTAATAAAGGAGTTCCAGAGTATGTGTTTCTACCATGACACAGGCAAAGGTCCTCTAGAACAAAAGGAACAATCTACCTCTCTTTTTTAAGAGTCTCAACTTCTGCATAAATACTTATTTTCAAATGGTCTGCCAAATCTTCTATTTAGCTGTGACTGCCTCCCACAGTATGTCTGCTGAATTCATTACTAATTTTCACTTATTCCTCTTTATTCATGCTTACTGGTCTACTTTTTCTTTCCCTGGCTATGCTGTTACTTTCAATCTCACGCTTTACTAGGAGACATGGGGTGTGGGGAATCATTAACCATCCTTCTCCAAATATGCTGAACTGCGTTTTAAAATGGCACATATTAAGGAAGCACTGAGCAAAAACAAAGTACAGTGCAGAGCTGGATGATATCCAATCAGGCAAATACAATTTTCTCCAGTTTCCTTCTAGACAAACGTAAATCCTGATCTAAATCTCACAAGCGAAGGTTCATTGGAAGGAAGTCATAAATGTGAACAGCACCATGGACCTGTGGTATTGTTCCACTGGAAACAACAGCATCATTATTGTACACTGACACTACAGAATGACTGCCATGGTAATCACAGGGGGCTACGCCCTGGTGGCAGGGAAAAGCAAGCTTGCTTCACCTGCTTGCTCTGTTTGGGTACTGCCCAGCTCAGCTCTCTCTAGAGCAGGCTGTGCTCAAAGTAATTTTGTCAAGATCTGCAGCTAAGCTCTTTCCCTGAAAGCTTCAAGCTGTATCTGTCAAACTGTGTTAGTAAGGACTTATCAGGGCTCTCCCTGCATAAATGGAACTTGTGATTAATAGCTTAAATGCTGATATTCACATATGTAGGTCATAATCTTTTTCTGTAGATAAAATCAAATATGCAGCACAATGGTAATTAAAAAAAACAGAAAGAAAGAAAGAAAGGAAGAATGGGGTGATTGTAAGCTGTTCTCAAGAAGGACAGCCAAGGAGGCAAATCTGGACTTTTCTCCATATCCTAGCATGATTTCTAGCACAGCTGAAAGCATAGGCCATTTGAAATAGCTCTGGAAGTAGCCACCCCAGCCAGGACAAGTGAGTCCTGATGACACTTGTACCTGGCATACAGGCACCACATCAGACTGTGCCGAGTCCTGCAGCGGGGCTGAAAGGTTCTGTCATCTTTTAAAATGGCAACCACTCATAGCTCTGATTTCCAAAACCTAAGTAAAACAACGTAAGTTGCTTTGTTCCTTACAATGCATGAAGTGGCATAATCACAAAGGCAAGGGAAATGCTTTTAACTCACACCAGGGTGTGCACTACACCATCTTCCCCACCCGTTCACTCGTTCTCCCCCCACCATTAGTCCTGCCTTATGTTCCGGGAGGGTCGAGCACAGAAACTGGATGACACCAGCATGCAGCTTAACACAGAATGTATCCCTGATTTACAAGCAAGGGGCTGGGAACGCAGAGACATTGCACTACAGCAGATCACACTGACAGCCCAAAACTGAACTTGCTCCTGCCTTCTGACTTCCAGTGTGTTTTCCAGTCAACTCTTTTACCTTGCAAGGACTAAAAATTGTGGCTTTAAAACTGGGAAAAAGTTGGCAAAACTCTGTGTCCTCACCTAAACGAAACTTGCAGAGGGCATTAAAAAAAATAACTTAAAAAAAAAAAAAATCAAATAATCAGATAGAAGGTAGTACAAGAGCTTCTACTTACAGTCCTTTTAAAATACATAACATGGCCCAATAATCAGGTGTAGTTTATTATCTCTCTTTTTAAGAATTGCACAAGTTTTTCAAACAGCTGCATGGGTAAGGATGAGAGTCAAGCAGGCAGGAGTTTCCTGTCAAACAGGTGTAAAGACCAGTGGCAAATTCCATGAGATGCTCAAGTTGCTCCAGAGACAAGTGGCATCATATATGGCACTAATGCCCTATGGTGGTTTCACAAATGAAATGAACTCTCCCTCTCACCTCCAGACAACCAACACCATGGGGTATATTCAGATACTCCTCTACCCCGACAGAAACGGAACCAGTGCTCGAGATATGGGACCCCAATAGCTTCTTGCCTTGAAGCCCCACCAAAAACAAGACCTCAGGTATCGGTACGGTTAAATATTCAGGCAACTAATAGAAACTGTGACCAACCTGTGGACACTGGGACACTTGTTCTTGCAAGAAATAATATTAAAAGTACCATCAGCAGAGTGGAAACTCCTGGCCAAAACCCAAACATTAATTCTGTCCTAAGTTTCAAATTATTTCAGCAAAAGGAACCACCTACCATCTCCACCTCAGCCCCCTTTGTGGGTGGGGGTTGATCCTGTACTACTACAGAGACAAGATGTTGACTATCTTGCATCAGATCTGCACGGCTGAACCTTAACACAGACACACAAATCAAGCTTTTAAAAATGCTGCCGTTTCAAGCCAGCCAGAACTTTTATTTGTTGACAGGATCAGTGCCATCTGTTCTGCTGGCTGACACTACTTTCCCCAGAACACTTCAGCTGTCACTTTATATTTTACTCCTTTCGGAGAAGCTCGTCTCCCATTTCTATTTTCAACTTCCACTTTTATGGAATGCTTTCAGACATATTCAAAAAAGAAAAAAAAAAAAGAATGTGAATTTATTCCTATGAAGATAACTTTAGTATTAACTGAGCCATGGCTTGAAGTTCTTGAAGTTTAGAGCACACACTCACAGCTGGGTTTGTTTGTTTGTTTGTTTGTTTAAAACAAAGAGGAACAAAAAAGAACAGACAACTAAAATTTTGTAACTGCTCTGACTAGTGCCATGCCTCATACTGAAAAAAATGTTTTGAATGAATTTGTCTTTCAAACAAGTGCTTTTTCTAGGCTGTTTTCCATGTTTCATTTCAACTGACAGTTTAAACTAGACCTGTCATTTGAATTTTTTGACTGCTACATACACACTAACATTCCATCAGGTAACTGTAAGGAAATTTAAATGTCCTCCATGTTTTACAATAATGTCCATTAGTTTAATTGAACTTTGAGGCTATTAGTGAACCAATACAAAAGGCAGTAGATCTGTTGAATTTCTGAACATGTTATTTATTACCACTTACCAACCAAAACTTCTAGCAGCATCCTTTAGAAGGTATCTGGTTGCACACCCTACCTGCACACCACTTTAAACTCATCTTTCTTCTAAAAAGCAAGTATAAAACATGTCCTGTATGCAACTTAAAATGTGACCACAGGCAACACTGAAAGCTGAAGCATCAGTGAGGGTACACAAGAACAAAGAAAAATGCAGACAGGGAAGTTCAAACTCAAACTGGATGTGCACTGTCTCCCCACAGAGCAGAGATGTGGGAGCACCATTCTCCTTTTCAGATGCAGGCTTGATGAGCACAGCCACAAAACAGCAGCCAGGCTCCTGACAGGGCAGGCAGAAATCGAAGACAGAAAGCTCAGAATAAAACAATGGAAGCTGTAAGGTGTGAATTAAATGGGAACTGTGAAAGTGCTAAAAATGTGCAGCTTGTCTAAGCAAAAGCAAATAATGCAGAAGACTTCCAGGTATTTCTGGAACGCTTAAAAAAGGAGGAGAGATTAGCTAGAGCAATTCTGCAAGTGACAGGTCTAAATTATGAGGTAGAGGATGAAATTTAAAAAGGAAACAACACTGGCTGAAATCCCTGGAAAAACTTCCTGACCTTGAGGTATAATTGGCCGTGGCACATCCCCTGTGGAGAAGGGAACTGCATGCCTGGAGAGGCCAGCAAAGAGACTGCTGGAGGGAACTGGCACTCCCTGGCTTGAGAGAGGCAAATTCATCTTGCATGCCCTTTCCATTTCTGCACTTAAAATCTTATTATACTGCTATCCTGTTTTGGAAATCTATGCCTACCTATTTCTTGTGTAGTTGAGTGCAATTAAGTATGTGACTGTATATCAAAACTAATTAATCCTTGAGACTTAATTACAGAGAGAATATTCTACAGTACTGAAATTGTAGGTCAGCAAACAAAATAAAACAACATAATTGCTTTAAAATTACATACTTGATGGATGTCTTACATATTATTCTATATAATAATAGATAAAAACTGCACCCTTTTTCATTCTGTTCTATTGCTGAGAAAATAATTTTTCTTTTTTTACAAATTATATATCTTACAATGGAAGGCACTCGAACAGTTCAATTACTACTGTTCTTTTAAAGAACAGATAGCCCAAGTACAAGCCCTATACGGAGTTTTATTAATGAAATTATCTTCACAGTAGGTCAGGTCTTTTTACTTACACTTACTAAATTTTGCTTATCAATCATACATTGGAAAACAACAGTGTTAAAGGAAAATTATGGTAAAAATTATTTTTCTTCCACATTTATCAAACAAATTTACTTACAGGCAGTACTTCATCAAATAAGCTCCTTAATCATATAAATATATTTTGAAGATCAAGGGGAACAGAGCACACAGCAGGCTACAATAACTGAATTACCTTTGTCTTTTCACCAACAACATTTCTCTCCAGTTCAGCTATTTTTCTGTTTAGATGATCCAGTATTTCCTTCTCTTTCAGCAGCTCTGTTGTTTCAGATTTCTGTTCCCCATCCAAAAGGGCACATTCCATATCCAACTAGGAACACAAAACATCTTTCAGAAGCAGTTCAGATTCAGAAGAAATCTTGATACATGTTATTTTCAGGGGGAAGGGGAATGAGTTGGTGATTATTCACAAGAGAGAAACATTTTTTAAAAACAGCAAGGGAAAAAATAATCCCATAAATTTTTCTGTCACAAAAGTTAAAAAGAGGTCACAAATTTGAGAATAAGTAAAATTGCAACATAAAATTGCAAAATAAAGTCCAAACCAACTTTAGCTTGAAGATTCTTTTTTCCAAAACTTTTTGTTTTCTATCTCTTCTCTGTGCTTCCTCCTGTTATGATTCTGTCTCTGTGCCCAGGCTCCATAGGAAACCCTCCTGGAACAGCTGTTTCTTTCCTGTTGCTGATAATTGGAGCAGGCACAACCCAAATGCCTAGCCAGCTTAGTCTGCAACTGTGAGATTCCAGAAGTCAAGAGGGTGCCAACATACCCTTGCCACTGTAGAGCCAAGGAGGTTTGAAAGGAAGTTGTCTCACTTCCTTTCTCTTTAAACAGTCACAGGAGATAGCAGCAAAAAACTCCCAAGTGACACAAGGTATTTGGATCAACTGAGTGACCATTAAACAAGTAAGATTGTTCCAATTCCACTTAGGAGTGTAATGGTTACAGCTGGGAAAGGCCAACCTAAGCATCACATCCATCCCCCAGCTGGGGAAAAATACCCTTCATATAGCAGACTGCCAGGTTTGTGATTCTGGTGAAAAAGCACAGAATATGAACGCCACACACATCCATGAGTTCCCTATGTACTTGCTGAACCCATCAGACTAACACTATGTAGACACAAGTAAACAGGCAAGACATTTAAACCCGAAACATATTTCATACCTCTCTTGAGGATTCATCCATCTGGTCATTTAAATCCTTGATCTTCTGCTCAAGTTCTTCCAAGTTATTTAGTATTACTATGCGCTCCTCCTCCAGTCGACCAAGCTCCTGCCTTCTCTGCTCTTCATTGGTGCATTCTGGTATCTGCAGTTGCACATCACAAGAGATTCATGATAAAAAGAGGTAAACACTGTATTTTCTGTCCCCTTTCATATAGTTTTCATTTTAGACAAGTATGGCACTGTTGGTTTTGAACTCATTACATATTTCCTATCTACTATATTGCCATTTCTATATTTAGGAGGTGTACAAGAGAAACAAACATGATACTTTACTTCCAGGCATTGGAAGTGAATACTGTACTTAACAGTAAGTACTATTCATTCTAAAGGAATTACTAAAACTTAACCTTTGGGAATACTTTACATGCTGTGCTATTTAGGTTGTAAAAATCCAATTTTTCCCTTATAAGAATAACACAGACAGATGAAGATGCTCTTTATGTAAATTTCAGCTGTTCATTTAATAGAGGCCAGGAGGTAGAATACGACATTTTTGTAACCAGCCATTAAGATAGGCAGCTTCTGTAAAACAAGGAGGAAAGTTGGTTCCATCTCCCCAGGCAGCACTGAAGAAGTAGTGCCCGTAACATTCCTCTTTTCATATCCATTTCCTTCCTAGATACCTGTGTCAAGAATTAAACAGATTATGAAGAAAATACCTGTGTTCTTACACCAGCAAACACTAGATCAAACAGTACTGAGTTGGAAATGCATTCTTCATGTTCACCTGACCCCAGGAGTTTGCAATCTACTTCCTCTGGGAAGGCTGCTGGCTCATTGTCCCCAACCAGGATTAGAGGTGGGCTGTGTGCAGGGCTTCAGAGTCACCTCTGGGCCACACAGCCATGCTCTAAAGAGGCCCAGCTTAGCTACTGAATGGCTATTCTGAGAGCAGGCATTTTATCCTGAACAAATCTGAGCTCAATATTTTAAAACAATGAGCTGCACTTCATTAATGCAGTTGCTTGCTGCTGCTTTTCTCAGGGTTTAACAGAACTCCCTTTACAATGAATGAATGAATGGTATTCCTTGATTTAGCAATAGTAATCCTAGCAGGAAAGCCTCTTTTTGTCCGGTCTCCTGTTTGGATAATGCTGACATAACATCTTTGATTTCAACTTCCTAATAAGGATTTAAAATAGGATCTCTGACTTGCATGAAGAAAGCAACAAATGGGAAAGAAATATAAGATCACAGCAACTTGTAAGTGAAATGTCCTACTACCTTTTCAACATGGAAAGACCAAGTCAAGCCTTAATAGCGCGTTTCTGTTCAACACAATTTCACACCAGAAGACTCAGCAGACAGATTTCCAGAGGGATAACCCTTTGGAATTGAAAATGTTTTTCTATCACACCTCTCTTTCTACACACACACTTCTAGTGAGTATCGAGTTGTAAGCATAGCATGGGTTAAACACAATTCACCTTAGGCATATAACCATGCTGAAGATCACACAATGTGTAAATAACAGTAAATGGAAGAGACAAAGTATTTTGAAGGTGTGAACTTGTTAAACAGAAACTTGCTTTTATGGCTTTGCTTGGTCTCATTACACTCCTGATTCCAACTCCTGAATGCAGTTATTTAACACACTACCTGCCACTGGGATTGGCTGCTCTGGCACAGCCTGGAGGAGGCTACTGCTGCACTAGCAAGGAAATGGTTAGGAGTGCTGTTAGCCCCTTTTTAAAAGAATAATTTCCTTTCAGAAATAGCAGTGAGAAGCACACAGGAAAGGGGTGCAGCTTATTAAAGGCAGGAGTTGGGCTGGAGGGGTAGGAGGCTTGCTGCCACTGCATCATCGCCAAGAGACAACAGCTGATCTGGCAAGAGGCTCAAGTCCAACCCTGGGAAAGGAGACAGGAGAGAATTCAGCTCAGGTAACTCCTCTTCACCTCCCATGTGAGTGTGAGAAAACATACCCCTCTTACAAGAGCCTCAGGTTGGGAGAAAACAGGAGAGCTTCCCTTCCCTCCAATATCTCAGCATGATGCTAAGCAGGGTTCCAGAAACCTTCTTTATTTAAGTAGCTATAATTGTTCAAGGAAATCCTTCTCCCTTGGAAAAATCTTACAACTCTTCCTGAACTGTACATCCCACTAAAAAAAACAAAACAACTTCCAGTACCATTAGCTTCCACAAGAGATGAAATAATCATTTGCTGGCTGGTACATTTTGCTGTCTCTATTTTCAACATTTGATAGCTTATAAAATTGTATGAGTTCTGAGATTAATTCTCATACCTAAGCCAGCCTAATTGTGGTGCCTGCCAAGTGCAGCCAACTCCTAGAGGAGGATTTCAAGCAACAAAGCCTGTTTCACACTGTCTCCTCCTACAGAGCATTACCTTTGGTGTGATGCTTAGGTAGGATGACTCGGTGGCGTCCTTCAGGAAGGTGGGAGCAGGAAAAGGTGGAGGCTTGGTGCTTTCATTGAAGTGCTCTTCAGCCCTCAGCCCTCGGGAGGGCAGGTAAGCAGCAGTGCCACGGCTGTGGCTGCTCAGCTCTGAGAAATCCGAGTCGCTTGCAGATGATTTCAAGTGGCTTCTGAACCTCGTTTCCACATTCATCTGGGAGTCTTCGAACACTGAATCCTCATCGGAGAGCTGAAGTTTTTCAAGTTCTTTGTTAATTTTTTGAACATCAGCAACTGTAGTAGCTGCAGCAGGGTCGCTGTCTGATTTGGAGTATTCTGCACACAGATTGAGGATTGTCTCAAGCCGCTGTCGTTCCTAGTTCAAAAAAAGATAATAGCGATGAGTGTCGCATGGCAACTAAAGTAAAGATGAAGTTTAAAAAAGTTTGCTGGGCTTTTTTGTTTTGTTTGGGTTGGGATTTTGTTTGTTTGCCTGCCTTGGGTTTGGTTTTTTTTTCAGAGTGAAGGATTAAAGTCCATGTAAAGTCCATCTACCACTTAGAGATAATAAATAGATATAAATAAATAAATTACAGTGCAAGATGTAGAATCAAAATTAATGTGGAAGAAGAATTTAAGGATATTAAAACTTTCTACTTTGGAAAGATAAATAAATGTTAGGACATCTTATTTAACTAGCTAATTGTTTCAGTGAAATGTACTTCTAAATTCCTTATTGAGATTTTTGTCTCCATACCCCATTTGTATGTACACACATCCAGTGATCTCACTGTGTAAATCACTAATTTTTCCACTTCACACTTAGGCTATATTCCTACTAAGCTGCAAAATATTGCAGAGATTTTCCATGAACTCACCCATTCCTGACTTTTTTGGATTTTCCATTTTGTTAACTGTGATTCCTCCTTTTGAGAGAATTAGTCCACATTTTAAAAAACATAGCTTTAGGAGCACTAACAGAAAAAAGAGGCATCACATCTAAAATGCAACTTCTGTCAAATGCACAGCAGTGGAGGAAATCTTTATTTACCATTTTACTCAAATTCCCTATAGATTCATACCAACATTTCAAACTTGAGACTCTGAGTAGCTGTGCCATTTGATGTGACGTGCTTCAAATTGCTATAAACATTTAGATCCTGAAGGATTTCTAGATTTCTGCAATACTTTTAATCAATTGTTAGCAAGCTGTATTTGTTTTATTTTACTGTATGCATAACTTCCGTATGTAACTTCTATTTCAGATTTTTTTTTTGCCTTTTCATTTTTAAGAGGTAAAACATCTATGTAATTTCATGTTACTTTTGTTAAAGAAAAGAAAATTAAATTAAAAATTGCTTACCATAAGCCTATTGAAAATTTTGCTGGAGAAAAGACTACTGTGAGACTTCCATGCTTGGCATTAACACCTGCAGTAATGATCAGTTCTGATTTCTATGAAATCCTTTTACTTTTAGTAGTATTTAAAAAGAAAGCAAAACCCCCAACATTCTCAGCCTCCTTCCCCAGGAACCACTACAGACATATTCACTTTCTAAGCTCTACCTGGCATTACATTTACAAAGACAATTTGCACAGCAGCTACTTCTGACAGCCCTAACACCTCCTATGCCCAACAGCAAGTGATAACAAGGATGAAGCAAAATGGGGCAGGCAGTGCACTGCCTCAACCTTCCCTGCAGCCAGCCATTGAGTTGTATGAAAATTTAACACTGGTTACACGCACCCAGCTTTTTATACAGCTGCTGAGAGAATACCCAGTTGTATGCACCACACGTGCACATCACCCAAGCTCTGTTTCTGAGCTGGAGAACCTGTCTGAACCCACCCCTTTCCAAGCACTACCCAAACAAGAGAGTGCTGTGAGAGAGCAATTTTGCCTTTGGGTAGCTTATTCCCAGGTTCCCACTGCAGGTTTCCTCAGAATCCTCCTGTAACGAGATGAGCTGCTGAAATAACGGAGCCCAGGGCAGCAACTGCAAACTTCCAGGAAATAGGTCCAGCAGATTCTGCAGACACCCTTCAACCCCAAACGGCTGACATAATTATAACACCCCAAAGCCGTGTTCCAGTGCTGCTATCCTCCCTCTTACTAAGTCTTTTGGCCAGGCAACCCAATTCCTAAAGCTCTGTGCAAGTGCTGGCTGGGACAGCTGGTAATTATGCAGCTCTGCCAGTTGTGACGGCATCGGGCCTGTCATAATGGTTACAGATGGGAAACATGGACATCAGGACACGTGGACCCAACCCTCCCTGCAACAACAGGCTATATCAGGTTACCCCATGCCAAGCTTCTATCCCCTGGGTAATAATAGGAAATGGCAAATTTCAAAGCATTGCCGCTGCTCATTCCAGCCTGAGTGCTCAGGTGAGGGGCTCTCACTGCAAATCTGCCTTTTGTCAAGCAGTCATGACATAAAAGAGATTCTCTTCTTCCCCCTCAAGTCTCAGACACTCAGAAAAAGCTTAAAAATTGCAGGAAAATCAGTCTTCAAAAAATTCCTGATGAGCTTTCAGACACATTACAGAAATACTGATATCTCTCACTTCTATTTTGACATGTGCTGAGAGGCTTATGGACAGGAAGCTCTGTGGTTATTTTATACAGTCTATTTTCATCATTTCATCTCAGCCAGCTCATTCCAGCTCCAGCACACCTGCATTTAACTGTTTCCAGCATTAATTTCTCAGTGAAGCTGCAAGCTAGGAAAGCACCCTTGCAATGAAAAACACAGAACGACTAACACATGGAAAATCCAGTCAAAAATTTTGCAAGAAGTACCACACAAGTTATTTGTGACACTGAACACAGCAGAGGGAAAAAAGAAAGGTATGTCAAAAGCAGGAAAAAGGTTTAAAATTGGCTCTGGTGGGAGGGAGAGATGTTGAATCAAGCCTTGTAAGCGTGTTGTTGTATTTCCCCCTAAAATGTCCTTGCTAACAGATTAAAACCTCTCTATATTTTCTGTAGTTCTCTTCCCTGCTACAAAAAAGGGGTAACAGGTCTTGTGCCGTTTCTGCCTGAGCAGGTTCATTACTCCTGGCATTGACAGTTACACATCACCTATGGTTGGCTGCAAATTTAAGTGCAGAAGAACAAGGGTGGGGTAAGTAGGTAATAACCCTCTTCTGCTCTTCATTATCAATGACATTGAGAGACATACCTAGCACACTAAAAAAAATTTTCAACATAGCAGAGATAAAATTCCACTTTTTAAAGAGCAACCATGTGGCGATTCCTGGATTTGTTCATCTGCTGCATATCATGATTATGAATTTTACAAATGTGTAGAGGTAATGCTATATCTAGATATCAAGGAAGCCTTGGTTAATCAGCTGTGGCAAACAGGAAGCCTTTCAGGTAAGTGCCATTAGGAACCGGATAACCTCAAATTTAATTAAAAATACATGTGCAGTCTATTCCTTGTGACAAAGACTAACATGAGTTATGGCTAGTCCATGCAGCCAGGTTCCCTTTGCCTGAAGAAGAGGCTGTTGCACTTTTCAGCTGCCAAAGAACAGCACTTTTCCACTGTTGCTCAGACAGACAAACCACTGCCTTCTCAGCAAAAGCTGGAAGCAGCAGCTAGTCAAAAAGGATGGTCGGAAAAGAGACAGAGAGACTGCGGAAGAGAGCTGCAGAAACCTCCCAAACTTTCATTCTTACAAGTACATTCACTACCTCATGGACAAGAGGCCGGAGAAAGCTTTCTCTTTCCTATATTTCCAAGGAGCTTATTTCAAAGATAAACTTGAACTGGGACTGAGAACAGTTTGCCAACTGTTCTTTCCCTTCCTTCCAGTTTGCATCAGTTTCTCACTCCAGCCTCATTTATTTTCTCACTGCAAGTCCTCTGGTCAGTGCTTCAGCTCTGAGGTTCCCACCAGCAGCACAGGTTTCAGAAGCAGTGCCTGTATTCCGTGTTCCTCTTTCAGAGGCACCTTTGACAGCAGAGGCACCTGCACAGAGAAGCACCATGGAGAGACTGCCCCAGGTCACAGAAGGGGATCAGTGCCTCGTCCTTTCTTCCCCAGAGCACACACAGGAGAAATGGACTGGTAAAAGCAGGAGAGAGCAGTGGCACAGAGCAGAGACAGCCTGCAGGGAAGAGCCGAGCAGATGACTTTCTGAGAATTACTTCCACTACCTGAGGCATGTGTTGGGCTCCTGAGGGAATGCCTCTGGCTGCCAAAATAACAGCGTTATTCGGCCCTTTTGTCCCTAGAGTACCTATGCAGATGCTCCTTTTTCAACCACACTGAGGGCAGCAGCCTGAAGACCAGAGTTCCAGTGCCGTACTTTAGTTGTCTAAACGAGAACAGGTCTCCTGTAATTGATTTACATATGCAAAAATTAAGAGTATGCAATCCCGATTTTGTTTTATTAAACACTCCACAGAAATGTTTTACAACACAATTGAAACTTAATGTTCCTGGAAAGTTATGGAGTCATCAATATTAGTTATATTCTGCGGGGGTTTTTATCCTATTATACAGCACTTGTTAAATTACAAAACTAAATGATGTTAAGTAGCTGTTCTGTAACACTACAGAGATTGTCAAATACTAGTGGTGGGAAAAATTACCTTGAAGTTAGCCTTTGTCTGCTTGGCTGGGGTTCCTTTAAAAATACTTACAGTTTTGCATATAGCTTAGGTACTTTATGCTTAAAGGGTCTATAAAAAGACACAGTGCCAATAAAAATTTATAAAACACGTATATGAGGTTTTCCACAAGTTGTATGAAGATTTACATAAGCTCTATTAACCATTATTTTAAAGCAGTACCATCTTAAAAACTCCAAAATATTTTAATTTCATTTTCCCCTCACATAAGCACATCTTACTCAATTGCAAGGCATCAGTGCAAACCAGGCACAGGGATATTCTGTATTATTCCCTTCTTCTGAATAAACTAATGAAATTCAGTGCTCTTCTGACTGTGACAACGTGGACTATGGAATAAGCCCCTTGAATTTTATTACTGCGCATTCAGGCATTGATAAATAGAAATCTCTCCCAGTACAAATCCTGGATCTAGTAAAGGTTCATTAACAAGGGTATGTTCACAGATCCCTACAGACAGCTGGGCTATGGAAGGCACCAGGAACTTACTGCACGTGTCATTTTTAGGCATGTACCACCATCTAGAGGACATACACTGTACTGCCTAAAAACCAGCACTAAAAATTTTAGTGCTATTAAAACAAGCAGCTATCAAAGAAAACAGATGGCCCTTAATATCTGCCCAACTATGTTGCCTGTGCTGTTCCACTCCCAACCCCCCCTGTGGGCTGAAGAAAAAGGCCCCCTTTTAGTTCTAACAACTACCACAATTGGGCTTTCATCTCAAATAGGAAAATAAGAGTGAAATTTCCTCTTTAAATAATTTTTTAAAAAAATCAGTAGCGAACTGAATTGCATTGAACATTTTTAGATCACAGTGATAACTTTTCTCCTTGTTTAGAAGGCTTCTGGGCTAGTGTCAGCAATAGCTATTCTGACTCTACTTGTGTACAGCCTGTATAAACATCCCTGTGCCAGGATGCAATGTCCGGTCAGCTGGGCTGGAGAGGAAGCAGAAGCAGAACATGACCCTGCTGCCTGTGCCAGGAGCAGCCCTGTGCTTCCCCACCTGCTCCCACAGCCCATCAGCCCCAGCACTAACACCAGAGGGATGTCAGGAATGAGAATGCCAGTTCCTCCTGCTCTTCAAGTCACAGAGCAACAGGCTGGCAAAGCAGAAGAGGCACCAGTCTTCAACTAGTTTGTGTGAACCCAGGCACAGACAACAGACCTAATGAAACAGATATGGAGAAACACCAAATCCTACACAAGTTCATATGTATCTTTTTCATTTGGTGCACAGGTACAAATTAAAACTTGGAGATTTAAATAATTTTTAAAAAGAACAAAACTGGATATTTTCATTATTTGTACTTTTTTTTAAGTTCTGGTTATTTGTTTGGGCAATGACAGCAGATCATGTGTTTTCATATGCAGCCTGCAGCAGCAGCTCTAAATGCAAACTTCCAAAGGAGCGTCTAACAAAAGCAAACTAGGCACAAGTAAAACTCATACAATAATTTACATGGGAAAGAAAAAGTAAACAAGTGTAAGTAAACAGAAGAGTGCAAGGGCACATACTAGGTCAGATTGCAATAAGTGCATAGATTTTACTACCAAAAAAATTCCAGAAGTGAGTATCAGCTATCAGACAGAACACTCTCAAGCCACCCTGTGCCAGCAGAATAGCTACAGGGGCAGTGCTGGTGCAAAGAAAGATACTCACCATTTATCTGGGCCACAGAGCACTGCAGCCCTCTAAAAAAAGGGTTATTTTTCTGATGGAGTTATTTGAGTAGTCCTACACTGTTCTTCTACCTACAGTGCTTCAAAAACCCAGCATGGAAAAGCCTGACACTTGTGCACAGAGAGACCACATTTCCCCTACCATTTACATACCAGACACTCAATCTGAGCTTTTACACAGCACTGAAAGTTCAGAGCACACAGTTTTGATATCCAGGAGTGCTTCTTTAGTTGGGTTTTTTTATTCACCCCTCCCCCCCCCACCCCCATAAAAGATAGACACCTGAGCAGACATGGATCCTTTGCCCGTGTCACTACACAGGGGCAAACAAAATTGTTGTTTGGAAGCTCTGGCTGGATATATCAAGACCCAGTTTGGACAGTTTCTTGACTATCCTTTGGACAGGAATCCACACAGAAACACAAAATGAAACAAAACCAGAACAGGACAGGCCCTAATGTACAAAGAACTGATGTGTGGCTTTTTAATATATATATTTCTGTTTCTCAGAGATCTAGAAACCTGTTTATGGCATTTTTCAGACTCTCAAACCGTTGGAAGGAGGCACTGTCCTGATATTTCACTCTTCTACCTGATGGCTCAAGCAAACAGGGAATAAAGGTATAGAGCAGTATCTTGAGTATAAGATGAACTTAAGCAGGAGGAAATTGCTTCATGTTGAAATTATATGCAACACACAAAACATCCTTCTTTTTCCCCAAAAAATGCTTGAAAAACAGTAAGCAAGAAATTTCTCTTTTTAAAGAATTGCAACTTGAAGGATGTATTATTCAGCGAGAGGAAATATTGAGGGGTGGGAAGGGGAAATGTAACCATTTCATCAAATATAAAACCAGAACAATTATCAGCATTACTGAATAACACAACCCAATATCTTCCATCCCTCACCATAAATAATAATTAAAAAAAAAAAAAGCCGTTCTCTTTGAAATACAAATATGTTGCTTTTATGACTGATTATCTCAGGTTTTACAGCATGACTGCCTGGAAAACCTTCTGATAAGAAGCAAAGAAGCGATCACCACTGTGCACACACAGCACACTAGGACTAGGGAGAAGATTACTGAAAGGAGCACAGGAATGGCAAGACAAAGGCAGCAAGAAGAGGGAGAAACAACATTTCTGCTCATGTTTCCCACAACCTTTTTCCTAAGCCACCCAGCCATTTCCACTCACAGCTGGTCCTTCTCACCCTGGGGAGCCCAGTCCCTGCTCCTGAGAAGCTGCAGCTTCAAGGGAAGCCAGCAAAGGTTTTGGGGAGCAAAGCAGGGCAGGAATGCACCTGCCTTGGCACTCATGGAGTGGGGAGGGGGCAGTGCCTGTGCCCCTCTCACACCTGAGCCTCGACACTACAGCCCTGGCTTCAGGTAGGCAAAGATGAGCATTTTCACATTTTAAAAACTACAGCGATCATGGGATTGGGGTGCAAAAGGCAGACTCCTGTCTGCATAACAGGCTCCTCACCACCTTGTATCAAGGACACAAGTGAGATGGGGTGGGGGGAGACATCTGACTGGGTTACAATTCTTTAGCCTGAACCTGCTCATTCATATGATATGAGATGGGAACAGTGGTGCTGCACTGGCACCAGGTCATTGCTAGTGATCATTGACAGGCACCCCCTTCTCCCACATTGCCACTGCCCCTGCAACCATCCACTCCATGCCTTTTCACCCCCAGCCTGCCTGGGAAGTCCATTCTCCTGCGGGCTTTCTGTCTGTATGCAAACTAGACAGGTTAAAGAGTATCCTATTGCCATTTTGCTCAAATTCATAAGATGTGAATTAAGGCACACAAATGTAAAGTTAATGTCTCAAATTTAAGACTCAGGAATACCAACTGGCCCATCTAATGACCTCTGTTTCTGTACGGATGATAAAATATGAATGCATGTTAATTGGGTCAGAGAATCCCGAAGCCACTTAGAAAACTTTTTTGAAGAACTGCTGTGTGTTCTTCCAGAGATAGTTTCAATACAAAAGTGTTTCAAACATCTCTGTAGGTTCTGAAGACCGTTTTACTCTTCCTACTCAAAAGTTGTTTCAATAATACATAAATTACATTTTACTACCTAGACAATCCCAAGTTGAGGAGCATGCACTGCTTTACACTGACTGAGACAAAGAGAGAAATTGTCCCCTTCTGCTACTCTCCATCTTAGTAGGGGGAGAAGCAAGGAGGCTGGTATTTTAATGAATATGCTCAGAAGGAAAAATGAGAACTAAGCAGAAAATGTTCTGCTGATGGCTGTTTAGCCCACACCAATGTATACCTGATTCTGCAGCACACATGGCTGAGCAGCTTATAGCAGAATCTGTTTTTCTTTGCCCACTTACCAAAAACAGGGCCATCATCTAAACCAAAATGTCCTGGATCCCTGCAGTGTAATTTGTGGGCTTTGTGCACGTAGACATTTTAACAGAGCCCGCAGGATAAGTGAACACAATTTATATGGGTTCCAACATTTTTTCAGGATGGCTGAATGGTAATGTCTATCCAAGCAGCAGTCTATGTAAGCATTAGCTTCATGGGCTGTGATAACAAACAAAGCATCTGGAGCAGGCCACATCTGAATTGCAAAACAGAGCAGCTTATTCTTTGCTGTACCTTCCTGATGGCTAGACCTGGGATATTTTGCAAATGCTAAATGTCACAGATAACTAAGAGGAAGAGAAAATATTACCAGCCGTTCCATCTCCTGCTCCCGGAGTCGCTCTTCCCTCTGCCTCCTGTGATAGTCCATGAGGTCTTCTCTTCCTGAAATGGAGCTAATGCTGTTCTTCCGCTCTCGCATGGACGTTTGCAGAGAATTTGGCGTCTGTCTGTAACTCTCCAGATCTGGGTCATCAAGTTCCATGGAACTGGTGGAAAGGTTTCTTCGGACAGAGAATGACCTGTCAAAATCCACTGGGGAGAAAGAACTACTGGGACTTGTTCCTGAGAGTCCAAGTCTATCAAAATCGTCAGGGAGATAAGGGGAAGAAGGTGCTAAAAGCATTTTTTTAGCAATTCGAGGGCTTGCAGGAACACTAAGAGTTGAACTGACATAAGGATTACTCCCAGAGACAGAGTTTGCATGTGGTGAAACTCCTGAGCTGCAAGAAGAAAAATTCAGATAATTATCAGCATCGAAAGCATTCTGAGGTAGGTCTTTTTCTCCAAGTTTTTTCCTCTTACTATTACCCAGAGAGCTTCTGGGGGGCAAACTTAATGGCACCAGCTGGTTTTCTGTTGATTTATAAAGTCTGGGTAGGGAACGACTGTACATTCCCATATGACTTAGAGAGCCACCAGAGTATTTCCTAGGCCGTGAGCCCAGAGTTTCCATCATCACATCCTTGTACTTAACTGGCTTTATGTGAAGGGCCAGACTGTTTTCAGCATTCATCCTCCTGCCTTGCTTTGGGCTAGAAGGCATGCTGGCTGCCCCAGAACTGCTGCCAGGTGAAAGCACCAGCTCGTTCCCCGAGCTTCCATTCCACATAGTCAGAAGAGAGCCCGAGATCTTCCTTGACTCCAGCATTCCTGGGAAGTAGATGTTGTCATAAGATTTATTTCTCTGACTGTACTTGGAGTAGTGAAACTTATCCGTGTGTCCAAGGGATTTTTCATTTTCTCTGCTGGCATGAATATCAAAATCTGTCCTTCCTGAACTATACCCACTGAGGGATGGAGAAGTGCCTGATATGAAACCCGAATGCTTTACAGAGATGCTTTTATCTGGAAGATACAGGCTTTCACATGGGAACTGCTTTCCTCCTTGAATTTTGTTAATAGAGTGTGTATTTTTAACACTGGAGGAAGGATTAGCTTTAATTGGCATAGGTTGTGAAAGGGTTAAGTAAGAGCCAGCATAGTCGCCATTTGTTTTAAATTTAAGAGTTGATGAATATTTCTTCGTGTTGAGGTTTTCCATAATATCCTGGAGACCATTTTCAAGGGAATTCGCCACAGAACCCTTTCCCAAACTAGCATTTTGTAATTCCATCTGTTTTTGTGAGTGGCTATAGTCTGCCATAATATTACTGGAATCTGTAAAGAAGACAAAACAAGAAAAAAATTTTTAGCAAGTAAGTAGCCTCTTGCATGTGCATGCCTGCAAAATAACTTGAAAAGAACGCTTTTTACAATAATTACTGTGCTTGTAATAAATGTCTCAGATCAGTGAACAGAGGAGGGGATGCATGATTTTCCCATCTGTTTCTGCAAAAGATGGGACACTGACAAAGAAGGGGTAAAGGCACAAAACCAAATTCATACCAAAATCAGCAACACAGTTGGAAAGAGGCTAGACTTTTTCTTTGCTGTCCTATTCATTGCAGGAGCCTGTGGCTGAGCCTTTATAATCCTGAGCCTCTTAAGATATTCACGAAGTAAGGAAGAATTACTGTCCTGATGTTTTACAGCTGAGGAACTGAGGCACGGGGAGAATATGCAAAACAGACAGCAGGGTGAAGAACCCAGCTCAAGTCTCCCAGGGCCAAAGACACAAGATACTTCTCTGGATCAGTTCTTCCTTTAATCTGTGCAGCTAGTGCATCTGAACCCCAATACACCAGTGAGCTCAGTTTAAAGCTCAGTAGGAATTTGTCACCTTTCTGTTTACTCTGTGGATGGTCCTGCAAAGCTTAACGGGAAAGTATAAAACCAAGACATATTTCCGTAAGGTGTTTTCGCAAGGTGTTTTCGCTTATTGCACTAAAAACTACAAAGCTTTAACTACATCTGCAAAGAGCACTTTGGTTAAAAGATAACCTTAAGGAAGTAGAATGCGAGGCTGCGTGACTTCATTCAAAACAACAAAACTGCATGACTATTAAAAATACTGATGGGGGTGAGGGTTACAGATCCTAATGATTCTTCAGAATTCTAATTTATACTCAGGAAGAGAATACAGAGCCAAAAAGCCTTTGCTGTGGTGGATGTTATTGTTCAACAATGTGTCAATCTCTAGCCTACAGTTCTGAGCTCTACTTTGCCAAATGCAAAGAAAGGAATTCAGCTCCTGACAGTGCCAGTTACTGCAGGAGATAAACAGGACGCCCAGCAGGCTTACACTTAGACCTCAGCTGATGTAGAAATGACACCATTAACATTTACAGCAGCTCCTGGGATGTGCTACTCTATGCTTTGAACTAATAAAGCACTCCTGAGTGTCGGCTCCTGCAGTGCCAGCAAGTGTTACTTCTCAAAATAAGGGTCAAAAATCTAGGATTTACTCTTGGTTCAGTCACATTTCACCTGTGACTTCAGCCTCCTCATAAGAAACTGAATTTCAGCTTGTCACTCAGTGGGAAAACTCAATGTATAAAGTGCCCCTAAAATACTCAGAGGCAATACTTTAATCCTCTCCCAAGTACTGCTTCATGCAATTATATGAACCAAGAGACAGAATTTGTCCCCCACCAGAGCTCATATGACCTGGTTTCACTGAGGATCACTAGGTTCAGATCTTGTGGAAGGTGGCAATGCATTCTTGTTGAGGGTCCTTGTTTCTGGCACTCTGCTTGCTAGAAGGGCAAAACACCACGAAATTCACTGCTGTCCAGGGCATCAACAGCCCTCTGTTGCACAGGCTTCCTCTGCACAATCCAAGTGTGCAACAACAGGTTCTCCTCGATTATTAAGGAAAGAAAAGTAAGCTTAAGAACAAAGCTAACCATCATTACTAATGGAATTGAATAGGCAGAAGATAAAAGGAGTCAGCATTAGGGGACACAAACACAAAAATCCAAGTAAAATAAAACACCTTCTTGACCATCGTGGACCTGGCTAAGCAGTTGTTAATTACAAGCTCTGGCAGAGGCCAAAAACATTAACTTGCACATTCAAAACTAAACCTCAAGTCTATCACTACACAGAATTTAGTATTTTTATGCTGGCTGTAATTATGGGATTTAGATTATATTTATAATTTTAACACACTTGTTATAATGATACAATTATCTAAGTGGCCTTTGAACCAGTGGGTTCACAGAGTTCTCCATCAGACCATCACCATTTTGAGCAGTGAAACTGTAGTTCCTTACATTGTAATATTTTACTTGACATTTTTAAACTATTTTCATAGATTTTGATAACATCTATGATGAAGTTCAAATGAACAAAAGGATGAATATGACCCAAATTCAAAAGAACTCTTGTCAGGACAAGACAACATCATCTGGAAAAATCAAGCATTCATCATATTAGTGGTGTTTAAAGGAAGAAGAATATGATGTAGAAGTTATTTAAGAGCCCAGATATAAGGCACAATGTATATGCCTTCTATACTTAGCCTTCCATTGTGGAACAGACCCTTACTTCCACCTCAGCCTGTCTTTCTTCTCCCTTCTTCCAAATCTCTCTTAAAACTGAAATCTAATCTCACATGAAAACTGTACTGTCCAAACCTGAACTTGAACACAGATAAGTTCAAATATTTTTGAATAAATTTCACTGGCTCCTCTATAAATAGCTTGGCAGACACATTAATGGGACATTAATAATTGTTCATTACTCCCTTGCAACAGCCGTAGGGCACATTTAATCCTACAAAGACTGGACACTTTTGCCAAAAAACAAGTTAGCTCATGGAAACTTTCATGCTTGTTCACCACAGCAGTGAAGGGTTCATTGTACTTGAAATCCAAACAAGTACAGTAAGAAAAGGTCACCATACCTTCATGTAGCCACTCCAGTTCATCTTTTCTCTACTATCCCTCATGCCAGCTCTTCTGCAATTTTGTTTCCAGCACCACAGTACCCGCAATCATACAGTTAAATCCACCAACCAGATCTTGTTTGTTTTGTTTATTTTTAAGGTAATATTTGAGCAGAAACTTTATGAATATGCTAGGATGTGCTACACATCCTGGCTGATGCTGTCTTTGCGTGCAGCTATAGACACTGAGGATGGGTGCTTTGGCTCCTGACGTGCCCTGAACCCATCCTGCATCCAGGTCAGCCCCAGCTTTCATGCTCAGCACAACGGTCTTCTGTTTGGCAAAGTATTTGCCACCTGAAGCTACAGAAGGAAATTCTTCCTTCATTTTTGTAAATTTTATCCCCTCCTCCATTCCTTTTCTTCCTTTCCCGAGTTGTTTAGCTTGGGGCCACTGATATCTATTCCAGACAGGCATTAAACTGGTGGGGGAGGGTTGGCTGTCTGTAGCATATCCAGCTGTGGCCTTGTTCTGCCTGGTAAATGGAGTTAGACATGGAGTAAGAACAGAGCACTGATCTTATCCATGTGTCAGGAGAATTAAAGGGACAAAATAAATTAGAAATTCTGAAAGATCTCAGTACATTACAAACAAACTTCATTTTAATTGATTACCTGATCCAACATTCTGGAAGGAGGAGAGGTTATTTCTGTTTGGCATCATATTTGTCTTCTACAGGTTCGTTAAAATAACACTAATTTGAGTGTACCACATAAATTTTGACCTGCAAACAAAGCAAAAAAAGAAAAAAAAAGCATTGTGTTATAAAGTGTATTCTGGGAACATTTTTCAAGTGTATAATACAGAACAAAACTGGCTTTTCTTATGGTAAAATTTCCAGAGACAACTCAAAAAGAAGTATGTTAAAAGATATTTGCAAAGAACACTACATGTTGAATGTGGAGACTGTGAAAAAAAGAAGCTAAATCTGTCTACAGTTGGTTTATCAGTTTAAAAGTACATATAATTTGTTTTGACCATCAGCCATTATCTATGATCCTGACTCTCTACAGGCAGTTACCAGTCAAAATTCCAGAGTTTTGTCTGTGATCCTGTGGCTTCCTTAAGGAATCACTAACAAGGTTGCACTTTGCTGCTGAAGGCTTTAATTTGAAAGTCCATGGCCCAATTTCAGCCCACACAATACCAGCATCCTGCAATCATGAATAAACCTATGCAAAACCAGGTATGTGATTCAAAACACAGAAGATGTTTTGGCATGCAATGATTTCTGAGTTTCCAAAGAAGCCAGACTAGGAACGCAAAGGGATTCTTGAAAGTTTATTTAAGAACAAATTAAAAATTGATACGGCTACAAGAGAGACTTGGCTTAAAAGAAATGCCAAAATTAAATCCCACTAAAAACTAAAATTAAATCTAAATCCAAATAGACGACCTCTCATGAGTTGCTCTAGTAAAAGATTTATTCTTTATACACATCTGTTTTTAAAAGGCTGACAAAAAAAATTTTAAAAATTACATCAAATGACAAAATTAATGACGACCATCTGTAGGTCCTCTGGGCTTAGCTATGGACAAGCAAATAGCAATGTGTCAGAAAAACAAGTGAAGAATGGAGACAGATGTCTGGGGCTGTCTAGAGACAAGCCACCTATTTAATTAACTGCAGTCATCGCAGCCGCAAGGTTCTAGGTCTCTGGTGTGCAGACTTTCCATGCCATGCTTTTTCACGTTATTCTCCTGGGAGCACAGCCCTGGGAGAAGGGCGATGGCTGCTGATCCTTGCAGAGGGAGGCTCCTTCACTCTGACCTCTGGCTTCTGCCTCACCTGCTCCCTGCAAGCTGCTCTCTCAAGTGCTCACTCTGTTCCCCCAGGAACCCTCCTCGGCTGGCCTCACTTTGCAATGCTTTTTCTTTCTCTGTAGAGGTCATTTCTCAGCCCTGAGGAAAGAGTTTCAACCCCGCTGGGCACATTCTGCTCCTCACAGCAACATGGGGCTTCCTCCAAGGTCACCTGATCCACTGTTCCCTGAAAATGGCACTACTCTCCAAGGAGCCAGGGGAAGGAAAGAGACCCCCAGGACCCCCAGCTCCTGAAGGGACTCACCCACAAGTCCAGCCTTTCCAGCACAACAGGACTGAAATTCTCCAGAGCAGATGATGGGAAAGAACCTGGGCAGCAGAGAGCTTTTCAACGCAATTTTTATGCTCAACAGAAACATTTATTGACATGAAACATTTACCATCTTTTTTACCTCATTTGGTCTTCCAACCCATGGACAGACCCCTTCCCTAATTCCTTCCAGCTTGCCTCAGATCCCTCAAACTCAAAACCTGTACGGCATCCCAGACACCCAGCTTTGCTGGAGCAGGGCTGGGGACTGCCCACGGAGCCCTGGCAGAGCTGCAGCTCCAGGCAGCTGACCTCAGCAAGAGGTGACAGCGGCTCTCCCACTTGTCTGCAGAGTAAATGTTGAAGGACCAGAACACAAATCCAGTTAATACTGCCACTATGTTGACACCTTGGCATATTGCTTGTGTCATATCTATTGAAACTACTGCCCTTTGTGCCCAGAGGTCTCCAGAAAACAGTCAAACATTTAACTTTTCAGGCCATGTTCAGCTTGACACAGAAAACTAATGACACTCAACATTTCACACTGGTTTGCAACAAAGATGTCACTGTATTGTTGAACAGAAAAACCAAACTTTGACAAGTTGGAACTACAAGACAGAACAAAGGGTTGGTTAAAAAGAAAGGAAGATTCATTGCATTTCCTGTGTATCTAACATTGCTGTTTTATGGTTAAGATCACTAAAAACCCCATCCTTTCTATCTTGTGAGATGACAGCTACTTAATCAATATGACAAACATTAAGGAGAGCACAGCTGAAAGGGAAGGGTTTCTATGTAATTAAAAATTCAATCTCTGGTTAATTTTGGTGAATACCTGGGTTTGCTAATAACCTTTTTTAAGGTTAAATATTTATACAGTTTTAGTTCAGGTTTGAGAACTCATTACACATCTCTCTTCCTAGAGGATGAGAGATCAGAAAAGTCATCACTTAGTAATAACTGGATTTGAGAGAGGAAGAACTTTCTAAAAACTCTCCACTGTGAGCAAAACCAAGAAACAAACAATCAATCAATGAGCTAAGACAACAAACAGCTCTGAATCTACAGTATATCTGCTCTCATGAAATCATATTCTTTTAGATAAGGTTATACAGGGCCTCCAGCAAGGCTGACTCTTGTTACAGAGCACATGCCACGCTCTGCCTTGTCTGGAACGAAGCAAAATGATTTCATCTGGGATTTATAAAGTCATCTGAAGTGAATGTATACAGCATTACCAATCATGCTTCATCTCCACAGTGCCCAGGCCAAATTAAGTTTTGTTTCACTAACGACCAGAAGAAACAGTGATTCACAACTCAGGCAGCGAGTCAAAAGATTCCAGTTTTAGGATATTGTAACACTGGGTGGCTTAACAGTAAGAACTCCTTTCCCTTGTGCAGTGGTTTAACTCCAGCTGGCAACTCAGCCCCCCCAGTTGCTTGCTCACTCCCCTCCCAGGATGGGGAAGAGAATCATAAAAGAGGGAAAATTCGAGGATTAAGTTAATGATAGTTTAACAGATAAAGCAAATGTCACACATAAAGCAAAGCAAAAGAAGGAATTAAACCCCCAGGAAAGCAAGGTTCCATGACTCCAAATGTTCCACCCCTTTTTTCTTTCTTCTCACAGCTTTATATGCTGATTATGATGCCATATCATGTGGGATATCCCTTGGGTCAGATGTCCCAGCTGTGTCCCCTCCAAACTTCTTGTGCCCCGCCAGCCTTCTCACTGGCGTGGTATAAGAAGGTGAACAGTCCTTGACTCAACAGAAACACAACTTAGCAACAACTGAAAACATCAGTGTGTTATCAGCATTATTCTCATGCTAAACCCAAAACACAATGCTGTAACAGCTAACAGGAAGAAATTAACTGTATCCCAGCCAAAACCAGGACACTTCAGTGCAGGAGCCAAAAGCTGCAGCTCAGCCAAGCCACAAGTACACTACCTGTGTACACAGCACTACCCAGCATTTCATCATGGGTTTAGGGCAATGTTTTCCCAGCATACAAGCTTCTCACCTCTTCCTTCTGCCAGGGCTGATACCCACCCCCCTTTGGCACAGCCCACTCTGGCACCCACTTTGCTCTTATGTTACCAATCAAGTGGGCTGCAGTGCCTCAGGCATCGCTAAGGGGCTTCTCTGACTGAAAATAAACAGCCAGTTTTAAACAAAACTCTCAAACTTGGCCATCTATCTTTTAAGGCTTTTCTGGTCTTCATTGGTTTTTTCCATTTGCAGTTTCTCACTGAACACTCCCTGCAGCTCCTGGAACATCTATTATCTGACACAATTCTTCAGAAACTCCTACAGCAGCATATTGTCACTCTTGGAAAACAGACAAAACCCCAAGTGATGGAAGGTGAGGACAAAAGCCCATCATTGACAGTGTCTGCACATCATTAGAGTTTCACTTGTTCTGCAACAAGATCTTCAAATGATTAGTCTATTTCAACTATTCCAATAAAACACACACTGTTTTGAAAACAAGAAAGCCTCTTGAATTTTCACACCCTGAGCAAAATTTGGGGAATGAGTGCTGATGGCTTCAGTGCCTGGAGATTTCATTTTCCCACAGTAGAGCACGCCTACGTGCATAAACAGACTGTTCCATTACCAACCTGATTTACCTTTTTCCTGCATAATCTGAGGATGATATACTTACTCCTGATTAAATCAAACCTGTTTTTATTCCTGACTTACTCTGCTTATTTACAAACAAAAGTCTTGAAAGGCTCAATCTGATGGCAAACTAAAACTCACTGGAACCTACTGTTTACCCCCAAAACACTTTGGTGTATATCCATCTTTTCCCAAGCTCACTGTCAAACTAAAACAATAAATTCACAGAAAGGCACCTCCATAATTTGGTGGAGATTCTGTACCCATGAATGGACACATCCTTAAAAGAGAGCAAAGCCATCTCTGCCAGAAACTGGACAACTCAGCAAGGCTGTGAATTAAAGGTTGCCTTAAGCATCCTTCTTCATTTCCTCCTCCTCCTCCCCCACCACATAATACACTAGACCCCAAGCTACAGCTAATTTCCTGCCAGCATAGCCCTGAAATCTGCTCAGTGCCTGTCTTTTCAAGATACAAACCCTGCAACACATAGGTCCCTGCATGCAAGTGAGCACAAGGTCTGGTTACAGGCAAAAGGTGTTTTTGTTCCTAAAACTCACCGCTTGGCACCTTCAGCAACACTAAATAAATTAAAAATCAAGTATCTGTGAATCAGATTTGACTAAGTCACTCCCTTGCAATCCTGCAGGTTTCCGATGTGGAAAAGGGAGTGGCAGAGGAAGTTGCTCTTATGGCTTACCTCTTCCTCTGAGAAATTACCACACTGGATGTTGGAGAAGGAGGAGAAATAAAACAGTGCAGCAGAAAACACACTAAATAACATTATCCCCCTCGTAAACCACATATATTTTACTGTAATAACCCACCCGACTACTCCAAAAATTGCACTTAAATATGACATTTTTAATTACTCTGTCTTACTGCTAAAACATTATTCTCTCCTGTTTGATAAGGATTGATGTTGTAGGCATTGTCACAGCAATTGCTCTTTCCAGTAGATAGACATAATCATTTTAATCAGGTCGCGACAGCTGACAATTTCAAATGCACATCAAAAATGCAAACATTCATTACCATGTAAATACTATTGTTGGGTGACTATAAACGGAGGGTCGACCTTTTGATTTAAGAGACACAAATAAAAATGCCGGGGAAAATGTTGAAGCTTTATAACTTTTGTGCCATAACAGCTACCCTTACCTGAAACTGAAACTGTTAAAGCACTCATTTCAATTAATCTAAACTAATTCCTATGCATTTGGTAGGACAAGAGACTAGACCACCTACTAAAACAGCATTACTTTAGCAGACATTACTGCCTCCTCCTTATCTTAAAATCACACAAATCACCGTTTCACCTGGAGTAGTTCACTGCGATAAGTTGAAGGAAGGAGGAGAGTTAATTCTTTTCTGCTCAAACAAAAGCCACTGACAGGCAGAAAAATACTTGAAGAGATTTCTGTTAAAACAATGAACTCCTTTCATCATGCAGAAAACCAGGGCTGGCAGAGGACAAGCCAAACTCCAGTCATACTCATCTTTTCTATTTTGGTACCTTTCTGGTAGTTAAGCTCAAGAGTCAGTTTTCTGACCCAATGACTGATTCATCTCATACAGTAGTGACAAGCTCCCTGGTATAATTCTGACACTAATTCAGGAACTCCATTCCTAATTGAAAATTTGAGTATGCTCAAAAGATTTGCAAACTGAAACTTTAACATTTCACACAGAGATTGCAAATAGAAAGCTCTGCTGGAAGGCTGTGATTGCTTACTGTGCAGACTAAGAAAACCCAACCGAACAACATAGCTGGTGTAGAAGTAAACACACATAAATACTCTAGACCAACATAACTCTCACTCCTGAAGCCCAAGACATGCAGGCTTTCTTCATCTAAAATTTCAGGAAGGGGATTGAGTGCAAAACAATTATGTATCCAAATTCATATCACACAGGAGCAGAAATTCTCACTGTACAAGAGTGGAAGGACCTTAAACAGAAGTTTCTCTGTTCCCATCCCACCTGGCATGACAAACTTGCCCCTAGGACACCCCTGACAAATTCAATTACAGCAGGTAGGTAAGGCCCAGAAAATCTAAGCAGATAGAAAAAAATAATAAGAACAGGTCCAAAGATCATCCACTCTTTTTTTTTTTTCTTGGATGTCCTCACCATTTTCTCCCCACCTCTTGCATTTTCCCACCCTCAGGCAACCTTTGCCCACGATCTGCTTTCCTCTGTGCTGATTTCTTTCACCAGCACTTTGTTCCTGTCACTTCCTTCCGTTAATCATTTCTCTCCAGTGCCTACTTCTTCTGACAGTTTCTGTCTCTCTTGTTTCGCTTGTCCATTTCTCCTCAATTTCTCTCCTTCCCGGGATGTTTGCCCCATATTTCCAAACGTCCCCTCTAGTTCTTTAACGCTTTTTCATTTCCCAGCACTCACTCTCAGGGCAGCCAGCATGCCCCCAGACTAAATGCTTCGCATCACACTTGCCTGGCAACCCATACCGTTACAGTGACAGCTCAAGTGGCACCCGCCGTGGCTGTTGTTCTACCAAGCCATGGATCTGCCTGCCCCAACACAAGGTAGCATTTATCAGCAGGTCTCAAGAGTGCACTCCTGCAGGCAAGGAACAGAGGTGTTATACCTGCAGTTACACCATTTACTATAATAAAGGAAGTTTAAATGGTTCACTTAAAAACTGATTCCAGCTGCATGAGGTCTGAGTAAGAAAAAACCCCAAACTTGGTCATATTTACACAGTTCACTCTACACTGCGGTCTCTAGAGGACCTTCTTTCTACAGGGGAAAACTCCCCTTGGATTTCTGTGGCATCTTGGATGTGCTCCACCAGTCTAAAACAAATCCTAAATAAACACCTGCTCAAAACATGCAGAACATCGTTTCACAGCTGCTCATTTAATTCAACAGGAAACACTGTTTGCCATGCTGACAGCTACCATACACCGCAATTAACCATTCATTTTAACAAATTAAAATGGAAAGAATACACTACATGTGCCGTGAACACAGCATTAATTCCTTCACTTACCTGCACCCACTTTGATTATTTCAGCTTTTCTCTGGATCTTCAAGTGGAAAAGACAAAAAATATCTTCCCATTTAAACATCTTCAGTCCTTCTGATCCAACTCCAGCCTCAAGATGGATGTGCCATCTTTAGCTCATCCCATCTCCACTTCCTATCTAAATCCAAAATACTTCAAATTTTTTGTGATGGACTTTGTTCCTTCTCAGCAATAGTCAACTGATGTCTTTGACTACTTCCAAGGAGCCGTTTGATAATTGTATGTGATAAGCATAGACAGCAACCGATACGGAAAAAAATTACCACTCTTCCTGTCCTGGCCGATGGCAAAGATTTCCATTTCCTTGGTAAAAACAGGGACACACTAATGAGTCCATTTAGCATTTGTCAAAATGGACGCAAAATAAACTGCTAGTGTAGAAAAGGAATTGTGTAAAATGAATTATATAGAAATGGTAGGGTGTTACTGCTTGACAGCCCTAAAGGAATCTCTCTTCCTCTGTAACCCTCTTAGTTCAGACTACCCCTCTCCATGACAGCAAAGGTAGGCATTCTCTCATCCTCTGATCACTTAATCTCCCTTCTTTCCTACACTACTGCCTTCTGCTGTGGGAAAGCAAGCCCATCCTCATCCTTTGCAATTCCATTCTATCATGCCTTACTTTCTCCCATCTCTCATCTTTTCCCATGTTAAGAACTTATCTTTGAGGACATTATCCACGAGAATATAGAAAAAGCAAAAACTAAAAAGTTCACTAAATATGAAAACTTGCAAAAAAAGTTTGGTTTTGTGTCCCTCTTCCCCCAAAAAAGAGGGAAGGTGTGGCACAAGAATGAAATATTCACCATGTTCTGACTGGCAAGATGTTCACCCAGATGCCCTGGAGATGCAGACACAGAGGATTCAAGCACGTGCAGTGTCAAGGCACAGAGACAAGATGACAGGTTGACAAGAGCATTTGGGGAAAAAGGAACTGGTGACAAAAGCCATGTGTGTGAGATCAAGCAAGCACTCAGTGGTAGGAGCAGAAAGCCCCTCTCTTGAGTCTTCATGTAAGCTCAGACAGTCTATTTACACTTCTGCACACGGGTACATTCCTCAGGCAGCTTTGGGGCAGGAGGAGAAGGAGCGGGGACTGTAGTTTCCAGCCCGTTCCTCCCTTTGCTCGTGGGCAACATGTATCTTCCCGAGAAAGCTCTGGTCTCCAAGCCGAACTCACCACAGAGCACGGGGCTCCGGTCGCCGCCGAATCCTATGCCGGCTGCTGACAGGGCTACACGAGGGGGAACTTAGGAGCGCTAAATCTGTCAGGGGAGACCGAGCCCCAAGCCCCGATTTTCGTCCGCAAGCCGCTCCGCCGTAACGCCGGGTTTCTGTTGCTAAACTCCAGCGATGCCGAGACGGCATCCATCGCCGGCTCAGCCCCGGGAACCCATCCCCGCTGGGCACGGCAGCCCTCGCACAGCCGCAGGAGCCTTTACAGCCACCAGCCGAACAAAGGAACGCGGACAAAGAGCCTTGTCCCATGTCTTCCCCTCCGCCAGGTAGATTATTGACGACAGAAAACCAAACCAAGCAAAGCCAAGCCCCGCCGTTCCTCCCTAGTCTCCTCGGACCTCGGACGGATGTCCCCGCCGCCCCCCGGGGCAGAGGCTTTGTTCGCTGGCGGGGACGCAGCAGAACCGGGGGGGACACCCGGACAAAGAGGGAGAATCGTCTGGCGACGAGAGTGATACGGAGGGAGCCCCGTCCCTTTCAGCTGCGGGGTCTCTGACGAGCCGGGCGGCAAAGGGGGGACCCCGCCGCCCCCACCCGTCAGACATGCGAAGGAGCCAGAGGCGGGGGAGGGGATGGGGGGGATGGTGGTGGCACAAACTCCCTTAAAAGTAGCCTTAAAAACCGCGTACGGCTGCGAGCAGCTGAGCCGGCGTCAGCCCGGGCTCTGTGTGCCGGGGAGATTCCCTGTTCCCATCCCCACGGGGCTCCACCGCCTCTTCTCATTCCCGCGGCCCGGGACGGCTTCCCCCACCCCGCGAGACAGCGCTTCCCCCGCACTCACCGCCGCTGCCCGCCGCCGCTCCCCGCGCAT
>VZRN01006471.1:212903-242977 GCA_013397935.1 Dasyornis broadbenti
GGGATATCCCCGGAGGGGCCGCCGTGGAGCTCTTCACGATCCATAAATATGAGTCGCCAGGCAATTTCCTGCCCGCGAGATTAGCTGAGCAAACAGGGCGGCGCTGGCAGGGCGCGGGCCCCGTTTTCCGTGCCTGGGGCTGGGGCTGCGCTTTACCTGCGCCCGCCCTCCACCTCATCTTCCTCTTCCTCATCCCTGGGGCAGCCGTGTTGCAGAGGGGGCTGCCCTCCGCCCTCCCGACTCCGGAGCGGAGCCGGGTTGCCTCCGTGCCCTTGTTGGACCGTCCCTGCCACTCACTCAGCCCGGGGTCACACCCTGCTGCTGCCTGTCTGAGGTGTCCTGGGATTCAGGATTTTCTCTTACCTGAGAAAAATACACCCATGAAAGTATGTGTGTATACATAGACACCCTCGCGCGTATACACACACGGGGCTCCCACAAGACCCCCGTCCAGTGCCCATGCATCACCGAAGGATGAAGCTGCCACCGCCAGCATTTTGCTGTTCCCAAAGGAGGGAACGCGCTGGTGAGCCCGGCCTTGCTGGGGGGTTGGTTCACACCATAGCAATCCTCCAAAGCAGTACCGGCTCGGCAAGGCGTGTTTGCCAGAGCGGCGCGTCTCGCCCGTCCCGTGTTTGGCAAGCCGCTGGAGGTGCTAGCCCGGACCCTTCAGGGGTCCTGGCTCAGGAGGCTGCTCAGTAACAGAGGCAGGGAAGCCACGTGCGGGGTAGGAGCTGTTCCAAGGGAAAGAAAAAAGAGGACAAAGCCTCTGGGGAGGGGTCGTCTCACGCGCGGAATCACTGCGTGCTGGGAGCCCAGGGAGTATCAGCAACCTTCGGTTTCCGAGCGCCTGTGCATCCTCAGCTCGGTGAGGCAAACCCCGGCGGTGAGAGCTACAAGCCAGCCTGGAGGAGTGTGCTCAGGGCAGTGAGCCAGCGTATCCTGCATAGCGATCTTGTTTCGTGCTGTGTGGCCTCGTCACACTACCTTTCCCCGTTTGTTTCCTGAAGAGGAAATTCGGGAATCGCAGCACTTACCTGCTGTGCAGGGGTCCTGCGGGATGGGTCGAAGCTCACCCACGCTCGGCCAGGTGAACCGTGACTGCAGACTGTTCCCATGTACCACGAGGAAACGGAGCTTGCTGTGATCCAGTTCCTGCCTTCCAGGGGATATTTTACTTGGCTAAAACCAATACTTTACTACAATATAAACTTTGTAATAACTCGTTAATATCTGGAATCTGTATAGTGACACCCACAATACTAGAGAATTAAAAAAAAAAAAAAAAAAAAAAAGCCTTTGGCTGTCCTAGTGTCTACTGTAGTTTACATATAAAAAGGCAAGCTTTGAGACTAGTTACTCTAGAAGGCCAGAACCTAGATGGTGTCTTCTGTGATGCTTCCACAAACATCCCAGTGCTTTATTTTCACTAGCATTGAACCTGGCTTTTCTGTTTTGTTCACTGAGCAAGCAAGGAGAAGTATATGCATTAAAAAATAAAGGCATATATGTGTAATAAATGCAGAGTTAAGGACATGCTCACAGCTGGTAGAACTGAAAAGTACTTTTAATCCTGCCACAGCCAGAACCAAAAGCAGCCAGCCTTCCCTTCATCTCATGTGATCTTCCATTTCCTTTTAAGTGGGAAAAACTGTAAGTAATAGTCTGCGAAAATGTCCCTAGGGAAAGTGAAGCCTAGGAGTACAGAAAGCTGCAACTTTGCTCTTGCAGTTAAACTGTTACCCTGAAGGACTTGTGATATGCTGGCTGAAATGTTCCTTCACTAAGTTCCTACCTAGTCGGTGAGGAGGCAGCAAAGCTGGGTAAGGCAGACCATGTGTTTCCCTGGATACCTGTATGCTGGGAAAACTTTGTCTGAATCAGTGTCATCTGTTTCTTTTCAGCAAAAGAAATAAAAATAAAGAATAGGACATTTCTAAAATAATAAATACTCAAAACCAGCCATAAGTGAGGCTCTAAAATAACTTGGTAAGTTGTAATGTTTAACAGTCAAGAGTCTGGCAATTTAAAACAACAACACAAAACCTGTCTTGGATGTTTTATGAGTAGGAAATACTTAAAAATTAGGAAACAAGTGAAACTCCATAAACTAAAGAGCTGAAAACTCTCGTTGGAGCAAAATCAACAATGCTACTACTAAAGAAAGTCAGGAAAAAGTATATGGAAACTGGCACAAGAGCTACAAGTCATAGATGGGTTCAATAGTCCACCTAGCTAGCATTAACTATTTTCATGGCAATTGCACAGCTACATCAACTGTACTGCATTTCACAGAGGCTTTTAAAATTCTCCACCCCTCAGTATGCAAGCATGCCTGATAAAAGTTTAGTTTCCATGGTAATTCATATAAGTAGAAATCAAATGTTGGAATGTTTGCAAAAAGTGTGCTTTAATCAGGAGCATTGAAAACGGTAATAAAATGCCATTTTACTACCATACTTCAATGCCATGCTTCTATAAGATAGGAGAGATCATTTCAGTTCTACTTCAGAACTGAAGTAACCTCTAAGCAGGTAACCACAATCACAACCTCTGCATTCCCTGGTCCCTTGCCTTTACAGATTTTATCCACACCAGGTGTGGACACGACTGCATTTCTGTCAAATGAGCCAGAGCCCACAGCTGGGAGCTGGTTCAGGCTTTATGTTACCTGCAGGAGGAAAGGCAATTCCTAGCCTGACAAAATCAGTTGCGATAAAGCTTCCTATTGATGACTGGGTGCTTTACACCCAGTCTTTTCTTTGGTGGCAGAACTGGTCTAGTTTCTTCCATTTTGTGCCTTAACTACTAATTTGGATTCACAATCTATGATTTGTGACATTCATCGGTGAGGTGATGCAATATTTATGAAAACCAAATCAAGAAAATGATTCAGGTGAAACCTTTTACTTCCCAACACCTCTACCTCTTCTGAAAAAGGTCCAAAAAGTACTTGCATTAGAGTGATGAGAAGAGAAACAAATAGATCTGAGCAGTTGTGCTTGGGACTGAACCTCTATTTCTTGAACAAGTATCACCACCACACCAACGGATTATTAAATTGCACCTTTTTTGAATAAACCTGTCACAACAATGAAGTTGTAAGGATTCAGTGCTTTCCAGCATATAACCAGAGCATTCTGAACCACGGTGAAGCTGTTGCTTGTCATTACAGAATAAAACTGCACAATTGTTTATAGCTTGAAAATAATAACAATGGTCACAACCAGAACTTTGGGTGAAACTTCAAGCGAGCAGTGATTTTTCTGCTGTAACTTCCTCAAAGACATTTTGAGGAAGCAAAAGACATTTTGTGTAGCAGGCTGGATTCTAGGATATGAAAGAATTTTGATTTTTAAGGCTCATTGGGAATCTCTGCAAAATCAAATGGCAACATGGAGCATGACTGCATTCATCAGTACCATTCTGGTGAAAAAAAAAAATCACACCCTGTAGTTACACTGGTCATCCTAGTTAAAAATCTAAAAATCTATTAATGCAGCACACAGTAGAAATGTGTATCAGTAATAAAATAAGTTGGGGTTTGACCAATGGAGTGTTCTTGTGGCTCGGCCTGAAACTTTCTTAAACTGTCACACAAGAGATATCAAGAAGAAACTGCCTGGGGAAAATAAGTTACATGAGTAATCAAATCTTATGCTCCAGGGCACAAGTCAATTGCTGGAAGGGTCAAGAAAGGAATTTCCTTACTCTCTTCCTTTGCACAGTTGTACGCAATTAACTAGGTTGTAATTGCAAGGCAAAAAAGCATTTTTATTTTTCGTTTTTCTGAATCATCAGGCACTGGCTGCTTTTGCAGCTGGATTCAGAGTTTAAGGGACAGGTCTGATAGGTGGGGTTTGTTGCATTTCTGTGAGTTTCTGCGTAGATTTTTAGCACAGTTGGGAGGTTTGCTCTTTCTTTATGCCGAAGGTCTAGCCCACAGTATGACTGTGTTGCAGAACTACCAGTAAAGTGAGACTAATTTAGGCAGTTAATTTTCTGTTAATAATAAGTAGTTACCTGAAAAAAAATCCCTCTGTCTATAATTGCACAACTCATAATGACTCATTTAAGTAGCAGCAGTGTTGTATCCATAATGGCCTAAAGATATAAACAAGACAGGATTTGTTGGAAATGTAACCATTTTTATTAAGCAACTGGACCATTTAATGCAATGAAAGATCATGCAATTTCTTCATTAAATAGAGTGTTCTAGTAATCAAAAGAATTTTTGCCACCACAGGATGGACATGGCTTCAAATCACAAGAGCAGTCCCCTATTAGCTTGTGTATGGCTCTCTGTCTTCACAGCTGATTAATTGCTTCCCTTTCCTAGAATCAGCGTGTGCTCTGGTGAGTGGGGGTGGCTTAGGGCTTCATTAGCCAGCTCTGCTACTGCTGCTAAGCTCTCTACAGTGGTAGTAAAGTGTTTTTTCCTGTACACAAGCACATTTTTGGTACATGATCTGTGAGAAAACGTTGAAAACTACAAGCACTAGCAAAACCTTGGTCAGTGCTCCTCCTTGATGCCAAAACAGTAGGAAAGCAGTTGGCACAAGATGTGGTGCAAATTCTGTAGCTACACTGGTTTACAATTATAGTCACAGATTAGGACAGCTAATCGTTTCGCACTCAGTGGTTGGATACATGGGTACCTTCATTCCACAGTTGCCCCTTCTAGTCTTTTACCTTGCAAGCAGTAAGTCCTTACATGCACCTGAGTTTGGAGCCTTATGATTTTCTTCTGATGCCAAGCCAGGGAGGTTTTTATTACCCTCTGGTCTCTATTTATCAAATCTGGATGCATATATAACAATACTGTGGGTCATGTCAGTAACACAGTACTTTCTTTAATAGGAAGTGAGAAGAAATCTAAAGCAATTAAGCTAATTGCCCAAGGTTACACAAGAAATCTCAGTGGGGGCAAGGTATGGAACACAAGAACCAAAGTTACTACTTTAATTTCACAGTTAATCTGTGTAAAGATAGATCTCTCTCTTGAAATAAATTCTCATTTGCTTTCTTCGTCCTGCAAAAGGTATTCTTCCCCTTCAAGTGAAACTCACTTAATTAGTATAGAGTCAAAAGAGGTAAAACAATATATTTGTACCAAAAAGAAAGATGTTGCCAAAACTTGCTTCATTCTGTTTGGAGTCATTTGGGCTTTTGTAAAGGAAGAAGCTTTGCCTAATGAAGCTTAGATAAAATATATTCTCACAACTGATTCATGAAGCTATTTTTGCTGACAAGTTTTTATATCTGCATTCAGAAGGGTTGTAGAGGTCTTCTCAGCAGATGGTCCCCAAATGTAGAATTATGTCTCATTAGAAGCACAAAGGATGACACAATATTGTTACTACTTTCTCACAGTAATAGGAGCAGCATAAGATGCAGAGATATATTCTAGCCTCAGATTTCTGGGGTTTTTTTCTCCTAACAGAGGCAGGATTAAAAGCATCTGAAAAATGTAAATTATATCAATTCTCTCCATATGCATCCCTTACTTAAAATTGCTTTAAATACTTAGACAAAGTATACTATACCCAAAGACAGATGTCCTGAAGATGCACTAATACCGAAGGTAAAATCAACCCAAACCAAAATAGAAGTCGAATGACAATCCACCATCTAGCTTTCCAACTGCACTTGCACTCCCCTCAACAAAATCCTAAAAGTATAAGGAGATAGAAGAGAATGTCACAGAATACAATACGTTCATCTCCCAAGAGAATATGCAGGGGAAGGGGGAAGATGGTCCTGCATTTCCCCACAGATTTTTAATAGATGAATGTGTAGAAATCTGGCTCCTGAGGTCAGGATAGCTTCTGTACCAGACAGCTTGTTGGCATGCAAAGCATGATAAGACAGGATATGGCACATACCCCTTATATATGCCCCGTGCCAGATTAATCCATATTCTGTTCTTCCCTTTCCTGCATATATCAGCCCCTTATTGGGTTACCCTGGGCAATAATGGGGGGCATGCCCAGCCATCCTACAGGTAACACTCTTTTCTGTGCCCACTGTTGGATGTGCCACCTTCCTTACAGGGTCTGTCATCCTGCCAGTAACAGGACTGGGCTGCGGCAGGCTGGGCAAGGGATCAAACTGTGGGAGGGCTCCGGATGACCTCGCCCTTTGTGTAGGCTGCAAACTGCTGGAAGAGCTTTTGACACCTGAGCTTGGTGTAGAGAAAGTAAAGCACTCGGGTGCTTCAGATGGCAAGCTCTGCATCTCCCCACCTGTCCAGCCTGCGGGGGGTGGGAACTCTGCACTTTAACCAGAAGATAAAGCTTTCCAGGGCAGTGCCCCAGCTAACGGAACAAGGTAAACTGAAAAGCAAATAAACACAGATATTTGGGGAATATGAGTAGTTTGAAAATGCTGTTCTACAGGAGCTGAGCCACGTAAAGTCTGCTGACTTAGGCATTTATCCTTGTCTATGCTGCTCCCTGGAGAGCACCTGCCCCGCCGTGCTGCTCCTGGAGCTTGGGCACCCCTTTACCACAGAGCCCTATCTCTGCTCTTTGCTCTGGGCTGCTCTTCTGTGCCCATGATACCACACACTTCCCAAGGAATTCCCACAGACTGATGTAGGATTAGGCCCACAGGAAGCAATAAAATATGCTTGCTGATCCCACAGTATCACAGGAAATTAACATATAACAATCTTTAACACATTGTTTTAATAAATTATAGTTTTGTACTGTAGTTTAAAAACCACTGTAAAATCTGAGATAGGAAGCTGGGGGTAGTCTGGCTTCTTTGTCATAAAGCCTTGTTTACATGTTCCAATTTTTTTCTTCTTTGTACTACTGAAACCTTAAAGCACTCAAGGGGAGGCATCTCAGTGTTGGTGAGCAACAACCTTCGTTTTAATTGCAAGCTCCTCAGATCATCCTGTACACTAGAAACCCATTCTAACCAAAAAGAGAAATGCACTATTTCATGATACACTTTGCTAACAGGACATAAATTACTAAGCAATATGAAATGGGGACACAAAAGTAGCCCATAGGAGCGGGATAATTAGCGCATGGAAAGAGAGGAGGAATGACAGCAAATCCTCATTAGACTTAGGAACAGTTTGTCATTAGTGTGTTTTTTTAAACCTCAGAATTTTAAAGGGAGAAAAATGTTTCTTTATGCCTCCAGTCTCCTCTTTAGTTAACGGAGGTTTCAGGTTCCCCCTCCCCCTTCATTTCTGGCGAGGCTGCCAAGTTTTCCCAGAGCTAAAAGCAACAACTTTCTGTTAAACGTTACTTCATGCTTCTGGTATTAATCTAATAGGAGGCTGGATGGGGAGGAGGGAGAAGCAGCAATGAAAGCTGATTTCCTGCTATGCAGTGGGAAATCCATGCAAAATTCAGATCTAACACTAATTTTAACAGCTGGATGACTGCTTTGGCTTTTACTTGCTATAGGAACATACAACTGCATACTTTTTTGTTATAAAAAGAAAAAAGATGTCAAGCAAAAGGCAAAATGAAAAGGAGGCTTGCATTTGTAAATACCCTGATTAAACCATCCTTTTCAACTACTCTAGAAATATCAACACATTTTGCAAATTGCCTCTCATGTCTGTTAACATTTCTAATAAGAATGTTCATGGAAAGAGAAAATATCCAAGGAAATTGTCTTGCTAATAAGCACTTCAACAAATATTTACTTAGGAAGTGCTCCAGTGACCACTTTGAAAGGGGCATTAGTGGGTTTGAGAATCACACAATAGGGATAGTGAAATAAATCTCCTTGATGGAGGTGAAAAAATCATAAAACCAGTAGATTGTGAACACTCAAAATATCAGTCAGAGAAAACTGTCCTGTAGCAGTTCCTGGCCACAGACAACATACAGGACAAAACTGTTAGCAGCAGGTCTCTCAGGCTTGATGGTTCTGATAATAATTGCTTGGAGGGTGATGGCCACAAATGTAATCCTTTATCTTGACTACTTAAAATAATGATTGTTTTCTTCTTTCAATGCGTGTTGTTCAGCCTTTGCTCCACCTGTTTCTTGCACACCATATGGCTCAAATCACGACATATTGCTGAAGATTTTTTTTACATTGATGCAAAGAGAGCTTAATACAGTACTCATGCTGAAATTGAGTGCTGTTTTGCAGATGAAGCAGGGCTATAGCTTGTGTGTGTATACAAGGAGAGACCCTTACCACAGAGTATCTTGATTATAAAGCTTTACCTGCCCACTAATGCATGCGATCAACAGAACGTGGCAGCTGTTTTTTATGTCCCTAGCTGTAGCCAGCTGTTAGGCTGAAAGTGTTAATCACCCTTTTCATCAGTCCCAAGCTTGCATTAAGCAAACTGGAGGACTCTCAGGAGCAGTGATGCCTGAGAAATCCCTGAAGCTAACACCCAAAACATGAAGTAGAAGCTATGCTGTGTGAGCAGAGAGGCTTCTCAAGGGGCAGATAAGCACAGGGCTGGAACATTTGATAGTTTGAAGCACTGATGGCAGGAGAGACGAGGAATGAAAGCCTTGAAAACAAGTGAGAGAATGAGAAAAGTTCCTGTGAATATCACATTAGAAAGAAGTTTTAACAGATGAAGCTCCTTAGAGTGTTGAAAAGGCAGGGACCTCTAAAAAGAAAATTGTTTCCAGTTTCCTTATTCTGTGTTTCTAAACCCCAGGACATTATGCATAGTTTTAAAGTCAACAGGACCATTGCCATTGCTCTCTCTGTACTCCAAAAATTCCAGCTGGTATCAGGTTTTCCTTGTAATGGAAACAAGCTGGCAGAACTTCAAAGCCTTGATAACAGTTTATACAGAGAAAGGATAGCAGCAGTTAGTTATACTTCCCTATTAAAAATGTTGTTTTCACCTCTCTATTTTTTTATAGAAGTTGGATAGGATTTGGCAATGAAATGGTGCCACTTGTGTCTGGTCAAAGCTCAGAAACAGAATGTCAAAATGTAGCTGTACTGGAATTTGTTTGGGAAACGTTATCTGAGAGCTCAACTTTTGTTAAATATGCCATGACCAGGGGCTATGAGTGCCATGAAATCATTGATCTCAGTTGGGCAGCTTTTAAATGGCTAAAAAACTGAAATGGAAGTTTGAAAAACAGGGATATATGAGTATCCTGTTTCTTTATTGGAAGGCACAGAAATCATGCAATCCTGATAAACATTAAGACGCCATTAACCCTCCAAAGAACATGGGAAATTGAGTGAAAAAGATGTTAAGTAAGTGAAAATAACACTTTAAAATAAATTTGCCTTTGATTAACAAATCCAGTTCAAACAATTCCATCTCTTGAGTCTTAATCTTTTCTAAGTTTTGACCACAGGATTGTAGCTTCAGCTTCAAAGCAGTCCTAATTTTCTATTTTTACTTCTCTGCAAAAAATGTTTCTCTTTTAAAAGTACTACAGTCCCTCATTTATTTTCTTCCTCCTTTCCTTCTTCCCTGATCATATGCAACAGCAGAAACGGCCTTTGTTAGCTTTTTCTGGGCTGGCAAGAAGCCCAAAGATCCAGCTGACAAAAACCTCAAGTCAGCAATTCCAATGTGAAGAATGTCCTTTTCAGAGCCCCTGTTTCACAGCCTCCCTGTCACGGAACATCTCAGCAGCACCACACAGAAGAGCCTTGCATTGCCCTTCCTTCCAAGGTGAATTATCCTCACCGTGTTCCTTGTGTTTCAGTGATTAGCTCTCCTTACCCACCCATTGCTGCCTGGAATTTGTGTGCTGGGCTCTGGGTGAGGCTGATGCGACAGACAGCATCGGTCCAAAACAAAGCTCCCATCAGAGGGTTCAAGGAATGACTGGAAGGCTCATTGGGTTGGCTCCTGCTCCTCCCAGCCCCCATTACTTCTGAAACAGAGCATCCTGTACTCAGGGGAAAGCAGTTTGAGAGGCTGTGTGAGCCTAGACAAAGTATGCTAGGCAAAATGTTCCTGAGTTAAATACACGTGTGCTGCTGTAATCCTCACCCACCACTGGATTTTGGAGTTTGCGCCAAAATTTCCAACACGAAAGAGTCAAGAGCTTCACAGAAGCTGCTGATTCACGGTGGGCAGCACTCAGAAAAACAAATGCTGTGAACAAACGTAAGGGTCTTTCTCATGCTTTAGTTGAATAAGGTGAATTTTAATTTATTTTTTTTCTGCAAAGGAATTCAATGATATTTAAGGATACAAAGAACACAGTAAATAAAGACTTCACTGGGCAGCACAGTGGTCTGCACTGCAGCTTCGCAGCACGGAAGTGGTTCATCCTGCAATCACAGCACTTCATATAATATCAAAATAAGCACTCATTTCTCATGCAGTTTTCTTTCCTTAGTGGACACAACAAGTGAACACTGTACTTTTTGTTCTTTCTCCTCCCCTTTCCTCAGTGGTCCTTTGGTATTTACCTCCTCTCATTTTGGATTTCCTGTCTGTACCCTAGGGAAAGGATTTTCCTGTGAGAAACAAATGTCACATTGCTGATCTCTTTGGATGCCAATAGTCCAAGCCTATCCTCCATGTGAAGCAAAGATCTCATCTACCTGCTACCAGAACAGTACTGCTCTCAAATTTTTATTTTTTTTTCCTGAACCATTTCATTTGGAACTAGCTTAAGGGAATCAATTTTCTGATTGGTAGCAGAGCTGCTATTTCCATTTTTAAAATTAAGATGGATGCAACTGTTTTGGGTAAATGAAGACCTAAGCTGGACTAAATCTCAAAATTCAAACCAAACATCGTTTTGAAAACATACCTACTTTCTATAGGGTCCTGCATAGCATATGTATTTAGATTGCTATACTTGATGTTTTGTTCTGAGAGGGGGAGAAGAGCAGGTGAGAATACTCTGTATTTGTCTGCACATATACAGAGAGCAGGGCAGAGTGACTCTGGCAGAAGCATCCAGATATGGTGATATTAAACACACACTGCTGTTTCTGAAATTACAGAAGGTGGTTTTGCATGAGAGAAGAAATATTCCTGGCAATTCGCACCTAATTATTCATGGAAATAAAAAGTCACCAGTAGGACATGAGAAGGAAAAAAAGCTTTGCATTTGAGTAGCAAAAGTCCCAGATGTGTCTGCTCAGATGGTTGGGACCTGAAACTTTTCTCCCCTCAAACACATACCAGAGCTTTTGTTTTCTTGCAGTGATCAGAGAGACCAAAAAACTGTTAGCTTCTGGACTGGATCGTGTCCAAGGCTGTTGAGCCTTGGGTGACTTGCTGACAGGCTTTGGAAGTGCTTGGGAAGAGAGATGCCACCTTTCTTCTCTGGCTCTGGAGAGGCCAGAAGACACACCACAATTGTGCTGTGAAGACAGAAAAGTAGTTTTTAGAAGCTCCCCAGGGATTGTGTTTATGTACACGCACACTCAAGTGCAAGGCGTGCATCCTATGCCAAGTGTATGCCTTACTAGCAGAGTGCAAAAGTAGGGCTAAGGAGTGGGGTAGGATATATTGCTTAGTGCATTTTCATTTAGAGGTCTTCAGGGTGTTAGGTGCCTAGGATGTTGAAAATGCCTAAGATTTCTTTGCTATCCTCTTGTGGTATGTGATAAAGGATGCTTGATTGCCATGATTGCAATGGCCTGACTGTGGCAAACAACAGTCTGTGTCTTTGAATGGGTTGTGCTCTACAACTTCAAGCTGTTACAGAGCATTGGGGAGTATTTTGTGGCTTGTGGTATATGCAGAATGGGTGATCTGTAGACCTTCTGGGTCTAACCAATTACCCCTGTGCTTGTGAGGCACTGGATTGGATGACCCTGGCAGCTTATTCCATGTACAGTGTGTGATATCTCACACTGCTTACAATTTTAAGAGAAATAAAGAATTGTCTTTGTTGTATTCCCACTTTGAAAATTGATTAAAGACTTCTTTAATACACATGAAAGAATGTCTAGAGGTTGAACTCTGGGTAATGCATGCTGGAAAGCTCAGAAAAGCCAGTACTTTGGCCAGTGCATCACCAGAGAGCTAGCTGGAGTTCAGAAGAATGCAGCAGAATTACATACAGCCTTGCTTTAGTCTTACCTTGAACCCATTTGCTTTTCATTTTCTGCAATGTAAGTGTAAGAAGAATCTAAATCTCCAGTAAGAGATAATTCATGGGGCTAATGAAAGTCAGATGCAGACAGTGCTTTAATAAAAGTCAGACTTGGTTACATGGGAAATTGCATGGAGCCTGCAGACACTTTCAGACCAGAGGAACTATCTGTGAAGGGCACAATCTGGAGAATCTTGAACTTTCTCTCATAAACCCATAATGTTAAAAATCTTTTAAGGTCAGGCTTATAAATAGACCATCAAAAGCCTTTTTAAATCAAAGACACAAGGGACAGCTTCTCTGTCACAGCAGACAACCCATTCACATGCTAAATCTAGACAACAAAACAAACACTGTGCAAAAACCCTAATGTTTTCTAGGCAATGAGGTAAGTGAAAAACCAAGGAAAGCTCATTCAAGGGAGAGACCGTGCTGGACACTGTAGTAATCAAAGAGTAAAACTGAACTGTGATCACGCTGACTGTACAATAAAGAAGGAAAGCAAACCTCCATCGCCAAGTGCAACTCTCACTTTGCCAAATTCAACTCTGTAGCAAGGAAATATTCCCGTGTAGAAATCTCCAGTAGAATTGACTTAGGCCAGGTGGGTCTGATTTGTGTTGTCTTCTAATCTGGCCTTTTCCTTCTAAATGATGTTAATTTATATTTTCCGCACTGGAATCTGAAGTTGCATTCCATATAAAAAGGTTCACTCGCTTAACTACAGTTAAAAGCAGAGATACCTCCTTCTTTGCTATTGCAATAATGAGGAGATCCAACAGAGCATTGCCACATTCTAACTAGTCAATACTTTAGCATCATTTATCTCTTGCAGTTGGACAAATTTTGGAACCTGGTACTGCATTTTTCTGATACAAAGCCTTCTGATTTCAGGGCAACTCCTTAAACACAAGTTCTCACGTATCAGTGAGAACTTCAGAGCAGATAACACCTTGCTTGCTGGAAGCTCCAGGTGCCTGGCTTCTAAAAACTCAGCTTTTAGTCAGAGAGAAAGTATTTATTTGACTGTGACTTTCTTGATGCCTTGTCTGCAAGCTGCCTTGATGTCTTTCTGTTTTGTCTTCCACATAGACAATATTCAGCCACCTGCATGTTAATTTAGCCTGTTGTCAAACCCTCCACCTACGCAGCACATTCTTAAACAGATTTGTACATACCCTCACTTTTGGGGTGGTGGCTCCTATTGTTTCAGCTATCTATTCCCTAAAGCCTAATTGCACTTTGCAGTTGATTTGAATGGGGGGTGGTTGTTACACCCACTACTTTCAGCAACTGCACAGCAGCATCACAAATTGTGCATTTTTAGTACCCAGGCAAGCCATTGTATTTATGTCCCTCAGAACTACTCAGCAGGACACTAACCACGGACAGCAAGTTTCTCAAACATACAGATTTCTTCCCAAGGAACTTCTAGAGCTGCAGACCACCTTCATTTACATGCCTACAGAAGTGAAACCCTGTATTTAAATGCAGCAGCTCCATTTTCCTTGACAACAGTAGAATCTGAGTACTGCAGGGAAATGACCTGTTCCACTCTTTCTCCTGCTTTTTAAATCATTCTTCTCTCCCCAGCTAAATCTATTTTCCAGTTAAATATGCCAGCAGGCTGTTCTCTTTGGTGAAAGATCTGGATTTTGCCTTAACTGTAGATTCAGAACTTTGTGAAACACAACTTTTCACATTTCAAAATTACCCTGTATTGTCAGCTAGGCTCAATGTGGTAAGATATAGCATAGCCAGAATAAAGAGATTTTTACCTTTCAGTCAAAACTGGCATTTTTGGCAATGAATAGAAGCTGGCTTAATTCTCTGGAAAGCTCTTGACTGTGGGACACCCACATTCAAGTTCCTGCTGTATTTATCTGAATTGGTCTGGAGTAAAAACCTCTGCTCCAACTTAGGCAGAACTTTTAAGTGGGATCCTGTGTCAGGTCAGTGCCTAATACCACAAAACAAACATTCATGAATTAAAACATCCCATTAGCATCCAAAAGCAAACATTAACACAACTGAGTTAACATGAAAAATATATATGTAAAAAAGAGGAACATTTGAAACAGTTCTCCTTTCACTCCAGCATGGAATAAACAGTTTTCAAAATTCCAGTGCTGCTGAGGAGCAAGCATTGTACTCCAGCAGTAACAGAACTGCAGCACTGGTAGCAATGGGGTTTCGGTAGAAACCTGTTAGGGTATATTCAGACTTTTGGATGGTTCTTCAGGTATGAGTCTCCTAGAAGCCGGCTTGTGCCAGCTTGGCTCTCCACAGCTTGTTCAGGGTTTTTGCTGCCTTTGCTTCCCAGGCGATAAGTGACTCCTGATGAAACAAGGACTGCTGCTCCTTGCAGAGCTTCTCAAAGTGCAGGCTGGTGCTCTGAGTGCAGCATCAAGCTCTCCTGCCTGCGGTGCTGCAGATCCCTCACCCTGAGCCTGCCCTTTGCAATCATCTCCTTTAGCACAGCTTCTGAATGCTCAGCTCCAGGTTGGGCCAGTTCCAAGGCTGAGGAACAGCTCTCATTTACCTAATGACACCAGCCTGGCCTGAAGCAGGGATGTCCTTTCTCTGACCCATTTGACAGCGGAAATTTATCAGCTTTGGAGCTTTTCCACTTTAAACAGAGAGACTTGCTTTAATGCAGCTTGCCAAGACCTGCTCCACCAAGCACACAAAGCAGTACAGTGTCATGGAAATAAATGAGCCACCTCCTTGGAATTCTTGAGCCTGGCAGTCATGCCCTGGCAGGAGCCTCACCTGGCACCTATTTTTGTCAACCAACGGGTCATAACCCAGAGGCAACACACTATTGTGAACAGGCCCAAGCTGTTCACAGGAACAAAGGAAAGTGAATGCACTGGCAGGCTTTGGAAATCTCACAGAAGTTTTACCTGAGGAATGACAAGCAGATTGCAAAAATGCTTACATACTTCTGGGAAGTACCTGATCTAGTAACTGTTCCATCCCAGGAAATTGCCTCATGTAGCCAGAGCAGTCATGCTACCTCTTGCTTTTTGCTCTGTGGCTTGATGAGTCTTCCTTCCTTTACTGGTAAAATCATGACTTCACAATCACAGGTGAGGTGAAGAGCCTCTATCCAGTCAATTCTTTAACTGGATAAGCCAATTATCCTGCACAGAAGGTGTAAATTTGAGCTGCCTCAGGAAGGGGAGGAAGCTCATGCTGAACTGATACTCCTGCGTCCTGGACAGGAGGTGGGCACTGACACAACACCGAAGAGAACAGCCAATCCCCCAATATATAAAGTGACAATGCAGGTGCTTGAGCCCAAACCATGAATCCCGATTTCAGATAATCCCTTATTTCAAAGTTGTGAGCATGCAATTAGCTTGGGATAGCACAGGAATTTTTGGCACATTTTTGTTCTTGTCAACAGCCTTTCCCTGGCTGTTTGCTCTTCTCAGTAGACTATGGCTAGTTGCCCCATTTTGGACACTTGGACTAGGACTTGGAAATGCAGTACAAGCCCTCAGTTTTTGAAAGTTAGGCATGTTGCAACTCCATGCTCCCATTCTGCTGTTGTCCCAAATGGTATGTGCAGCAGAGTAGACTCATGAAGGAACCACGCAGGTGACTGACAGCTGGGAATTTTCTAACTTTTAAGCACTCAGTTCTCTTTTAACAAGATTCTAAAAACACTGCTTGATATGTTTGCAAAGGAAAGTTTAAAAAAGTGTGGAAATTATATCACATAGAAATTTCACAACTTAGTGTGAATCCCTGATCTCTGGGGTTAATGGTAAAGTACAGAGTGTCACATCGCTGCCTTAAAGCATGAGGTACTAATACTCCTCTCTGAAAAGATATGTACATTTCCCAACCTAAGTTCAGAAGCCTTCAGTGAAATGTCCTATAATATTCAGCATGAGGCATAGGTCCACTTAGTGAATAGTCCATCCTTGACTTTTGGAATTCATAACATTCTAAACAGTCACATGGAACCCTTAATGTATATATTTTTAAAGTAGCCTTGAAAGCACATCTTTGTCTCTGCTCTTTTTGTAATAACACTGCACTCACCAAGGAATGGCTGACAGAGCATGGATCCTTACTATGCTCCTAAAATGGGCAGTCTAGGAGAGAGTGAGCTTTTGCCATGCACGAGCTGGCAGAGGAGAGGAGGTAACGAAACCGGCTGTTCAACTTAGCTGGCTTGTCAACACATTGTCCCCATAATTAGCTGTGCCCTCTGCAACCTCTTATTAAGCCAGCTGACCTAAGAAACATCAATATCTCCTCAGACCTGAAACGTGTAGAGTCCCGGTCAAGAAATGGCATGAGCTCACCTTCACAGAGACGTGGTAATCCTCAGTGTGAATGACTCCTCAAGTTCAGTTGTCACTCTCCAAAAGCTGGGGTCAGGACCCAGGACTGCATTGATGAAGACGTATTAAGCCCTGTCCAGCTCAGAGCACACACACTGAGGCTGCTGAAGGCAGAGGAACTGTACAGTCAGAGCCAAGTCACACTGATATTGTATGGAGCCTATTTGGAGGCTTGGCCTCAATTAGCATATAAATGAAGTGGTACACGCAGTCGCAGCTTGCCAGAAAATGAGACAAAATAATCTCCCCGATTTGGCAGCTCTCTAGGGCATTTAGTTTGTGAATGAGGAGCCAGGCACACTTTGAAGCCAAGCTGGGTCCACAGCTTACAGCCAAATGACTTTACGCGGCAAAAAGAGGTCTTGAGAAGTCATGAAGCAGACCAATGCTTTTTCTGCTCTTAAATTAAATTTCTGTTATAGAAAAGTGACTTTAAAGATACTCATCACCATTCCAGAAGACTGATAGCATTTCACCTATTGCATACACTGGCCCAGATGAGCTGTGATATGGCCCTCCTGCTGCAGGCTTCTGGCAATAAACAGAGTGCTTGATTTTATTCCAAGTAAAGGAGAAGGAATGGAAAGTTCAGAGGAAAAATGCTACAGAGAGATGTGACCATATAGCTGCTGAGCTTAAACACAGACAGAAATTTTACTTAGGGATCTTTATTAAGGTAAAGAATACGGACACAAAAACAGTAACAAAGATCTTGAAAGCTGGTGCACAACAGCATAGAGGGAGTGAGTAGCCATGTTTACTTTTATAGCCTATACAAGCCTTTTAATGTATTTACATTGAGACAGAAGAAAGAAGGCTTGTATTTTTGTGCAGATGCCTTTCACATTCATTAGAGTTTAGTTTTTCTTCTTTAAATATTTTCAATTGTCAGGGTCTCAGCTCAGACGCAAAAGCAGGGCAATGTAAGCACAAAGGTATGCAGATTTTTCCAGAAGTGGGGCAGTTTTACTCCTATAACTACATAGTCTGCTTTGGGGAGAACTGAATTTCTAGGAGAGAAAGCAAAATAGATTTAAACATAGGTAAAATGCAAAGGGAAGATCAGTGCTGGCCAGGAATGGTATTTTTTTCTTCATACTTTAAACTCTGTTTTAAATATAGTGCCTTGGAAAAAAAAATTCCATTCTCCATTTGCATTAGCAACCATGGTCAAGCCTAGTTTGACTATACACAAGCTGCATCTTGTTCTCTATCCTGAGAAAAATGCTTGTCTTCATTAAAGGGTAGAAGTTACAAGGAAATCTTCAGAGGGCTCTATTAAAATCCTCTTGGCACCCTTCAACTAACTTTCAGTTTCTTTCTACATTGAGTTTGTCCTTTCCCTCGTTTTTAAGCTTCAGTTTAGTGCTTTCCTATGATGCTGTAGCAGCTGCTCTCTGGAGCTGCACAGATGACTCCCACTTTGCAGATGCCCTCAGCCTCCTCCTTGCTGGGGTGGGGTGGATGCTCTGCTTCTGCACTCCTGTCCGGTTTGCCTTGTAGGCATCTGAACAGGTGGGTTCCTGTAAAAATCCAGAGTCATGACCTGGTCCTGGACTTGCTGTAGCAGTGAGGTAGCTATGGTCCCATCTGCTTCTCACAACCAGGAAATCTGTGATGTGAATAACCTCTTTTTCCATGGCATGAAATAGTCAAACAACCTTAATGAAAAGCAGAAATGACAGTGCTCTTGAGCAAGAGCTGGGAATTTTAACAACTTGGATTAAAGGAATATGTGACATCCAACTTGATTCAGCACAAAAAAAAAAAAAAAAGTAGATTAATGTCACAAGAAACACTGAAATACAAATAGCCCTTGAAAAGCACCCCCATGTCCCTCTCATTCCTGTTACCCACATGCTTTTGGGATACGGCATTTCTGGCACAGCTATTGCGTGAAGGGTGGTTTCTGATCTTGCACTCTGCAATATCCCATTCAAGTTTCAACAGGGGAGAAATATTTCACTGAGGAATTAGTATTTGTTTAACCCACCCTCACAAAACAAAAAAAAAGGAGCAAAGTGGTTCATCAAAAATGAGTATAGCAGAATGAAATAATCCCATGACTCAGGGTTGAACCAGAGTGATGATGTAAATCTACTAGTAACTTCAACTCGCATCTGTTCAAATTAAAGGGCAAAACTCTAATCTTGTTAGGTCTTGTACATTCTGACAACACCACCTGAACTGGAACAGCAACATAATTTTCCAGTTGTCTCCACACTTTGCTTTCTTGTGGTCAGAACCTAAAAGTAGCTCTGGTGAAAAGAGAGGGCTGCTTCCCAAAATTTTTGCTTTGTAAATACATTTCTTAATCATGCTTCTAGGCACGTAACATCACCTCCAGGATCATGAACCTTTTATGACCATGACCTCGAGCTTAGAAACTACAGTCTGTTACAAAATGAAGATGCTAGCTCTGCCTGAACTCACCCACAAAAGGTACTGCACAGATTAATTAATAAATCTTGTCTCTGACCCTCTTCCCCCACATCAAAAATGCCAAAAAGCAAAGCAACATAGCTTAGTAGAGCAGGAATAGTGATGATTATGTGGAGCTTTTTCTTTGTCGGTGTTATTGTAGCATGCCGTCACATGGGTCATCACCTTCCTCTGCTTCATCACCTTCCTCTGCTTCATCACCTTCCTCTACTTGTCTCCATAGCTGCCAGAGCTCCATCCAGCCCTGAGACTAGCTCCTGCCTCCGGTGCAACTTCCAATTAGGAAAGTGTACATGATGAACAGTTTTTAAGTATTCACAAAGTATTGAGCTTTCCTGTACCTATTGCTTGTAGAACTTGGCATTAAGAAAGGTCAGGAAGAAGGCTGATTTCTCATTCAAAAGGAGCTAACATGTAAAACAAAGATCTCAGGGAAGCTGACAACCTTCTGTGAGCTTCAACATAAACTACAGAGACCAGCTGCAAGATAAATTGGGTTTCAGCTATAAACAAACGGAGTTCTACAGTGGGTTTATATCTATTTTGGTGAAGTTATTTATTCTACAGGAAAAATGCTCTTTTTAAGGCCCAGGAAGGCAGGGGGATGAGAGGAGAAAAGGAAGTCCTGCTTATGTTGTTAGAAGAAGCTTCACTTCTAGACTCAGAAAGGGGCTCCAAAATAAATGTTTCACAAAGGCGCAAATTTGAAAAGTCTTCAAGAAAACGATGCCTTTAAAAAAATAATAATAATAAAAAATCTCATAGCTCTTCCATCAGGATATTTAAAGCTACTTTGCTGCCTTTAAAAGCACACCCTGTCTTTTGTTTCCTGGCTGGGTGGGGAAAAAACCCCACAGAGATACAGAAATTATAGCCAAAGATAAACAAGAATAGTATGTGTTTTAGTATCTGCATGAGGCAGTGAAGTAAATGGAATGAACACTGAATTGAATATAAAGGAGAAGAAAGAGATAGATTGCTCAGGTCAAAGACTTTGAAGATTCAAATTAAAAACTGTCCTCTGTGGCCTCAGTACAAACCATAGCTTTAAAATTAATTAATTAATTTTACACAGTAAGTCGCAGCTTAGGGGTAAAGCCCATGCTGAAAGAAGGATGGCTCTAACCAAAGGAGACTTCTAAATGAAAACAGGTGATCTGTCATCTTCATCCAGTGTAAAACACAAATACTAAAACATGCCATTTCTCAGGCTATCCTATTTTGTCCCTCAGAGAAGTCCAGCTTCTTCCATAGCTAAAATTGAAAAGCAGGCTCTTTTGGTTTCTATTAAAAAAAAAAAAAAAAATTAAGTGAAAACCCCCCAAAGGATGAGGTATTTGTTTTTTTTATTCTCAGATTTCTGCAAAACACTGAAGTGGTCTGGAAACCTACTCAAGAGTAACAGGCACCCAAATGGTACCAAGACAGGAAACATTTCCAGAAGGCCTCGAGACAGTAGGAGCCTGTGAAACCAGCACAGCTTCACTGAAGAGCCCTGCTTGTTCCTTCTAAAGATGAGTTTTGGGAGCCAGCAGCCATAGGTTGTAAGTCCTAAGACTACACCAGCCACTGATTCGTCATCACTTAATGTCTTTTCCCACCATGACCTATCCCACATATCTTTGGATGTTTTTTATTATTAATTTAACCTAATATTTAAAAATCTTGTGTCTTGTGTCCTTTTTTCTTCTGATTTCTGATTTTTTCACTGCTATATTAATAATGACTGCAGTGTTTTTTCTTGTTTAGTATATAATAAATACTATGTATAAGTATATATATACTCTGCTAGTTCTGCCACTTATATTATACATGATATTTAATAATTTAATCCCAGAGCATGCTCTACACTCCTGCTTCATGGAATTTGATGAACAGATAAAATTCTTTTCTTAGTCAGTATTAGCAAGAGAAATAAGTATTAGCATAATAAAGTGAGAAATTTATTCAACCCAAAAGTACAAATTCAGATCAAATTTGCTAAACTATTTTAGGCCAAATATAAAAGAGTACAAGGACCAGTAAGTTAGCTTTGTGTACTCCTCTTGATGGACTCTGGATGCATTTTATTGGAAAAAAACACAAACCATGGAAATTTTTCAGAAGGCAAGCTAATGACATTTTTACTGCCTAGCTCATTCAGAGCCCGTTAGAGTCACATTTCAGAAGGATGCAGTTCTGCATCAGTCCAGGAAGCAAACCTCTGTGATCTCTAGATCTTAGAGATTTGTATTATCTCTAAGCAGGAACCATAGGGACAAGAGCATTGCACACAGCACCCACTGTGCCACTGCTGCTCACACAGGGGCAAGCCACTGAGCAGGGATTCTGCCAGGAAGGACAGGCCCCAGGGAAACATTGACATGGACACAGCACCTTCAGTTTGGCTGAATCACATGGTTTAAGAGAATTTCAAACGCTAGTTTTCATCTCAGCACACAGCTCAATGTGTATCCTACTGGGTCTGAGACGATTGGTAAAGTATTAATATGGGTGTTTGAAGCAAATAACTCACATTTTCTAGGAGCCATTGTAAGGATTGTAATGGGACAGACATCCAGTATTCTGTTTTAACTAGCAGGTTGTCCTTTTAGAGGTTAATCCAAAACAAAATTTCACTATTACCATTTTAAGGTCTGCCTACTTATTGGTTACTACTTCTAATGATCAATGCCTGCAACCAGACTGTTAAAATTTAATTCACATCTGTGTATCTCTAAATAAGCAGCTTTTCCTCTTCTTAAGTGTAAAGTTCCATTTATTATTAAATTTCAGAAAATATTTTAACAGGACGTAACCAATGTCAATGAAAACATGACTTTGTTTTCCACAAAGATAATCCTTTCACAAAGAGAATCCTCTGTATTTCAATTTGAAATGATGAAAATATATTTATTTTAAGACCTATGTAAACATTTTAAAAGTTTAATCTGAGGTGATTCATCTGAGAAAACTGGAATCTTTATAAAAGTTGCAGAAATTATCTGAGCAATATTCTTTTCACTTGCCTGTAAATATGCAAATATCTGGTAGGTATTGATTTTGGACTAATTATTATGGATCTGCATCAGTCTGAGTAGGGAATTTAGACCTTATCGTCCAGTGTAATGGAAAGGAGTTGGAATAATTTTCTATAGCTGCACAAAATGCTTTCTTTTTCCCAATTGCCAGTTTTTGGCAATTAACAATATTTTAATTCATCACAAATCTCATTGACATTTTGGTAGGAAGCCAAAGGCTTTTTCTTTGAACATCTTGTGCTCAAGTGTCACATCTGGAAAAACTACTAATTTTAAGTCTTGCTACACTTCACTTAGTTTTTGATTTATGATCTACAAGAAAATCTAGATTGGAAAAAAAAAATTAAGAAAAACCTATAAAAATTAGTGCCATGATCTAGTTCACATGGTGGTGCTCAGTCAAAAATTGGACTTGATCTCAGAGGTCTTTTCCAACCTAGTTAGTTCTGTGACTAATTCTGTGAAAAAGACTGCCAAAAGATTCACTATTTAACCAAACTTCTAAACCAAAGAGCATGATTTTTCCTCTGAATTCAGTCAGAACAAACAAGCCTTTTTAAAAAGGCTGGGATTTTCTTTGCACTACAAGAATTGGAAATATTACAATGCTCCCATTGCTAAGGCACCCACAGCAACAGGAATGCAATTGAAAGACTGACAATGTCTATGTCAGTGGTGATCTCAAGAAGATCAGTCCTGGAAATAAAATGATGAAGAATTCATTTTAAAATGTTTTAGTCCATATTTTCTAAAGTAACTGTGAGTTTGGGTCTCTCATTCAGCAAATGCAACACACAGAACTGCTCAAATGGTTCTGTTTTTCAGATGGCATTGAAGACTTTCCTTCTGAAAACCCAGATCCTGCACAGCGTATTTTAAGAAGACACCACCAATAGTCACTTCAGAAAATTATGCCATGCAATTTCAGCCTGAGCCTTCAGCAGGGACTTCATTGTGGATTACCCATAATCCACATGCAGTTTTCAGTCACAGTATTCAAAGTAAATTTTAAGCAGCTATTTTCATGGCCAAGGGAAGGATGGGGTAGTCTCACTATATGAGAGGTCACTCTGCCTCAGGAGGTTATCTTACAGGACCAGTCTCCTCATGCACCCCCTTTCATCTTTGATCTTTCTATCCAGGATATATAAGAACCAGTGATACCAATACACCTTTGAAGAAGAGACAACACAGTATCCAGGAGCTGTGTCATGAGTATCCCTTTTTGCTTCCTTTGTGAACTGCCAGATACCCATCCAGCCATCCCAAGCCATGGAATAGCTTTGGTCCAAGGGAAATTTTAATTCCCTGGGGGAAGTAACAGCATGAAGTAGCTGCTTCTGCAGACCATTTGTAGCACAGGTTGCTTGGGGCAGCAATGGTCCAAACCCTACGTGTGAGTCCCATGGAGCTGTTGACTGCTGTCAACTAAGCTCTGCTCTGCTGTACAGCAGCCACTGATGGTCCATGACATCTTGGATGTAAGGAATGGCCAAATACTTCTCTGAAGCAATGCTCCTGCTCCAAGCTGCCTGCCTGAGGAAAGGCTTTCTCAGCCTTGCCCCACTATTTATGTGGACCAAGGGGCCTTGGCACTTGTGTGGGAGACACAAAACATCTGCAGACATCCAGCCCGAGTTCTGGACTTTTTGACAGCTGACATTAATCTTTAGGAGTGTAGTCACTGACCTTGACAGTGTTCAAAGTGCGCAGGGGTTTACTGGGTGTCTCAGCCTCTCCCACAATCCTCCACGTTCTGCCTTTCTGTCCTCACATGCAACTCTTGCATGCTCATCTCCCTAAAAGTGACAGAGGGACCATAGAGAAGCCAGGCAGAGTGATGGGTGTGCACATACATGTGCTGCGTTCTCCTAGCTTCAGGCCATCCCTGTCCTCTAAACCAGGGTGAGAAGGGTGTTCAACCACATCCCTTCCCATTTTCCCATATATCAGGGCTGCCCATGTTCACTGACACCATTCATGAGTCCAAATAATATAGTCAAACATGCTGGAATACCTTCTGGAGGGGCAGAGAAAAGGAGATGGAGTGAGAAGATTCATATTAAGAAGATAAATGTGTTAAAAGTGTCAGTGTTTAAAACTGGCTAAATATATATATATATATACAAAACTGAAAACCAATCTTCTGTTAGTTAAGAAGTTCCTATACAAAAGTCATCTGTCAGCAGAAATAGCTTAAGGAATGTTGCTATAGATTCAATCCCTAAGCTGTCCGCAGGCTTTATGCAGGTGTATCTTCAGTTCTTATGAAATTGAAAAGACTGGTTTTCTGACTGGCTCTTTAATCATGACTAAAACATATTTTTGAATTGATCAGAAGCAGCCATCCCTAGAGGCTGGGAGGCACTGGACAGGGGTTCTGTTTGCAAGGACACCCAAGCAGGCAGTACATCACAGGACCAGACCAAATGCAGCCATAGTAGGATGCATCCTCATTCTTTTCTTTAGATTTTGCTTTATTGTGAAGAATGATGACAGATTAAATGTCCTCCTCTAGACTATTTATTCTCTGTACCAGTGATAGGAATGTTTAAACTCACAAACCCAATAGTCTCAAAAAAACATCTGTAAATATAATCTAACAACGTAAAATAATCATGTACCTATGTCAAATAAGTCAGCAAATACACATAATCCTTTCTAAGGAGAAGAAATGGCTTGCCAAAAGCATACTCTGTTTCAGGCAAGTTCTGCTGCTTCTTACAGACAGGCCCATACTGTCAAAATCAATGACACTAGAAAGACAGAGCCAGTGAATTGTTTACTTCTGGATATCAGTGACTCAGTGAGGGATGGAAGACTACTTTTTTGTTCAGTGCTAATATTTTCTCCATCAGCAACATCATATGCCCTTATGGAAAGACTGCTACTGCCCATATATCCCTTCTCCGTATTTACCACTTATGGCTGCAGCAGTATTAGCATGAGACTGCAGCACTTGAACCTGTGTGTTCAATGGATCATCAGAATTTGTTTGCAAAATGGCCCATTAAGACAAAGCATCACTTTACAAAATGAAGAACCACGTGCTTAATTGCCTTCTCTGAACAAGCAGAGGTAATTGCAAGTAGCTTGTATTGATGACTCCTCTACGTGTAGGTTCAAAAGGAGAAATTAGTGTGAGATATATTCACTATGGAACTACAGAAAGCAGTGACTCTGCAATCAGAGCTGTTTTTCTTATATGAAAAAATGATTACTCAACTAGTGCTGACTGTTAAAGAAGCAAAAGAGAACTACAAGGAACAAATGAGCAATACATTCAGCTGAATAATGCTGCAATCCAATAGAGAAGAGCAAAAGTTTTACTATTAATTGTCTAATCATACAATTTACCCCTCAAAGTATAGAAAACCACTTGCATGGACCATTCAGAGATGGAGCCATTTGCCTACAGCTGAGATACTGCAGGAGGTTTATTATGCTTGCATGCATCAGACGTTTCCAAGACATCGTGCAAAGTTGTAGAAATATCCAAAGAAGTCTCTTCTAGGATAAAGTTTGATGTTATTGCCTGATATTATAACACTATGTTTTCCTCCTGAAGTTAGCGGGATCTAGCAGCAAAATGAGTTTTATTTCCAAAGGATACTATGGACTTACATAATTATGTATCCTGCTCAACTTGTGTTTAAAATAATTAACCCTAACATTTAGGAGCCACACAAATGAAACTAACGTCCCAAGGAGCTAGACAGTTAAAATCCTTGCAAAGTTTTGAACCTGTGCCTCTCTGTTACCTGTTCCACTCAAAGTCTCCTTTGATAATCATTAGATCCATTACTTGCATGTGAAGAAGAGATATGCAAGACTGATGTAACTTGTTCCTTAACTTTCTTTCCTGGATTCAAAAAAACCAGAAAATGGAAGTCTGGTACTAAAAATGAGAGGCTCACAGCTGAGGTTCCAGGTAGATCCATGACATCTCAACTCTACATCCAGCTGTAGATGAACAATGGTCCTAATTAGAGTTTCCTAGAGAAGTTGCATGCCAGATACTTCACCTATTACAGAAACTCTCCCTGAACCAACAACCGTCTCTTACTGCTCATGCACAAAGCACGGAGTCCAGAGCTGCTGCTGTTAGCAGCCTCAATAGTGGTGTAAACTAATTTTAGGAACCATGCTTCTAAATGAAGATGCATCAGCAAACAATTAGGAGATGGTGGAGGGCAGAAGGAGATCAGGATTTATGTGGGAAGGCAGTACTTGCTGATAGCAGTTATGAGAGTTGCCCAGAGGCACAGGTCAGGAGCTTCCTGTGCTTTGTGCACTGTCCAGCCAGTACAAAGGACCATAAGAACGACTGCCAGTGCCAAAAATTTTATTTCTTGAACTAAATTGATGTGGTGGGTTGATCCTGGCTAAACACCACATGCCCAAAGCTGCATTATCACTCCTCTCCTCAGCTGGGCAGGGGAGAGAAAATACAACAAAAGGTTGTATGGGCTTGCCACAGGGTCGCAGCCTGCTTTGGGCATCCATCTGCTCTGCCATGGCCTTCTCCATGGGATGCAGGTGAAAATCTGCTTCACCATGGACCTCCATGACTGCAGGGGCACAGCTGCCTCACCATGGTCTGCACCACAGGCTGCAGGGGAACCTCTGGTGCCTGGAGCACCCCCTCCCCCTCCTTCTCCACTGACCTTGGTGTCTGCAGATGTTTCTGTCACATGTTCTCACTCTGCTCTTCTCTGGCTGCAATTTCCTTCTGTTCTTAAACATGTTATAACAGGCACTACTGTAATCACTGATGGGCTCAGCCTTGATCAATGGCAGGTCTGTCCTGGAGGCACTTGGCATGGCTTCCATCGGACATGGCGGAGGCTTCTGGCAGCTTCTCAGAGAAGGCACCTCTGTAGTCCCACTGCCAAAGGCTACCAAACCCTTGCCATGCAAACCCAGTACAGTTCCTGCAATAGCAATGAAAGAGGAAAGCAGCGTGAGCAGCAGTGATGAGCACAGCTGTGCTTATGGCGGAGACCTGGGAACAAAGTACAGCAACGCAGCAAGAGAGCTCCTGGCCTCAGGAGCCCAAAGGCCCCTGGCTTCCTGGGGAAAATGATAGCCAGTGACAAATACAAACCCCTGTGGCTGGCAGCAATTTCATCAATTGCAGTAGCATGGGAGCAGAAAAAAAAGCTTAAAATAAAGCATGGCTTTAAAAAGAAATTAAACCTGTAGCTTAATTTGTGGTCATTTACCAGACCAGAATATTAAAGGCTTGAAAATGTTTGGAGATTACCAAGCATTTGTAAAACTGTTTTTGGCTCCTAAAACACTCATCAAGATTAACCAGATTATGAAATTTAGGATGTCCAAGTGCATTTCCTTTCTTTCTTTAATGCTCTCCCTCCAGTGCATTTTGGTCATGTAGTGAGGAAATAGAAATAGCATAATCAGGATTACTAAACCAAGCCCAGACTACAAATAGCAAATAATCTGAAAAAAATTAAGCAAACTATATATATACCGTACAAAAATGACTGATGCCACGTACATCTGGAGGAAATTAGAGCTAATTGGAAATAATGAACTAACCAAGCAGGACCAGCTTCATAGTCTCTATTATTTGTGGTGGCTAGAACTAATAAGAGTCAAAAGATACATCCATATTTGTATGCTCCATTTTTTTGCTGTCACTGCAGCTCTACATAATTAATTCTATCACATCCCCCATCATCTAGACATATTGCCTAATATGTAAAAATAAATTGCTATATTTCTTCTCATCTCTCTCCCATCCAAACCACAGATATCTCCTGTATGCAGCATATTATTAAAACTTTGAGGAAGGCAAAAGTTAATAACTGGTTTCTCCATAGGAAAATATTTCATCCTATGAAGGGATTTATTATCTGAAGTCAGGCAGGCTGCAAAGTCTGCTGATGAGAAACAACCCCTCTGCCATATTCAACTGTTTTGACAACTGTTAAATTCAAGTGATGACACAGTCGAAATACCTAGTCTGAAACAAGATAAGATGAATACCTCACATTAAATGCTTTCATGTACTAACGCCTGTTTTTGCATGTATTAGCACCAATAGCAGAACAGCACTTCATACAGATGAAAGTAGAATTGGACTTGTAACCTTTATGTGAGTCAGATGTGATTCATAGCTCAAGCTATATCATTCCTATCTGTACTTGCTTATTTCATAATAACTAATGGACCTTTTGTATACTAACTAGCATGGGATCTACAGCCTGGGTCACACGCTGGCTGTTCAAGCCTAGGACAGGGCATGAACAAAGAAAACACTGTTCTTGCTGAATAGGGAGGCTCACTAAAAGGCACCCCAAAACACCAGCCAAATCGCCAGCAGGCCAAACACAGGGATCTCCCCACCTTTCCTGGCTCCCAGCCCAAAGCCACTCTGTTTCTTCCAACATCTTTTCTTTTTGAGCAGCAAAGTCATGGAATTGCATCAAGGATGCAGGTCTGAGGCTCCATCTCACAAGTGAAAATCCCGGCACTCAGCAGTGAGACTCACCCAGCAGGACAACCGCTCTCCAGCATCCCTCCAGAATTTCCTCAAAGACACAGCAGACTGGGGGAAAAATGCCCTGAATAAAAAAAATCTCAGTGCACAGACTTATGCTTGGAAAGATTAATACATCAGTAATGTCAAAAAGGCAACAGGCAACCAGACTGGAATTTCTTTGTAGGTAGCTTGCCAATAGTCTACACAACAGCTTGCACGGAGTGAATACTGAAATATTAAAAATAAGTTTGTTTTCAAAGGCCACTGGAAAGCCTCTAAGAGAAAAAAAGCATAAAGACTACTAATCTTTATTGTTGTAATGTTTTTTTTTTTGTGTAGGATTTTATAGGCAGGTGAAAAACACCAGTCTGTTCTCAGATAAACCAATCATATTAGCAGCCCCTCAAACTAAAGCTGAGATTTTTGTACTGTGTGGATTTCCTTAAATCTAGCTTCCAGACTTGGCTAGCATAATGAATTCTTTTCCTTTGATACACACCATCAATATCTCATGAATATTATAACATGTCCAAGTCCAAACAACTGCAGAGTCAAGTACTTACAAGCAGGCGATTACAGCAGAGCTATGATGGGATTTGTTTCTCTAAAGGCAATCACGGGATGCCAGTGCACTAAAATGAAGCCACACTTAAAATGAAAACATTTCACACAGCTGCTTCCAGAGCAGGGCAGCAACTCTTCTGATTCTAGAAGGCTACCATAACTGGTTAAAAAACATGGAAACTCAGTCTATAAAAGCAAAGCAAGTGAAGAAGCTACAGAAAATTACACTTGCTGTTTCAATACAAACACCACAGGTTTTCAGCTGTTCTCATTTACACATTCTGGACTTACAGCTTAGTGGGGCTCTTCTATGAAGTTGACAGTTCAAATGGCAGCACAGATTCAAAAGAAAGCTTATGCAAGCCCAAAGTGAATTTCTTAGCCTTGCAGTGTGAAAAGTTCTAGTGTTAGATCAACAGCAAAACACAGCTTTTCTATTAGAAAACCTTTCAGGACAGGGTAGGAGAAAGGGCTCCAAGTCAGTGCATTGCGTCTGCATGGCAGATCTGTATTAAAGCCCTCCTGAGGGAATATTATCTATTTCATCGTAGTTGAATCTCAAGGAATAAATGGAAGAGGGTTATTTCTGTCCTGCCTCACAGAGACATGCAGAAGCAGCTCAGTCTCTGTGCCTGTTCACTCCTCCTTCATGCAATCCGGAGCAATGAGCCTTTCCTTGCAGCCCCCTAATTCAAACACTGGACAAGGGTAATCACATTTCACACTTCATGGTTTAAACTGATCACCATATGGATTAGGAAAGAAACTGTGTCTCACTGCATATGAAACTATCACACAAGTTGATAGTTCTGTAAGTGGTTTCTTTGCTGTAGGCTCAAGAATTGAGTATTTGCCCCAGCAGGAGAGGTGGACGCTGGACATGCATATCTTCCCTTTGCTGCTTTACTTTTCTAGCTCTGTGTTTCTAAAAATTGTCCAGAGCAGAAATCAAGACAAGCGTCATTGCCTGAGCTGAGCATAACTTTTGGGTATTTAATACATTGCACTTTCACATACCAATAATGACTTGCTAGGAAATTCCCTTGCTCTGCTAGTTAGAATGCACTGGGAGAATGGCTTTGATCATCTTCAGGTGGATTCAGTCCTTGGGGCAGATTTATCCTTTCAGATTAAGATTTATCATAGT
>VZRN01006471.1:243100-301633 GCA_013397935.1 Dasyornis broadbenti
AGTGTGCCTGCCCAGGTGACTGTCCTTTAGGGCTCTGACAAACCCACGGGTTAAAACAGCTGGGGACCTTCTCAACAGTTTCCACAGTTTTGGTGGGGAATATAACAGCAGTTTCCAGGGCCTGAATCCCCATTCAAGAGATGCTGCACCTTCAGCTGCTGCCAGGTTTCAGCAGTAACAGCAGGAAAGCTCTCTGAAACAGGGCAGGTGATAGGAGTAATTTTCCCAGTTTCTCCCCACCAACCAAAAAGCAAGCAGAATCTGTCAGGAACATTCATCAGAGGGAGAAAGCAGGACAGAGAAATGGAAAAAGAAAAGGGCTTTTGGCCCATTTCAAACAGCTCTGAATTCTTCAGTGCTTTGTCTAATCAGCTCTCAAGCAACAGAGCTGCCATCCCTTCGAAGATCGTATCCAGCGGGAGTCAGTTGGCTTCTTTCCCTGCATCTTTGGCCTCTATATCTCACTCCCTCCCCAGCAATTATTGTTCATATCATCTCACTTTGGAAACCCCAAAGACTCTCTTTTCATCACGCCCTTTCACAACAAACGAGCTCCTTCAGCTGACTTTCCCATGGCTGGGGTTTGTTCTCATTAGGAAGGCTGCACATACACTTCACACAATAGGTGCCATCTCCATGACACCATGCACTATCTGCACAAGGAGAGCTACAAGTTTGCCACATAAATCCTACCATGTAATCGATTTTCATGCCAACATTTCTGGGTCACAGTAAGCACTCATGCTCTGGGGAGCTTTTCATAACCAAATGACTTCAGATTGCTCTGCTCTGAATAATCTAGTCTGACAATGGCTATTGTTTATGCTTGGAGCGCCAGTCAACACTGGAGCCCCTCTGATGCCAGATAAATAGGCAGGTAAACACAGCCCCTGCCTGAAAGGACTGGCTGCATTGTTTATGTCAACAAGCAGGCAGAGCAGAATCTGAGTTCTGAAATTAGAAGCATGAGCTTGAAGCAAGGCAAAAGCAAGCACTGGCCAAAAAGTTAGATGACCACAGGTTAAGGGTTCCTCCCTCGCCACCACCTCCCAGCATGATCAGAAGCACCAGACCAAACAGAACCTCATGAATTCACACCACACAGTCATGTTCCCAGGCAGAATCAGCTGAGCACATGCCACTCTTGATAGACATCACCAATGTGGTTTGTACAAGATTCTGCGAGTTGCTTATTCCAGACACTGTTACTTTCAGCAAAGCCATCTTATGCCCATTCCAGCCATCACGGACCAGAGAACAGAGCATTGCTTTTGTCTTTGCGAACAGCTCATTTGGTTTCTTTCAGCCTTACTTTCCCTTAAGTACACAACCCATGTATTTCTCTTCACTGTGTAGGGCCCCAGTCTTTCTTATTCCTTTCATGCCTCTCCAAGTTGGTTTTAGAGGGAGTAGGATCCCTTTGCATGTAGTCACCTCTGTCAGTTTAACCTTGTGGAATAACTGATAATATATATTATTGATAATATATATATATATATATATATATCATCTCAGTCACTGACATTTTGAGATCTTTTTCTGCAGAACTGCAATCCATCAATTTGTTTCCCACGTTGTGACCAACTGACCAATAATTGCTTGTTACAGTGAAGAAATTCACATTTGTCTTCCCTGACCTATATATTCTGTTTTCAAAGAATTTTTTTCAGTTTCTTTCAGTTATTTTGAACAAGAAGCTCATTACCTAGAAATCCTTAGCCCGACTTCCAGCCCAAATATTTCTTTATCAAATATATTTAGTCATGAATCACTATTGCATTATCCAAGTCATTGGGGAAAATAGACTTGAGGCCTCTCTAACGATTCCTTCATTTGGATGATGATCCCAACTAGTACTTGAAGAGTACTTTTCTCATCCACTGTTTGATTATATCATACTTCCCTCGACTTATCAAGCAAGACAATACCAACATTTAGTTAGAATGTTTGATTAAAAAAGGACACATTTGGCTGTATCATCTTTTAAACACTGATGTAAACTACTGTGGTATTGAGAAGGGACAATAAAAGTGCTTTCCTCTGCAGAGTTCTGACAGAAAACTTGCAGATTAAAACATCTTCAGCAAGCATGAGTTTACTAAGCAGAAGTGGAAGCGACAAGTATCCCATGTTGCCTCTTGGAAGACAAAGCCACCTTTTGCCCTCTCTTCCAAAAACTGATCTCCTAATATCTCTTCCTGAGGCCTCTCTGCAGCAAATGGGGTTAGCTGTTGTTCATCTATTTCCACCATTCCCTTAAAAGACAGGCCCTGAGATGCTCTTTATAGGATTATAGAATGGTTTGAACTGAAAGGAATCTTTGAAGATCATCCAGTTCCAACTCCTCTGCCATGCACAGGGATACCTTTCACTAGACCAGGTTGCTCAAATGCCCATCCAACCTGGTCTTGACCACTTTCAATGATGAGGCATTCCCAACATCTTGGGGTAATCTGTTCTCCTGCCTCACCACCCTTAACATAACTGTTATTCAACAAAAGGACAACAGAGGTTTGGTTTGCTGCTTTTAGTGCATCATACAAAACTCTTTTTTCCTCCAGTTCAAGGAATTTTGGCTGACAGCCCAGCCCACAGTAACGGCAGAGCAAGGATATGCCCACAGTGCTCACAAGGACCAAGCCCACCTCACAGGCAGTCACTGCTCCTTGGCACACCAGATCCTGCTCCCCTTCCCAAATGCATGGCCAGGCTGTGTCTGGTGGTCGTGCTGGGTGGAACAAAAACATATTTTTGCTTGCTGCACCCTGCAAAAGGCAGAGTGTAAGAACTGCATTTGCAAGTGTAAAGGCTTATGGACTGACCCGTTTCAACAAAGCCAGGATCCAAAAGGAACATAAAAAGAATAAGAAAGGAACAGTGCCAAAAATACAGTGCAGTTGAAGTTGAAAAACATCAGCTGACAGTGTCCATGATCAACATGGTCTGCATATACTTGGTTTTATTTCTCATTTACTTCCAAGGGAAATAGAATAGCACAGAGTTCTAAGAGTTCTAAAAGTATTATTTGATGCATACAAAACAGTCCATCACCTGAGTCTCACAGAAACTCAAAATTTGGATTTCCAGAACTGCTAAGTTAAACGCTTTTGCAGCAATTTTCTGTTTTACTGCTCACAGTTGTGCTATTCTCTTCTATAGCCAAGCATGGCATTACAGAAACTATACCTTGCTGACTCTAATAACATAATTTCTCACTGGTCAGTGGATCTTTCACTTTGAAGACCAAAGTAAGCACAGTCAGTTGATTTGTATGAGAAAACAATTATCTTTGCCTTCAAAAGGTATTTAAAGCTGGAAATCAAGAGGCATCTTGTCACAACAAAAACTTTTAGAACATTACAGTTTCAAAGAGATTTAAGAACTGCCTACTGCAATTCCCTGTGATTTTTTCCTTCACTTGTACACCCCAGTGTTTCATAAATCTTAGTATTCTGCTAAAGCCAAATATTTAACACCATTACATATTACTCCATAAAATAATATGGCGAGCATATCACTTCCACAATGTAGGAAACAGACAATAAAGTAGTAACTTGGTCTTTTTGAGAATCTTTGAAGAGAGCACAGCTTTTCCACAGTGAAAACTGTCAGCAGCAAAACTGCCATTTACATTGTACCACTGCTTCATCAGGATTTCCTGCCATAGCAAAATATTCCTATTTTGGCCATCATCAGGAACATGTGAGCTCTGTTTGGTAAGAACAGGCTTTATGCCATTTCAATACTTGGCCATCCTAGTGTGGAATACCTGAAGTTCAGTCTTGCTGAGCATTGTCCCAGTCACATCCTGCCCTCACACAGTCAGTTTATAGGACACTTTGGAGCAGGTTTCTTCCCTAGAAGCACAAAGATGAGACTTAGACCAGCTGTAAGGAAAACTCAGAACCTACACCAAGCTCATCTCCCAACATGCCACACAAGCCACCACATGTTGGCGAAATTATTTTTCGCCTCTCCAAAGAGTTGCCCTTTCCCACTAAAAATCTGCTGTCACACATGTCACTTGAAAGCAGCCATGTCCGATCCCCTTTGCAAGAAGAATCCAGTGCTCTGAAACTGAGGCCTGCAAAGTGATGCTTGAGAATCAATTTATGCAGGACATTTAAATTGCACCTCTCCTTAGGAGGTCCAGTGAACAACGCCACCATCAGTAATGGGACAGCAGCACTAGGAAAAACCTGCAAAAGCGTGTTACTTTTTGCACCTGTGAAATGTGGCCTTATAGAAGCCACACTCTCTTTTTCACCATCTTTTTCATTTTTTACATTTACATATTTACACAACTTTTAAACACAGAGGTAGCCTTTGTTCTCTGCAATTTTATAGCTGCTCCATACTCCAAAACAACAATTCCCAGGGTGGGAATTTGCACATCTTGACTTCACATTAGTTACTAGAGGCACAGTCCTTCCCCCCATGCCAAGCTGCTGATTGCTCAGCCAACTGAGCAATCTTAGTTCTGTGTTTATAGCACTTGGTGTTTGTGTTACCTTTGGGCTTGCATGGAGACATCAGTGCCCATCACCATTGCTACACTCCACCACCTCCGTTCTCCAACAGGGCTTTGCTGAGCACATCAATGTGTGACTATCCCACTAAAACTATTTCCATAAAAATGCTAAAAGAGTAGAGCCTATCCCCACTACAAAGGTGGAACCTCTGGAAGCTCCCAAGGTGGCTTTCTCTGCCACAAGTACTCCCCTTCATGGATTCTCTGGTGTCTATGCAAGATTGCAATCACCTCTAAGCTCTCTCTGAGGAACAGCAGAATCTTCTCCACCATTTCACTGCATTTCATTAACAAAAGTTAAACACTCTGAGTACCTTTCTCCCACTATTACACTTAAAGCTGAACAATAGATAAAAAGAGTTTTCATACAGAAAAAGATATGCAGATACAATAGCAGGTCTGATTAAACAACTCTGCATCCTTGGAAATCATGATGATTTTATACTTGCATTAACCTTTTTTTTTTTTTTCCTGCTGGTTTAACCTTCTAAATTTCAGTGTTATTTGACTCTTCAATACAGCCTTTCCTATTTCTAGGTACAACGTGAGAATCAGGATTTGATTCACACCACTTTGCAATGCCATAACATGCTTAAAAATAACAGTGCACTAAAACATTTCCTTTTACACAAAGGCTTATAAGCCATTCCTCCCAGTTTCAAAATCAAATTTCAGATCGAGGCAGTTCTGAGTCACATTTTCAAAATGTGGTACGTGAAAAATATGCAACATTGGCTGCAACTGGCTACAGACTGGTGCCAGTTTAAAGTATTTATGCAAGACAGGAATAGACAGAGGGAAATAACTGTCCCAAACCCCACTGAAGAATATGCCCTTTCCCAGGCCCTGTGTTTTGCTCAGTCTATAATCATTTTCCAATCTGCTGGAGGCTGGTGGTCCTGCTGCCAGGGAGCCTCTACTGACTCCTTCTAAAGCAATGTATGCCAGTCAGGGATTTCTCCTTTCCCCTCCTGTTTTGTCTCTCACACTTCATTTCCCCATCACAAACATACTTTGAATCTTTTCTTCTCATGGTTTTTCCATCTGACCATGGTATTATCCAGGACCACTACAGCACAACAGAAGACCTGCATCCTTGTTACCTGTTATAGTTTCTTTCCCACTTTCTTGAGCCTCACGTTGGGACACCAATTTTATCATGGTTTGAGCCTGGCCAAATGCCAGGTACCCCCAAATTAACACACCCACACCCAGGGCTCATGAGTTGAGACAAGGAAACCCGAGAGAAGATGCACTTAGAATAGGCAAACCAGGACTAACTTAGGTTGCAAAGTGATCTAATTTATTACTAACAGAGTCTGAGGAGTAAATGAGAAGTAAAATAAAACCTTCAAGGCCACCGTTTCTCCGCTCACCCCCCTCCCTCCTTCCCAGCAGCTGCACAAGGGAACAAGGCAAGGAGGTGGTTAGGTCAGTTCATCACCCAGATCTTCTTCCCCTGCCCGGGGAGAGGTTCTTTTCCTCTGCGTAGCCATGGGTCTCACTGTCAGCAGCCCGCCCGACACTGCTACAGTGACGCTGGTCCCCAAGCAGACAAGCAATCTCCCCAAAACTGCTACGGCGTGGGGTCCATCTTCCACAGGGTATAGACCTCTGAGGCAGGCCGTTTCCATCTCGGGAGCAAGGCTNGGCCACCTTCAGGGTATCCACTCACTTCGGCATGGGTGAGTGGATCTCAGCATTTCCCGTGGGCCCCCATGGGCTGCAGGGGCACCCCCTGCTTCACCATGGGCCTCACCACGGCCTGCAGAGGCTGCAGAGCTCCGGCGCCTGGAGCTCCCCCTCCCCCTCCTTCTCCACTGACCTTGGTCTCTCCATGTTGTTTTCCCTCACATACTCTCACCTCCTCTTCCTCCTCCTCCTCTGGCTAAGGAAAAGTGCGTGCACCCATTGTTTTGATTTCTTCTTAAATATGTTTTTCACAGAGGCGTAACCAACATCTCTAACTGGCCCAGGCTTGGCCAGCAGCATGTCCATCACCTCAGAGCTGGACATGGTGAAGGCTTCGAGAAGCTTCACCAAGGAGCCATCTTTGTGGCCCCCCCCCACTAGAAAAACCTGGGCCAAGCTAAACCACGACATGTTTCGTATGTTTCTGAGGACAATGAGCATGTCAAGTATACAAAGAGGTGTCCACAAATGCGATGAATTTTAAGTTCCCTTATGTTGCAGGATACTACCAAAAGGGAACCCTATTCACAAAAATGCATGTGGGGGGTTTGATCTTGTACAGCTTGCCAGGGCTGCACCATTTGGGCTTTTTCTTCCAAGAATCTAAAGCTAGTCAAGCTCAGATGTGGTGTTGGGCTGGTTGTGTCTCTTCTGCCTGTTCCATGTAGTACAAAAAGCTCCTGGCAAAATTCTGTGACTGGAGACAGGAATGCCATTTCAAGTGAAGAGGTTAGCAGCGTAGGTGAAATAATTAAAACACTAGTGTCCCAAAGGCTGTTTAGCATTTAGGTAGTTACTTGAATGAAATACTTTATTGTGGATAAGCCAGTCAAGAATCAGGTTTTGTTCTTAAAAATCATTATGATGTTTAAGACTAATTCAGTCTTAACAAGCAAGAAAGGCTGAAAAATTCCCAATTCTAAGACCAATGAAAAAATCTAGATTCATGGTTCTGATTTCAGTCAAGGGAAACCTTGTAGCAAACATTCTTTCTTCACTTCCAAATCCACCTTGAGATACCAAATGCCATTTGGGTTGATTATGCTCTTCAACAAACCAAATGAAACACGCTACTTTCCCAAAACACAGTTAATTAGGTATAGACATTTCACTCCCACCAAAGAGAGGAAACTAATCACTCATATTTTTTCCAAATAATTATTTTTTCCAGGATCCACAGTTTCATAGAAGGTGGTTTAACTTTGATAAAACTGCATTCTCTACTCTACAGAAAACCTTTTCATCAAAATTTTTCCAATCATGTTAAGCTATAATGCTGGAGAAACCTACTCAGGATGTGCCTCATCCAAGGCCATCATCAGTTTCTCTCGTAGTGGATACTGGTATTTGCTGGGAGCACAACAATTTCATCTTTAAACTGTCTGCATGCTCTTCACAGATAGCTATTGTGTCTGCATCAACACAGCTGCTATTTGATAATCCAAATCCCTCATTATTGTTTCCAAAGGAAAAGCATGCTTCCCTTCTTTCTTCTCATTTCCTTAAAAACAATTTTTTTTTTTTTTTTAGGAAAGCTAAAGTCAAAACCATTCCCTGATTTAAGAATCCAACACTCAATTATCTATGGAGTTGTCTCAAATTAAGTGTTCTGATGGAGTTCCATCCTACTGCAGAAAAAGGGGGTTTTTGTACACTGTACAAGATCTCATTCCCTAAGGCTACTGCTCAACCTGGAAGTCTTCCTTTCCTCATAGGGACTGTTCCTCTGTCTCCTGCCCTGAGTTAGGGTGGTCTGGAGGGCAACTGCTGGATCCCAACTCAGACATTGCCCTCGCAAGTGTCACACTTTGGCTGGTGCCTCCAACCACCATCAGTCACAGCTTCCAGTTGCCTCAGGGAGATTGGAGCTGTGCCTGTTCTTCCAAGAGGAAGCCGGAAGGGTAGATGAGGATATAAACAATGACTACCTTGTAATTAGCAACAACACAATTACACACACAAAATACTGGGTTTGAAGGGGCTACACTGCTGCTTCAGAGAAACCCTTGTGCCAGATGAGTTTACATTCCTAGCTCCAGTGCACTGGGCTTATTAAGATTTTAAATCAGGCAGCAAAGAAGCTTCAGTGTTATAAAGGAGCACTGATAACACAACATTCAAACAACTTTCAACTTTGCACAGACACTTTAAACCATTCACCCATGAAACAACATGTCAAAGGCAGCTTCTCAGTACAGGTCAGATGCTGAATGGGAGGCACATTCCACCTCAGAACATTTAAGCCACCGGTAATTAACTTATCGGAGGCCACGAGAGCCCTTTGGTCTGCCAGTGCCTCCTCCAAACAGACAGGCAGTGGGAGTGGGTTTGTTGGTATGCACCAGGCATTTCAGGCACGAATCCCAGCCTTGTCCCAACACACCCCAGAACGTGGGCACAGGCAGCCAGTGGTGAAAGCCTCACAAACCATCTCTGAGAATGTGGGCGGCACTCAGAATCAAAACAGAGGCAGCGTGAAGAGTGATAACATCAGTATTACAGAAATCAGATAACTGCCTTACTGAATCTTACTAAAAAGCCCACAGGGGCTGCAGGAGTGGTTTAATTCCTGGGGCACATCTTGCCTGAGATAGAGGAATAGACTGGCTCTCATGAAACACCACAGGCCTGCTGCATACCCACTTTTGCACAGGTATGTAGTTTATTGACAGTCTCCAAGGGCATGAGAAGATAGAGCTTATCAAAATCCTATACCTTGTCCATAGAAAGGATGCAGAAGAAATAGTCAAATTAAATAGCCTTGGGTACAGGACATAGGGAGTAAAAGAAGCCACTGTTTTAAGGAGAATTTGACTCTCTTCAGCTCTCAGTCCTTCATTCACTCATTCTCCAGACACCTCAGGACCTCAGTCCAGAGCAGACACCTGAACTGGTCACACATTTCCAAATTATTACAGTCATACAGCCAAGTTAAATCAGTCCTCAGCATACACAGTCACCTTCTTTAAATATCAGCTTATCATCATGAACAGTGGTGTAAAAAAACAGTGCCAACTAGGAGGAAGAGTTGCAGCGAAACTACCAGGGCAATATCCCTAATCCTGGTGTGGAGCCTGAGATGCCTCAAGCATAACTTGAGATAATCCTGAACCACTGTCAACTCCAATGTGTCATTCACTCTTATAAATATTCAGGTACAAACCCAAGCACCAAAACCCAAAAATTAAAAATTAAAAAAATTCAGTGATCGGTTATGTTGCCCTCTGGTTTTCAAAACCATTTGCAAGACAACTGAGAATGTCATTCACATCAAAAATAACAGAAGTTTTGTAATGCTTCACATGTTTAAAGGTCTACCAAGTCTTTAAACCACATAACGCTTATGGGAACCAATATACCCCTCCATTCTACCACAAAGTAGAAATATTCATAGGAAGTCTGAAAGCAAGACGCCTTAACTTTAAAATCCTTCTCTTTTCACAGAAAACATTTTGAACAAAGATAGCAAGAATGGTCCAAAGCAATGTCCCAGGAAGAGTTTTCCATGTGAAATTTTTATTTTTCAATAAAATCCTTTTCTGCAAGACTCTTCCTACATGAAAATTTCAACCGGCTCTACTTAAAACATTTGTACAATCTGGGTGGTAATGTGTAAACACATGAGGAGACTGTAGCAAGTTTAGAATCACTTTCCCAAGAACAGATACCAAGAGATGGCTGTAACTGCCCACCCCCCACTTCTTTTCAGCTGCGCTGACCTGCACCATGTCATGAGAACACCTGCAAGCTTTTGGGGCTGTCCTGTTCCCATCTTCAAAGAGCATTTTAGATACTTGACATTTTCATCCCTCGCATAGTCAACTTGTGAAGTGACTGAGCTTGAAATAGAATGTGTTCCTAATCAAAGTCTCACTGGGACCTTCCCTCTCTGTGTTTCCTCCAAAATTCACCTCAAGTTGTACTTAATAGAACAGTTAAACTTTCACTGGTTTGGGCTTTGTTTTTGTAAGCAGAGAATCATCTATAAGGATTTTGATCTGCAGTAATTTATGAAGAGCTAAAACTGTTCAACCAGCAAGAGGATCTAACTCATATTGTCCCATCAGCAGTGCCCAAGTAAGCAGTGGGAGCTGTTTAACTACCTATGTCTTTTTCCTAATATCTGCTTTGGTCCTGATAGCTCCCTGACAGCCTCTGGCTGTACCCTCTCCCTGTTCCTGCAAGAGTTCCTCAACCTTTTGTTAGATTTTAAAGAAGTGGTTATACAGTTACTGCTTTATGCAACACATACTTTAATACATCTATACTTCTCCATTACTGTCCACCTTACACTTCACCTCAGCCCAAGCATCAACAGGTTTCATGCCTAACAAAGCACTGAGGTGCAATATTTTAGTCAGAACCCTTGTGAACAGGTAAATAAAACCTGCAGTCAGCAGAGGTTTTTAATCTGCTACCACTCCTGTCCCAAGAGCTACATTTTATAGGGCACACCTCAAACATATCACTTGACCAATATCAGATCCTAAGTCAATATTTATTCCCTAAAGCTATGCATATTATTTGGCCAGCTTGTTTTGTCTACATGTGTTTTTCAGATGGAGAATTTTCACATGGTTCAATTTTCAGATGTTTTTCAGATGAACCATTTTCAGATAGTTCACAGGAAAGACTCTTACAAAAAGGAAAAATATTGCAATAAAGAGGGGGGAAAAAGAAGACATATAGTCTCAACTCTCATTCTCTGGCCTGTTTGGTTTCATGTCAAGTTGTTTTAGACAACTGTAGCTGTCTTGTACTCCAACTACTTTCTACTAAAATCAAGGCAAGTTCCATGAATGTCGATGTTGGCACATCCCTCCACTCCCCCCACCTTTCAATACAGGCGCTGTCAAAGTCAAAGCTTGATGCTAAAGGGCTGCTGTGCGCCTGCCTTTTTAACTTGAGGGACATTGGGAATTTGTAACTCTGCCAGCAAACAGACTAATTTGTTATTAACACAGGCCATATTTAGCCATGTGTCTACCAAGGAAAAAGCACATACTTTCTTCTTAACAAAGCCCGATCTCTGCACAGCCAAATCCCTGGGGACTGCTGGATCCCATTTTGCATGGCCAAATAAGGTAAAGCAAGAATCTGAAAAATGCTAACCTGGCCTGAAATTTCCCACAGCTTTCAGGAGCCATTTTTGCATTTGTTAACTTTTTGTTAAACATCAGAGGGTGCTGCAAGGCCTTCATTTTATCACTTTTCCCAGAATACTTAATTTTCAAAAAAGCATTTTGGAACACAAGTGAGCTTTAAGGAGAAGAAGTGGTAGGAGACCATGGCTGATGGCAGCAACAGGAAACAATACTGAAAAAAACAGTGTTAAAGCTTGACCCAAAATAAAAATCATGCAATTCACCAACAGATACCGACTGGACATTCTCCAAATTACAGGCGAACACTCTTCTGAAACGCACGTGAGAGGGAATCCAGTAGGTTACATAACACACTGCATGTCTCAGAGGATTTTAATTCTGGCCTCCCACTGAACTTCACCACCTTCCTTCTGAAGGAGTAGCCAGATATGTCTGTTTCTCAAACAGAAAAAAATATTACACATTTAAGGGAGAAGAAATAGGATGAATAATTTGTGTCTACATGTAAACATCTTTACAATGACTTCTTAAGGGGGAACTCTGACTTCATTTTCCTCTGTCTATATCTTCCATCACAAATACATCTTGTCCTCTAGCACTCTGCTTTGTGACCTGCCACATCTGAGAAGCAAGCAGCTGTTTCACAGGAACCCAGAGATTTGAGATCCCCATAACCAAAGTGCATTGAAACTACAGGCATCCGGGACATGGGAAAAAGTGTGCAGTTTCCTACCATTCCAGCTGAAAAATGTGTATGCAGGAGTTACATAGCTTTACACAGAACAAGTGCAAAATAACACTATGTAGATAATGCATGCATGGACCAAATTGTCATTTAAGGGAAGTACAGATTTTTCAACAAGCTGGAAGTGAAAGCAGAAACTCAGAAGAAACTGATTTTCTGCTATTTCTTCTAATTTAGTGAAGAGTCATGAGATGTGATTAGGCATTGTGGGCCTTGTGTGACTGAGAAGCTGGACTTGGCTTCCCTGAGAAGTGAAGACATTGTCATGCCATAAAGCATTTTATATTTTTGATCATGACCAGTGTTGTCTTCCATAGGATGATTTTAATGCTGACTCAGCACCTCAGCTGACTACCAACTTTTTGTGGAAGCCTTTGAGTTACCTCAAAGTTACACAATTTGTGTTACCTCAGCTCACTGCTTGTTAGCCTCCTGCAGAGACCGAGGAAATACCTGTATCCATGCAGAACAGGCAGTTGAAAATCACTAGGGAGAAGCAGTTATTCCCTTCCAAACCTCTGTGTTCTAAAGGAGATTAGCAACTGAAACTGTTAATGTGCTAACTAATCCCTTTAAGCATTGTCATATTAGCAACACTCAGCCTTCTTTACCAAATTAATGGTGAAAAAGCAGCTTTTAACATTCTCTTTCCCAGGAAACAATTCAAACAGAAATGTACTAAAGTGGAAAACCAACAAGTTTGAAAGTGAGCAAGATTTACCTTTTGCATACAAGGCACAAGGAACACAGGCCAGGTTTAGCCGGGGTCACCACATATAGATTTCCAAAGCTGTAGATCTCACCATACACTTTTGTACCTGAGGTCAAGACTGTGGCACATAGCAAAGAACAAAACAGCAATGTTGATGCAGCAGGACCATCCAGGTTTCAAGTGTATTGGGCAATCCCAGACAAAACACGGACTGAAAGAAGAAATCACTGAAAGCAGCCCTGTGGAGAAGGAATTGGGGGTTCTCATGGACAAAAAACTGGACATGACCTGGCAATGTGCTCTCAAAGCCCAGACAGCCAAACACATCCTGGGCTGCATCCAAAGCAGCCTGGCCAGCAGGTCAAGGGAGGTTTTCCCCTTGTGAGACCTCACCTGGAGAACTGCACCCAAGTTTGGGGTCCCCAGCACAAGAAAAGCATGGATCTGTTGGAGCAGATCCAGAGGAGGGCCATGAAGATGATCAGAGGGATGGAGCACCTCTGCTACAGACACAGGCTGAGAGAGCGGGGGCTGTTTAGCTTGGAGAAGAGAAGACTTCAAGGTACACCTCACTTCAGCCTTCCAATACCTTAGAGAGGCTTATAAAAAGGAGGTAGAGAGAGTTTTTTATATGGGCATAGGGACAGGACAAGGAGCAATGGTTTAAATTGAAAGAGGGCAAGTTTAGATTAGACATTAAGAAGAAATTGTTTCCTGTGTGGGTGGCAAGGCACTGGAACAAGCTGCTTAGGGAAGTTGTGGATGCCCCGTAAGTGTTCAAGGCCACATTGGATGGGGCCCTGAGCAGCCAGGCCTAGTGGGTGGCATCCCTGCCCATGGTAGAGGTGTTGAAACTAAATAATCTTTAAGCTCCCTTCCAACCTGAGCCATTCTACAATTCTCTGTTTCTATGGCATAAGAGGACTTGGGTGGTTCCTCCTCTGCAGGTGAATCATATTGCTCATCACATAGGCCCACATGTTGAACTCGGTCATGTCAACACAAGAGCTTTGAAATAGGTAAGAACACATGGATTTTAAGGACCATGACAGGACTTTAATTTTTACTTTTTTTTTTTTAACAGTCTGAATATCATTCAGAGTTGTAGGACTCAGAACTAATTTTGCTGCAGATTTCAACCCTGTTCCACTCAGCATGGGAATAGGAAACAGAGACAGAAATCCTTCCATCCAATCCTGAATGATGGAGACACCTTCTTCCTTCTGCACTGATGCTGGTATGAAGCACCAGCACCCTCGCAAGAGAGGCAGAGGTAGGCTCCTTGCAGACCCTCTCCCTGATTCCTGGACGTTCAGGTCTTGGCCTGCTGCATCCTTACCCAGCAGGGCCATAGCATGCCAAGTTGGCCAGGCCCCAACTCTCCTGCTTGTGGCCAGACTCTGTGGCTCAGCTGCTGACCTGCAGAGAGCAGGGCTCCACAGGGAGGGCTGAAAGCTACCCGTGCCAGCTGGCCAATAGCCAAAGCAGCTCCCTTTCCAAACCAAAGACAGAAAATACTACGAAGGCTCTGACTGCGGCTTGAAACTAAACAAAATTATAGACGGTTCCTCTTACTTTTTCACAGGGTTTTCAAACTTAGGACTGTCCTGTAAAGCTCTTCAAATAATCCAGGTAAAATCTGTACCTTTGCCTCTAATATAGTGGAGCTCAGTGGTGGAACTAAGGTTGACCTAATGATTTTGTTTAGGTTTTGACTCACAGCAAACAAAGACCAGAACACTTCTTGTGAACTGAAGGACCCAAAGATGTTGGAAAGCTTTAGTCACAGTCACCTCATTCTGGAAATATTTGGTTTGTTGTTTTTTATTTTAATAAAGCTGGGTCTAGCTGAGGAAGACAATCATGCCATAAATAAGATTTCATAGCATAATCAACAGGATTCACTATTTAGTTTAACTCAGGATTTTAAAAGAAAGACCACATGGAAACAGATTTTTTATTTAGACTTGGGAGGCAGGAAGAGAAAAAGTGGATTTGACTTACCTGGATACCACATCAGCCTCCAGGTCCTCTACAGAGCTGGCCAAGTTTTCCAGCAGAAATGCGCTCTATCAAGTATGACTATGAATTGCTGTTCTGGAAGAAAGCTTGAAGGGGTAGCAAGGGGAGGAAAGCATCTGGGCAGGAATCAGGAGGAATATCTTCTGACAGCTGATCACATCTGGAACCTCACCAGATACATGGCATCAGTAACCTCCTGGATATTCACAGAAAACTGCCAAGCCCAGTTCTTTGACATTTCTCATGCTACCACATCATATACAACCATCCCCAGGAAAACCACATCAAAACAGAACAAGACCGACACAAAAACACACACATAAAAAACCCCAACCAAAAAAAAAAGCCAACCCAAACCAATGCTAATTCTACTTCTGCTAACTGCAGTGAATGAAATTAAATAGATCTTTGTGCATGATTACTATCTGTGTGCTCCAGTACAACAGAGGACAAAAGGCAACTTTATGCTTAAAAACTTCTCTATAAATTCTGTTTTCTTCATCAGGGTGAAGGATTGGAGCAAGGACACATTTTCAAATGCTGTACTGGAAAACGAGCTACACATGTTTAAAGTTCAGGGTGTGCTTATATGACGGGCTTGGGACTTGGACTGCTAAAGCTGATTATTTCTTCCTCATACACAGGCTAATGCTCCATGTGCTTGGCCAGGGCCTGGACCACAGTGTCCAAGTGCAGGTCTTAAGTTACCCAGTCAAAGCAAACAGATTCAGGGTTTGGCTCATGCGCTGTCCAGGCTGAACTTCTGCTGGCTTTGCTCTAGGCCCACCTCCACTCTTTACAGCTCTTCAGGTTCAGCACGCAGCCCTACTCTCCCCCTTCATGTTTGGCCTCCTTCAGCCTTGCAATTGGAGTTTCAGGTGAGTGTCCTGCCTTCTCCCTGCCTCCCTTCTTGTGCAACTCATCACAGTAACACTCTCCAGACACAAAAGTGTTTGAAAAAACCCTATCCCTCCATAGTGTTCTGTCCATCCTTCACAAAGCAGCTGTGTGGACTTCAGCACAGAAACGACATGGGCCTGTTGGAGTGCATCCAGAGGAGCCATGAAGATAATCTGAGGGCTGGAGCACCTCTCCTGTGAGGATAAGATGAGAACAATGACAAAAAGAGTTGTGGTTGCTCTTCCTGGGAAAATAAAGCTCTGGGGAAGCCTTAGAGCAGCCTTTCAGTACTTGAAGGGATCTTGGCAGCGCTGGGCTAATGGTTGGACTCGATCATCTTAGACATCTCTTCCAGCCTTGATGATTCTCTGATTATAAGAAAGATAAAGCCAAATTTTTTGCAGGGCCTGTTGTGATAGGACAAGGGGTGATGGTTTTAAACTAGAAGATTAGCTAGATTTAAACTAGATTAGCTATAAAAAGCAAGTTTTTTATAATGAGGGTGATAAAACACTAGAGCACCGCCCAGAAAGGTGGTGGATGCCTCATTCTTGGAAACATTCAAGGCCAGGCTAGACAGGTCTCTGAGCAACCTGGTCTGGTTGAGGATGTCTCTGCTTATTCCAGGGGTTTTTGTCTAGATGGCCTTTAAAGGTCCCTTCCAACTAACACTATTTTATGATTCAAGAAAAGGAAACAATCCTCAGAAAGTTACACTAGCCAAGAGGTATAAAAGACAGTAAAGAAAGAAAATCAGGAATACGGGGAAACAAAAGAGAAAGGCAAACCCACATCTAAAAGACTGTTTTGTTTAGTTTCTGAAAGAGTGCATCTGGAAAAAGGATCTTTAGCTTTGGTCTTGCAGCACATAATGGCCAACATCCTATGCTTTTACCCAAAGGGTACCCTAGGGCAGGGGTTCCCACAGCTGGGAATACAGATAGCTGGGAATACAGATAGCTGCTATACAGATAGCAAAGGAGCCTGGAGACCACACCCCTGTTCTGAGGTTGGGAAGTCAAAGCTCTGTGACAAGGGACAATGTGGGTAAAAGCTGGTCCAAGAAATTTGGGAATCAGTGCTGCAGCTCTGCAGTGCTGCAGAATGAGCCATGCTCATTCTGAGCAGCAAACAGGGCATGCTTTAGTTTGCAGAGCTTCCCAGATGAATTGCAATTTTGTACACCAGTTTATAGGCAGAGGAAATCCTCCTTTTTTTGGTTTCCACCCTCCCACTTGTTCCTCCTCCTCCCTAGAAGTTTTTACACTCACAGTAAACCAAGCATCAAATGATTGCAATGTGTGGTTATGCTCAGAGAGGGCAGAGACCCTGGTGAAGCACATGGGAAATCCATGATTGTCACCATTTCTTTTCCCTGTGATGTAGTTGCAGACTATTTCAACAAGACAAAGGAACTACTTTCAATTTACAGGAATTTTTACATGAAAAAGCTGTTAAAAATCAAAATAAGTATTTTCACATTTGACTGCAAAGATTAGTTCTTTACTGGTCACCTGAACCTTTTTTACAAAGACATCTGAAAGGCATTTTATCAGCTGCTGAGCAGTATTTACTTACGAAACTGTTCTAATTGCTCTGGAATGTGCACCCTGACTGCTGGAACAGCTCAGCCCTGCTAACACTGAGCAAAGTAATACTGGCTCATAGGACATGTCACTTTTATACAGCATTCATTCTTCATTCTCAAGGTAAACACCATGAAATTTGAAAAGAAAAAACAGCAAATGCCTCATAAACAATGACTTTTGCAGAGCTGCCCTACATGTTTCAAAACCATCAACTCATCAGCAAAATTAATCATTGCCATGACTGAAATCATCACAGATCGGTAATTTAGAATTAAACCCATCTTACAGCTGGAAATTGCATGGGTGAAAACTTATTCCTTGGTGACCAGTAAATCAGTGCTTGAGTCAATATCCAGAACAGATGAAGTAGTGTGCCCTGGCCACAAGTAAGCCCTTATAATTAGCTTGCAGTCTTGCCCTCTCTTAGTAGATCAGAAATGAATGTCTTGGTAGATCAAGGAAAATCTACTCAATCTTGCCTTAATCTTCAAAAACTGAAGCAGAGCTCTGGTCTGCATTACACACGTCCAGACTCAGTAACAGCCTAACAAAAAAAAAAAAAAAAAAATTGGTTACAGCTTTATCTGTCTTTAAGACAAGGCAATCCCAAAAACTGAGTCACATCCTGGAAAGTGCAGTGGTTTGAACAGCACTTTCTCTTTGTCTGTATCACAAAACCCCCGTTTACTTTACCCAGCAGAGTTAGAAAAGCACAGAATAATTGCTATTATGCATGTTGAGGTATAAAACATGGAAAATAAAGAACAATAATGAAAAATCACCCCAATCCTCCTAGCACTGATATAGAAGTGAACCACTCTATGTATGAAACAGCCAAGCCGGTCTCATTGGCCTGGGCCAAACTTTATAAACAAACTTGTAAACTTCACATGCTTTGAGTTGGATTCATAGGAGGCAGGAATGTCACATGCCGCCCGCCCCCCGCTTGTATTAACAGAGTCCTTGGATAAAGCAGCTTCAGACAAAACCAGGCCAGGCTTGGAGATAAAAAGCCCTGGTGGCTGCTCAGAGCCCAGGGTCCAGGCCTTGACAGTCAGATCTTGGAGAAGAGTAAAGGTGAGACAGGGTTAGATGCTCTCAGCTGAGAGGACTCTTCTCTCTTCTGACTCATCTAACAATAAAGTTTCTTGAGTTTTCTGCCTGACATCCCATCCAGGTCTTCTCCTGCTCTGTGAGTGCACTGCTTGCAGTCCTCTCTCATCTCTTCTCCAGATCTGAACCATACAAGCAGCCCTCAACCCCCTCAAGAGCTGCTGCCCCTTTCCCCTCCTGCTGTCAGTCACAGCCTTTTTTCTGCTGACCAGCTACATGCTCCACTCCTGCTCTCCCATCACCAGGGCAAGGGTAAATGTCTCCTAATTTCCTGCTTTCCCTTGCCTTCCCTCAACTATCCACAGTTCACACTTCCCTTTCTTTTGTTTCCTACACCCTTTTTTTGTTTGTTTTTAGCAGCTGGTTTGTTTTCTTATTGGAAAGCCTTTTTTGGCCTTAAGGCAGCATAAACTTGTTTTCTCCTGCTGAGAAGGGATCTGAGCTAGAGGTGAGAGTTTTGAGGCTGCCAAAGTGATCTCCCCACATGACCTTTTTAATCCTTGGCCTCCATTGCTTCAGTCAACACTACAAGTGCCTCCTAGTATGACAATCACCATTTGTTGCTTAGGAATTAAACATTGACTAAACACATCATTCTGCATAGGCCATTGAACTGGAAGAATGTTTAGTGAGGTCAGCAGCTAAAGCTTTATGAACCATCTCTGGTGACCTTCTCCTTTGCCTTCTCCAAGGCAAAGGCAATGTTGGGGCTCAAAGACTTTCCTAAGTGCTCCTTCTGTAGCCCATAATGCTTTTAAAGCTCTAACACCCCCACACAACAAAGTCTGCCAGCACATAGATGCTAACTTATCCATCCCATCACAGCATAAACTTTTTAGTTCCACATTTCATGCCGTTCCCAGATCTCTTCAAACCGGTTTAGCACCACCCACAGCACATCTACTGCTTCTTCTGCCACACCAGTGAGTTTAAGTGCTGCATTCCAAGTTGAAAGATTATTTTCCTTCCTCAAGCATGCCTACAATGTTTAATGGTTCTCCAGAGCATAGCTCAGCTAAAGGTGTGTTGAAACAACAACTAACAGACAGGATAGCAAATGGTGTTTTACAAACATCAGCAAATATAATAACAGGAGTCCAAAACACCCCTGAGGGAGGATGCTCCCTCTCCAGATATCAAAATCAGGATGAAATGTGTCATGGGGTAATGAAGAGAAGACATATTAAGGTACCAGCTTCTCACTGTGGCACTTTAAAACAAGCAAGGAGAAAAGTGAAATGAAAATTCCTTGCATTTTCTGAATTTTCCTGTTCCTTATCTTGGCACACACAAGAGAGAAAAGCACGGGAGGGAAGAGCCAAGGTTTCCCCCAGACTCCATGCTATTTATATACCCTGCTCCCATCAGATCAGAAAGAAAAACCTGAACAAGTATTACGTGGTCTTTTGTGGTTGTTATTCAATATAAACCACCTAAGTAAGAGAGCAATTCCACCACCTCTCCGGACCTGGACTCTGTCCTGCTTGGTGGCATCTTGCCAATGCTAATAATTTAGTAGGACAGTTAAGTGCTTTTGAAACCAAAGAGCAGCTTTCAACACTATTCCTAGACCAATCAGATCTGGGAAAAAACCCAATCAGTCTGAACACTGTCTCAGCTTGGAGCCAGAAAGCCATACCTAATTAAACTCTGTTGGGGGACACGGTTACACATGCCAGCTACCTTTGAGTTAGGAAAAGAACAGCACCAGCATTAATGATAAGACTTGCTGGACAGGGCTGACTGACTCTGATTGACAGGAATGCAGCAAGACAGAAATGAGACAAAGGTCTAAGCATGAGCTTGAGACAGACCAGCAGGTAGCGTCTGCTCATTCTTCTCCTGTCCTACCATCCAGGAGCCTTAAGGAAAAGAAGAATAAGGTGTGGTGCCCTTAAATGTTAGAGATGGTATCTCAAAACATATGCTTGAGCCCAAGTTTGACCCTGGAGGTCCACATTCCCCAGGGAGGTGTGTCACAGGAAGAGCCAGGTGAGACAGCACCCCAACACTTCACAGAGGGTATTTTTGAGTCTAGACGTGGGAGTTTGGTTTCGGTCTGCTCAGACTAGTGCCTGTGTCAGGCTACATATTTGCAGTCCTCAGCACTGGAGCAGGAATGCTCCTCAGGCTTTCATGAATGTAGTGCAAGACCTCTGTCATCTTGGGAGGTATAATGATCACCACTGTCATTTGCAGCATATGACAAGGCAGTCACTGTTTTCTTCTACACAAACATAATAACACAGGTTTCTCAGTTTGTAACTTCCAAAACTTTTTGTAGTTTTGGCAAGGCTTGAGACCCATGAAAGAAATCCTGCCTATTGGTTCCACAGGCACAGGTGTTGTGGCAACCACTAAAGCCATACAGGCCCAAGCAAAGCAAGTTCCCAGGAACAGGACAGGGCAACTCCAAATCAACAACTACAGAACACACAGTAGGGACCTGGGACACACTGGTGAACCTGGGGAGTCTTCCAGCCCATGTCCCTTGAGGGGCAAGGGGGGACAGCAGCACAGACCTCTCTACTAAATAATGCATTTCAGTAGGCGTAAGGACAGTAAGAAGGATTTTTCTTCTCATCTTAAGTGGCCTAACCAACCACTCACAGCTAGTGCGGCACGAAAACAAGGCTTTTGAACTGATTGCTTGTTGGCCATCTACAAATGCACATAGGTTTAATGGGTATTCCAGTGTCCTCTGGAAGCTTGATTTTCATCTGTTTCCCTCATTCTCTGCTACAAACCTTGCTCTAATAGGCTCTATAGGCTCTTCTGCTCCAAGAAAAAGAGCAGAGAACAAATTCACTGGCCAAGTCTTTCATTTCACTTTTGGGTAAGCAGAATTGCGCTGTAATCCTGAGCTTGAGAAGCCAGTTCCCTGGTACATTTATTAATGCTGCCTACGTTATCCTTCATCCTCAGAAAGCAGACAAACCTAGCCTCAAGACAGGAGGACAGAACATGTGGAAGGGAAATTAAGCTACTTAAAAGTTCTTGTTCTTGGCAATAAATGCAAGAAGACAAGATTGTATTTATCTATCTTATTGTTTATTATAAACAATTTTTTTAGTAGTTTAGTTTTTAGTAAATCTTTCCAGGAGATTACAGTCAAATAACCATCTGAGAAAGCAATCTCCCTTGTGCACAAAATCCAGGTGATATGAAGATCATCAAATGGCTTGGGGTAGAAGGCACCTTAAAGCACATTTAGTTCCAAGCCCCCCTACCACAGGCAGGGACACCTTCCACTGGACCAGGTTGCTCAGGGTCCTGTCCAACCTGGCCTTGAACACTTCCAGGGATGGGGCAGCCACAGCTTCTCTGGGCAACCTGTGCCAGGGCCTCACCACCCTCATAGTAAAGAATTTCTTCCTAGTGTCTAATGTAAACCCACTTACAGTTTCAAGTCATTTCCCTTTGTCCTGTCACTATATGTTCTTGTAAAAAGTCCCTCTCCACCTTTCTCGTAAGTTCTCTTCAAGTACTGGAAGGCCACAATTATGTCACCCCAAGTCTTCTCTTTTCCAGGCTGAACAATCACAGTTGTCTCTCCCACCAAGAGTTTTGGCACCACCAAAACTCCTTCCAGTTTTAGTACTGTGTAAACAAACAATTACTTGGTAGGCATTTCTAGGATCCTCCAAATTACATAGACTCTGCTAGGGTAAACTCTTCTTGCAGCAGCCTTGCTCTTCCTTTGTGGACGTATTTCAGGAAACCTACAGTGAGTTTTGGATTCATTCTGGATCTTACAGCCTGGAAGGACATATCTGGCTTCGAGTGTATTTGTCGGCATTGTGCATGCCTGCACAGTGAACGTACCCAGCAGACGGAGGGAAAACCAGCCTTGAGAAATATCAGTTTGTCACTCCATATCCATGGCTGTGGTGTGCAGCACAGGAGTCAGCCTGATGAGACAGCCCGTGACACTGATCCTTAGTCAACCCTGTTACTAAAGGCAGTTTTCAAGACAGATTTATGGAGGGCCAGAAGGGGATTATCTTTGCAATACACACTTCTTCATTTTTTCTTTTGGCAATGACTAAAGCACATTTTTTAGCAATATTCAGGGTGAGTTGGCTGATTCTAATGCTTCAGAGTTCAAGTCATGACTCTTCAAGAAAAGCAGAATTAGAGAAAAGAACCAAAACTGTTGGCAATTGAGATATTGAAGCTGAAATACTAGCAATTGTTATTTTTCTCAGGAGAAATGCCTGGCACGTATTTTATTTGCTACTAGTGTAGCCTTTCAAAAGATGCAATCAGATAAAATTCAACATTTTTGCAAATGTGGAACTGCATTTAATGTATCAAATGAACTTTGTACTGGATGTAGTTCAAAGAGTGAACTTGGTTTAATAATTTGTTCTGTCTCAAAAAAAAGCGCTCCCAACCAAGAGCTTTATTTTCTGTTCCAAAGGGCAAGTTACAGCACCATCACTTCTGCATACCTTTCCTCCTCCCTTTCCACTGCTCCAGCCTCTCTAGATGGTTTTTGTTTCTTTCTTGCACTTGTGATTTTAGGTTTTGCAATTTCAAGCTGGAAGAAAACCCAGGAATACCAAAACCCAACCCTTTGCTCAGTTGTTATGAACAAAAAAAGAAGTGAATGTTCAGTAAAAAAAATTTAAAAATATATCTTTCCAATCTTTAATTCTCATTTACAGAGACCTCACCAAATAAACGATGTGTTCTTCTCCACACAATCTGTCAAAGGATGACTGATGCAGGGAGAAACACCTCCTAGGCAGCCTTTTGTTTTCCCTTTCTTAGAGAGTATTTGCAAGAAGCAACATGATAGAAAAAAATCTCAGCTCTCCATTTCCTCTTGGACTGGACATTTGTGAATACAAAATAGAGAAGAATTTGGTATTAGATTTGCAAACACATCTGAAAGTGCCAAGGTGCTGTCCCACAGTATAAAGTAAGGGGCTGGGGGCACATGGCTGGGCAAGCCATTTGTCTGTCCCTCTGCTGAGCCACCCAAGTAGTATCTGCACAAACACTATCAAAACTTCCTCATGATTATAACAGAGATGAAACAACATAGACACCTGTAACTCTGGTCAAACAGAAATTACCCTTTCAAACCCAAGCATGAGGTACTAATCTGGGCTTTGCACACGGCAGCAAAGCTTTCACGCCATTTCAGTGAAACCTGCAAGCCTTTGCATGAAGACCAACACATCCAGCATCTCCTGAGCCACCAGGACCTTTTCAAAGGTTCATCCATCTGCCTCAATCATAAATGCAGAATCTATGCTGGCATTGTGCCATGCACTTCCAACTTTATGCAGCTACCAGCTAAACTCCGTTGATGCTCTAGTGCCTAAGGTACCACCAGTCACTTCCTTTCTTCCACCAAGAAACTGCCCACTACAGATAAGGCAGCAGAAAATTATCCTTGCACCAATTCTAAATCAGAAGCCAGGCTAAGAAATCATATCTTGAAACAAATGGGATTGTTTTATTTTTAAACTAATAAGAACAAAAAATAAGCTCAAAACAGACATGAGAAGCATTCACCTCTCTGAAACACTACCCATCTTAAAGCCGTATGCAATTCCAGCCCACAGATTATGTTAGAAACTTTAATCCACAAATTTGGCCATGTAAGCAGTTCTGCCATGGACATGAATTCCCACTGGTTGCTGAAAGGAACAGTACTGACTCTGAGGCCAAATTTTTGTTGAATCTGCAGATATAGATCTACACAGCTAAATGTAAACAGTAGCTTCTCCCTTGAACAGACTCTGCACCATCCCACAGTTCTTCCCCCAAGGTATGTTTATTTCTACTGCAGATAAGAGATATACAAGAAAGAACAAAAACAACAAACCATTTTCTACTCTAAGCAAATTTTGCTTTTAATTTAAACAAATCGCTAAATTGAGGGAAAGTTGACTTTCAGTGTGATTGTCTTAACAGCTTATCCACACAGCAAGTTACCTGTTAATATCCTGGTCACACTCACCATCTTTTCCAGAAGAATCCACTTTGTCTTGACTTCAGGCAGAGGCACTGGTATCAGCTGACCAGATCAAACCCTGGCCCCCAAGAACAGCAGCTGGGCTTACCAACCAGCAGTACTTCAAAATTCACTTGGTTTCTTTTTCCAGTGTCTGCTCACCCAAGAGCATGACAAACTGACCCCACTTAGTACATTTAAATTGAAGAGAGGCTTTTTGGTCGAATGCTCTTCTAGTCTAATGCAAGTGCCTGGTATGTCACCTAAGCGATGAGAAGAGTCAGTGACATTACCATTATTCAGCTCCAGAGCCTGCCAGCATTTTGCTCACCTTCCAGCTACATGTGGAATGAGAGCAGTTGGCAGCATACATCAGGTTCCAAAGTGGCTGTCCTTCAGACAGCATGGAGGAGTTCATCCTCCACAGCTAAAGAAACTGCATGCAGGTTCAGCAGCATCCCCTAAGAGGTGAATAGTAAGACACATGCAATTCAGGAATGATTCTATTTGAACAGCTAATCACAGGTTTGTGGCAACAGCAAAACTCGGTATAAAGGGCGTGCATAAATTTGTCACAAAACATGCTTCTAGTTTTTGCCATCTCATTATATGCTTCAAAATAACAATTTACTCCATGCATATAAGTGCATGTATATACATGTGTGACCTTATCCAGCACTGCTAAAGGCACACAGACCGAAAAGAAAAAACCAGTTAAATCCCCTGGGGAAGCAATATGATGAAATCACGTTCGCTCTTGCACCTGAAGTCCCCTCTAAGGTACATAATTTTCCTGGCCTGGGGAAACATTATATGGGGAGGTGGGAGGGTGGAAGTCACACTGCCAGTCCAAGCTATGGAACCATCAGCTTTTTACACACTGGCAGCTTGTGCCTGTCACATTAGACTCATGCTACATAGGTATATTCTGAAAAAACTAGTGGCACGCTTCCTGCCAACATCACTGACACCACTGGTTAGCTTTGTGTGAGTCACTGCTAATGTAGTCTGGCTTGCAAACTCTTACTTCGAGGTCTGAGACAACAGGCAATGATTAAGCTCAGAATTCCCAGCTCTAACTTCAGGATGTAAAAAAATAAAAATCTACAGATAGCTCCCCCATAGTCACCACTGTCTGAAAACGAGGAAATCAGGGCCATCTATTCTCCCCTTCTCTTCCCAACTCCCAGTACTCCCACGTTTTCAAGACAGGCGTGCTGAAAGTAACCCAAAAGAAGGGAGTGTCTGATCTCACTGGCTTACAAGCATCCAACATTAGCCCAGGCTCCAGGAATCATTATCAATGCTTTGTTTCCTGATCAAGTACTACAATGGAGCTTCATCACCTGTGTTAGAGCAGTAGAGGCTGCACAAAAGTTGTACTTGGCTTCCAAGACAGAACGAGATTAGCATGCTTTTGTCCAGTGCAGTCAGCAAAGATGTAGCTGTGTGTGCACATGAGTGCAAGCACACACAGATTTCTCATTACTTTGTACGGCTACTTGCACTGAAAAGCTGTCACACATCCTAAAAATAAAGATGTTGTCTGGGTCTGACTACTCAGGGGACAAGTGGAGCAAGATCTAGCACCTCAAAAAAGCCCCAAACCAACCTTCAATGACACCGTTCTGCATCAGAGAAGTTACTGAACTCAACTGATGTTGACTCACAATGTAATCATTATGTATCAAAACAGCCAGCAGTACAGAAGACACAGCAAAGATGATTAGCTCAAGTTGTACTTTTTATTTTCAGGATTAAAAACCCCAATGATAAAAAGCAGACGAAACAGATGTGAACCCCAAATTTATCTGCAGTTCAAATGAGGTATCCTGGTTTCACAAAACTGATTCAGACAGGTGGGTAATGCACAAATTGCCAAAAGAAGACAAACTGCACAAAATAAAACCTGAGAATTGATAACTCCTCTTCACCTGGCCCCCTCTGCCTCCTTCCACAGTATAAATGAAAAAATCCATCTGGAAAATACATTTGACATTGAGAAAAATAAAAGAATCACCTAAATTATTTTTATATAGGATATACTGATCAACACTTCTTTCAAAATTAAGAATACACTGCAGTTCAATGTAGATGATATCACAGGTCTAACAAAGGGTAAGAGAAGTACTGTTTAAATGGACAACACACAATACATAAATGTTTATGGATCTAAAATATAATCAGATTCAGCACACAATTCTGTAGCTGACATTCCTACTCCAGTCCTTACAATTAAAAGTTTACTTGATAAGACTTGTATAGAAATAAATATGCATACAGAAGTAAACACACTTCAACAGAACAGATGTATAGAACTAGCGGGACTGATTATTTTTAATACAAAATAGAGACAGATTTAACAGCCTAAACCAAAGAGCTAATATGATTACCATTAAAGGTGTCATTAAATAAATCACTATACTCTTATCACCATTAGTCCTACATACACATCCTTAGCATAAAATTTATTTGCTCTTCACCATATACTCTGGCTCTTCTGATGCCTGATAGTTTTTGTCTTTTCTTTTATACCCTTTTCAAACCCTTTTTTCATACCCTTAATACATTTTAAACCCTTTCCCTTTCCTTGTACCTTAGTCTCACATACCTGTCATTCTTGTAGTTTGATATTTAGCTTAGTTTAGGGGTCCTACAAAGTGAGAAGACAAAACATACACAGTAAAATGTCAACAGCTCTACACTATCTTAGAACTACAGGCTTCAGCCTTGGATGAGGCCTCTTTCTCTGGAACATATTTTGTAAACTGGACTGAAATCTCATTTGGGAGGGGTAACTAGAATAGGAGGACACTTAGTTCATCTATTACATTTCTTATTGGGGGATTTTAGTTAGATATGCTAATTTGTGAAGTCCATAAAAATTGTATACTGGGGGTGTTGGGGGTTTTTGGCGCGTGCTCGGTGCACTAGGGGTGTGGGATGCCCGAGTGCTTTTCACTGTATTTCCATTTGTGACGGGCTGTGCACCTAGGATGCTATTAAAACTAAGGTAAAATACCCTTTTCCCCTTTACTGTTGTGCCTGCCTCATATTTCTTACCAGCCAAAAAGGCAACACTTCTACCCATCCGTTGAGCTCAAAACCAAAACCTGGAATAAGAATTTGTCAGAGAGAAAAGAAGAAAAACATAAAATCTTGTTTTCCACCTCCAAAAGGACTGTATTTTAACCTGATCTATACTTGAAATAAATTTTTGGGTCAGTTCTGTTCTCTACATCAGACAATTTCTCTGTGCTTTAAAAAGCATTAAAATTTGTCTGAAGTTTTGTCCCAAACAGTGGCCCTCTGACCAAAAAATTTGCTTATTAGAGATTGGTAACAATATGTCACCAGTAAGTCAAGATGAAAGTCTTACTAAAACAGCATATGGATGTCATATTAAATACTGCATAGTCAAGTAAACCTCAAGTCACACATGCTCACTCAGACTTCCATAGGTAACTGAATTCTAAATCAAAATGTCCACGTCCTCTATTTAAGTCCTAAACCCTGGTCTGCTAAATGATACAGCAATGAATTCTGACACCTGAGACAGGTATGCAAAGAAAGTATTTCCAAAGGCTTAACCAGAAGATAATAGATAAGTATCTTGGCACAAGCCCTACTTTTGTTTGAGCCAAAATCCCTGCTCAAAACTGCTTCTTCAACCTTACAGTCCAGGTGGTTTTTAAATTCCAACATTTAGCTAATTTAGTACCAACAACAGCAAAATTCAGCATGTTTTAGGAGCAAAGATACCATTTCCTTATTGTTCTTCCCCCCAAAGAGGCTGTTTAACAGAATACGGGCCTTTTTGCAGTCAGCATTTCTGCTCTGAATCACAGAATTGTTAAGGTTGACAAGACCTTGACGACCATCAAGTACATCACTGCTGTGTTCATTACTAAACTATATCCTCAAGTGCCATATCCGCACATTTTTGAACACTTTCAGAGATGCTTACTCCACCACTTCCCTATGTAGTTCAACTTATTATGACAGTAGTTCCCAAATAAGAAGCCAACAGATTGTCAGTCTGTAAAATCTAGTACTAACTCCTTTTTGTTTTCACCTACAGGACACAGTAAGAGGCTAAAAGCTCATAGATGCTCCATAACAAACATCTCCCTCCTACTTCCCATCAGGGATACACACAGAGGTCTGCTGTTCCTCAAATATGCCCTTGAATTGCACATAGCAGCAATCAGCGTGAGAAGAGGAACGCCCCCAGTGTGCTTGGCAATCAGGGACTGCACATCAGGAAGAGAAACAGTCATGAAACAGTGTACAACTAACCTGAATCTGTAATAGCAAACCATTTATGTAATTATTCAAGAATACACAGTGTAAGTACTTTGCCTCGAGCAGCTGCTCATTTTCTGACTTCTCCTCTCCCAGCACTTTCCAAATGGTCAAGGGGTCAGAACAACTCTTCTGGGGGAGTTTTCTACCCAGATTGTTTAAACATGAACTCTACTGCTTTGGGGACCTACAAGCAAAGCTAAACCACTGTATACACCAGATATGCATCTACATCAACAGTAAGAACCCTCCAGCCTTCTCTTGTCTTCATACTCATCTTTTCTCTCCTCAAGCTCACACATCCTGACCTTGCAGGCTGTTATATGCTGATCTCAGGGGCAGACTGTTCAGGGGCCATACTTGGCCAAGTGCCTCAGTGTGAGCTGCAGTGCTGTCATTTACCTGCCAGACCTGCTCCACTCTGCTACCCAGAACTGGGCTAAGCACTGCCACACCTGTGGGCACTGGATGCAAACTACTGCCCTATTTCCTTGACCCTCCCTTCCTGCCCAGCTCACCTTTTAATTTTGTAATGCTGGAAAATAGAATCCACAGCCCAAAGTCCATGCCGAGATGACCTCTATTTTGCAAAGCATGAGGAAGTCTGGATATGTTTTGGTGTTGAGTCAGAGAGATAAGCCTATTATATGGATAGCTTTGCTCTGTGTAACAGAATAGAAGAAAGGTAGCTCATATTGCTTAGGATGATTTAAGACTACCCTAGGACCAATTCTAAACACCAGCATGAACGTTGCCCAGAGTATCCAAGGGAGACATCCTGTCACGGACAAGTGTTACCTGCCAATTGCCCAGCTCACCATTTGAGACTGTCAGGTTCCTCCTGTTAGAAGCACAACACCAAGCACTGCTCTGAAATGACACACAAGCCTCTTGTGACAGACCAAACTTACAGAAATGCTGTTTTCCCCCCACACATACTTAACCATTAATCCTGAAGCTATTTTCCATTTCTTTTTCCTCTGCTAACGCTCTTACACCCAGTATGTCATTTTCTATTTCAAGAGGCAAGAGCTAACAGCAAATATGTTAGAGGAACTTCTGAGTTTGCACTTAAAAATGTCTAACCAAAGCCCTGAGTCCACCCGATCTCTATTCAAATAAATACAGCAGAAGGACTAATGACACAGCCATTACTGTGCACACACAATATAAACATTGGTTAAGCCCGATAAATCTCTTTTGACGCAAATATATACTGTACAAAATATATTAAGGGTCAAATGCACCCATCATACTCACTTCACCTTGCTTTGTCTTCCAGTTCTGCAGGGAACCTGTATTATTCCTGCTTCATCAGCAATCAAGCTAAGTTACAAAACCACAGAATATTCTGAGTTGGAAGGGATCCATTAGGGTCATGAGTTCAGCTCTTAAGTGAATGGCCCATACAGGGACCAAACCCACACCCTTGGTGTTACTAATGCCATGCTCTACCCAACTGAGCTCAGAGCTCTAAGCCAATTTGCAGAAGAAAACCACTGAAACCAAACCCACACATGGGTAACACCTTCACGGAATTTTGGTTGGGGCCATGAGTAAAGTAGACACAAAATTCAGCTAAAGAAAATCCTGGTATTTTAAATAAACTTGCAGACTGAAAAGTACTGTTCAAAACAGGTTCTGACAGTTTCATCAACAAGAAAAAAGTACCAAAAGTAAGAAAACCTCCTGTGGTTTTCAAAGGAAGTATTAAACTAGAAATTTGAGCAGAGTTCCCAAACTCTTATTTTTATGACTTGTCCCCTATCAGTGAAACACAAGAGGAAAGCAGAAAGGCAGTGAGTGACAGGCACTTCCCCCACCCCCAACTCCCTTCGAAAAAGGATTCAGTTAAAAAATTCAAAGAACTCTAATGAAAGCCATGCAAACAACAGATAAATCAGATTACAGTCTGCTCTGAACTCAGCCAAGGTTCACATGGAAGGTTTGCAAATAAACTTCTCCTGAGCTGTGACAAGCAAATAAAGAAGGCTAGGATTTTTCACAGCTATCAGACCATGATGGCAGATACAGGATAACAGGATAAATCAACAAAATTAATAGTAAATCTGGAGATTAATTTTTATTTTCAATGACATACTTATAAAGACAATTCATTCTATAATAAATAAGCCTACAGATAAATACAAATTCATAATCAGTGAATAATTAGTGCACCAAGAGTTGCTTTAGTAAGATGATTGAGCAGACGTATTTGCTAATCAGTCTCTTCTGTGTTTTAAAAAAAAAAACAAAGATAAATCAGACCATAGGATACTCTCAGCTAGTAAATTAAAAGCTGATAAGTACCAACATATGATTGCATTGGCTCAAACACACATGGTCACATATCATTGTGAACCAGCACAAAAATGAGTATGACTACAGAAAGAAGCAGCACTGACACCTGCCTGTGCTTGTGTGATTATTGCTTACTTTGTCACAAGCAGATGAAGGCTGGAGAAATTCCTCCCTTAAAAGCTGTGGCTCTGTCTACAAGCACAACTTTCAGATCTGATTGCAGAATTCACTGTCCCTTCACAGATCACAGTGAACCAGTATTTGGGCTTTGTGCAGTCCCTGTCAGCTCCAGCTCTTTGAATATCAAGCAACCCCCCACTTGGCCCACCTTGCTCCAGAGAAAGGCTGCCTGGGTGAGAGACTTTCCCCAAGGAAAAGCTGACGGATTAAAAAAATACAAGTGACAAACAGGTAAAAGAGAAAGGTTATGCTGTAGTTTCCTTAATGGCCCATGAATTCAGGAAAATGAATGTTTCCTAACTGTCCCAGGAAACAGGAATTCAGACTTGAGTTATAATCCTCAAAATTTGAAGACTGAAATATTCTCCAAAGTAATGCCAAAAGAAACACACTTAAACACAGTTGCAATAAACTTATTAAAGTAAAATAAATAGGACTGGAAGAAGAGTTTGGACTCTGAAGAGGAAGACTGTGCCAAGCCTTCACCTTGCAGGCCCAAAGGACAGTTTGGATATTTAACATAGTATTAACAGCTTCTCCCTGAAGAATAGCAGTATTGTCTCTTCAAGTAAGTCAGAGGTAGTGTCTAAAACAGCATAATGAACACAGCAGCCGCCTCCAGCTGAGCCCAGCTATGCCTGAGGTGGTGTGGTGGTGCATTCCCCTGCCTCCTTTGCAGGCTGCAGTGTGATCTGAGAAATGCCTGTTAGGCCTTAGCCTTGAAAACACCACCTGGCCTCAGCTCTTTCTGAGCTTATCAGAAACACCGTCTGCTCCCAGGAATTGCTAACAAGCTTCTGCTTTCCTTAAGATCAGCCTTGGAAAATATTTCTCTTGCTTGAATGGCGTAACATTCCTGTTCTTCCACTTTGAAAGAAAGTGCTGACCCAAACTGCGGCCAGGATGAAACATTGTTCTGACTAAAGCCCACTCTCTTGTGACCCTATCAACAGCAGTCCAAGATGGGGCCCTTTGAGCTCTCCTGGACCACAGTGGGCCTGAGACCAGCAACCTCCCTCTGAGTGGGGCCTCTCAGGTTTGCTATACGTGGAGGATCACCGAACAACGAGTCCTGGGCCGATACCTTACTCCTCAAGACCTGGTCCTTCACCTGTTGGGAGATGCAAAAGCATCTGAAGTGAGTACTTCACTAACCTCTGAGGGGAATTTTCCACAGGTACTTTGCTTGCACTGACTGACTCTGTCTGGGTGCATGTCCCTGTGCATATGCTGTAGCAAATCTGAAATACTGCTTTCTTACATATTTAAGTACCTCAGATATCTACACCTAAAAGTAAGGTTAAGTTACAGGTATAAGCTTACTTAAATGCTGCTAAGTGTTGTTCTTTTGCTAAGTTGCTAAACATAAGCTAAGTGTTGCTAAGTGTCTTTTTGTTAAGTTGCTAAGTTCAATGTCAAAGTTATAATTTAGGTTAAATGCTGTTAAGTGTTATTCCTCTGTTAGACTGTAAAGGTTAAGCTATAAATTAAGTTATAAATTAAGCTGGATATAAGTTAAGTGTTTTCCCTATGTAAATTACTAGACTTAAGGTATAAGTTAAAGTACTGTTAAGTGTTGTTAAGCTTTTAGGCCATATTACTTTTTATCCTTGTCTGCACTGTCTTTTCACACACACACTACCCCCACCCCAACCCCCTCACCCCGGGGTTGTTCTCAATTCATTTGTTTTGATTGCCTGGATTTTGTTTGGTTTTGTTATTGCTTGCATTCCCCCTTGTTGTGCCTTAACTATCCTCTAAGCAGTAGAGTGAATCTTGCCAACGAACCTGTTGTGTTTTGCTGCTTAATATTAAATCTGACTTTTGCTCATACCCCTGTTGGTGATTTTTTAAGCAATCTCAAACACACTTGTTCATGACAGGTGGCCCAAGAACAATGCTGCCCCAGCCAGCCTGGTCACGCTGCCACGGGATTTGCAGCGATCACTGGAGTGAGCCTTGGCCATGAGAAGTGGGCAGGATGCACACACAGGGCACAGGGAGCTCCGTCACCAGGGAGATGTGCACCACAATGGGGTACATCTGCTCCAGAGGCCAGCCCCTGTGGCAGCAAATGTGTGCACAGCTCAGTCAAACATGGAGCACACATACACAGATGCAGCAGCACTCACACAGCACCCAGTTTACTCGGGTCCACACATCACCAGGAGAAGGGACCTGGCTGTATGTGATGTTTAGCCATGTTTCCTCTAGGAAACTTTTTTCCATAAAGAGCAATTACTACACGTTTCACTTAAGGAGTAAAACATTTAGCATAGTTCAAAGATGTCCACTAAGGAGCACAAGTGGGACACAGCAATCAGGATTTAGTTGCAGATTCATCTTCTTCTAAAAGGAGGTCGTTCAATGCAATAACTGTAGCAGCAAAATCAACCAGCTCCACAAAGTCTGATGTAATTATGTTAACACCCATAACACCAGGCTTCTGTCCTTTCACCCAATTCAAAATCATGGGCAAGTTCCTAAAGAAATTGAAATAGAGAAAATTAAACATTTTAAAAGAGGCACTTCTCTATACATACTCTACTCATTTAAAACACAACATGCTGTTTACAAAATATATTACCTAATATTTAAGATCAGGTCCTGACTATCACCCTAAATGCAACTGGCTGATGAGACAAGTGCTTAACACAGCACATGGTCATTAACTATCAAACAGACATATTTGGTCAGTCATCAATCCAAACTAGAAGGCATACAAAATCCCTCTATATTCACTGGGCTTTCTGTTCTTCAGGATTTCACATTCCACTACAATTCTGTCCATCCTGGTCTGTTTTTACCCAAGTACACATTAAGTCAAATGCTCAATTTCACAGCACACTTAAGTGTAACACAAAGCAAACTATACCTGGCCCAAGATGTTCCTCTGCCCTTCTCTGCCTCAGGGTAGGCAGGAAGAAAAGTTGGAGGCAGTGCATCACATTTCTACCAAAGAGTCTCCAGCCTCCAGACCCACCCTGAGCATTGGGGTCAGGGAAACCAAACCTAGACTGAAGCTGTCAGCTCCATAGGGGTTGAATATCCCGCTATACATCACTATAACCAGAAAAAGGAGAGGTGTGTCAGGTACTGGGTTAAATGGAGCTAGAAATTCTACCATGGGAGAAATTTCAAGTCATTTCTTGGACACAGTGCAAGTCAGGAGTCTGCACCAGCTTTTTTGCACTCTAGCATGCAAACACCAGACTTTTTCAGCAGTTAGACAGAATCTAAATAATGCTAACATATTTAGCTATTTAGTGCTGTAACATGTATACATTATTTGAGAAGGTAGGCAACCAAATTAGCCAACAGGATGAAGCAAAAAAAAGCAAACGCAAAAAAATTAAAAACACTCCACCACTGCTCCATCAGGAAAATAAAAAGTCTTATCAAGAACCATTAGTGAAGGCATAATTACTTTCAGGGGACAAACCAGACTTCCAGCTAAGAGTGACTGTTGCACATTCTACCTTTAGCAAGAGCTCAAGAACACTTAAATATTCATATTCAGGGCAAAATTTCCATACAAGAAGGGAGGCATCTCCATAAAACTGCAAAGACAGATTTGCATATGAGCTAGCTTATGCAAATGCACACAAGCTATCATGCCAATGCAAACAGCAGCATCTATTTGCAACTTTTGGTTTACTTGCAAACAAGAGGTAAGGATTAGGGAAAGAGACGGATTGAAGGCAGGCTTCCAGCTAACAGTGGCTTACAGCCCAGAGCTGTGCCAGGAGTCCCTTGAAATGAAGCTGCTCGCCCGTTCCATGAAATGCGACGATCCTTTCCCGGTTCTGGAGCAGGAATTCCGTCCGGCCTTGGCGCTGATCCCCTCAGGGCCCAGGCGCTCAGGGACCCCGCGGCTGCTCGCGGGCCCCCAGCGCCACCTGGTGCCGAGCGCGGCTGTGCCACAGCCACCGACACCAAACCTGAAGAGCAGCTGGGTTTAACTGTGCTTGTGCCAAACTAATGCCTGTAAAAGGGAAGGGGACTGAAAATTCCATTATTTACACCTGACGTGCAATTTCCTTATTCACAGAATCACTGAATTGCCTAGGTTGCAAAAGACCTTAAATATCATCTCATTCCAACACCCCTTGCCCTGGGCAAGGACACCTTCCACTGGACCAGGCTGCTCAGAGCCCAATCCTAGCTGGTCTTGAACACTTACAGGGATGGGACACCCATAGGTTCTCTGAGCAACCTGTTTCAAAGCTTCACCATCCTCACAGTAAAGAATTTCTTCCTAATATCCAATCTAAGCCTGCCCCCTTCCAGTTTTAAACTGAATTACCCCCCATCCTTGTAAAAAGTTTCTCTCCTTTTTTGTAGGCTCCCTTCAGGGACTGGAAGGCTGCAACTAAGTCACCCCAAAGCCTTCTCTTTTCCAGGCTGAACACTTCAAACTGTCTTAGCATTTCCTAACAGAAGAGATGCTCCATCCCTCTAATCATCTTGGTGGCCCTACTCTGAACTTGCCCCAAAACAGGGCCATGTTGTTCCTGTGCTGGGACCCCAGAGCAGGATGCAGTGCACCAGGTGGAGTCTCACCAGAGTGGAGCAGAGGGGCAGAATCTCCTCCCTCCCCTGCTGGCCACTGTGCTTTGGATGCAGCTCAGGATGCATTTGCCTTCCTGGGCTGCGAGTTCACATTGCTGGATCCATGTCCAGCCTCTCATCCACCAGTACCCGATCCTTCCCAGCAGGACTGCCCTCTATCAACAACTACCATCAACTTCTGTGACTGCAAAAAACAAAACGCTTGCCATTTTTAGAATGGATTTTTAAGAAGCTAAGTTCTATTGACTTAAGCTTCACAACAGTAATACTGTAAATACTTCTAAAGCGATCAATGATTCTCCCAAAAGGAACATGAACTGGCTGCTGAAGATGTGTGTTTATCTCACTGCTCAGTATTAAGCTAAGTTGCTGATCCCATTAGACCATTTGTGACCACCTACAACAGCGTAATTTAGAACCTATTATCATTATATCAAGATGAACTATTAGTAACATCAGACAATATTAAGCAGTGAGCCAGGAGACCAGATCCCAAGAGGACTTTTGCAGTTCTGGTAATTTTTAGCAAACAGGCTACAAGGTGATAATTCCATAAAATAAATCATATGGAACTATCCTGGGCATGCTACTAATGCTATTAAAAATTGCTGTCTCTCAGTGCTAATCGAAGCAAAACCCTCTTAGAGTAATCTTTACTCATAGGCAAATTAATTGTACAACGGTCAGCGGTACTAAAAAAAGTCAAATGGTAATCTAATTTTTGGTAACACCCCTCTCCCCTTCCCCCCACCCAAAAAAAAAAGGTAAGATAAAATACTGCCCTGGTCATATATCTCCAGCCATTACTGAAATTACTGAGATAGATTTATATGGACAAAGGCAAAACTGATTCCAGAAAAAAAACAGTTTTCCTCTGTGGCACAAGCTATTTCCATATCCCCCCACCAAATCCAACTTCAGCCAGTTTGAAATGAATTATTGGTTTGAAGCCACACATCCATCCCACATTTTACAAAATCAGATCACATTCAGAAAAACTTCCACTTACCAGGAAACACATACACACCCTCTTACTTGATTGTTTTCACTAATTCTTTATTTTTAATGATTGCAAATATCTCTTATGAACAAAAATACTGAGCAAAACTGCATGCTTTCAGCAAGCCTAAGCAAACATTTCCTAGTTTCTTGCTTGCTCAGTGCATCTTTCATCATGAGACCTGTTAAGTAAAGAACTGAGAAAACAAGACAAGGCCTTACCTATGAACAAGTGTGTTCTTCAGACCACGAATTAAATGCCGTGCAATCGTTTTCACGCGAGGTGTGAGAATTGCTTGAGAAACATGGAAGGTCCCATAACGACTTCGTTCCCCAAGTGTGGTCTCCAGGAACTGTAGCAGTTTGTGCACATTGGTTGTATTAGCCCATGGTGCTGGCATTTTATTACCTGGCCACAGGAAGGGATATTGCTGGTACAAAGGGTGGTGGTAAAATATGAGAACCTAACAGAACCAAAAAAGTTCACAATTACTATATTTTTATTTGAAGAGGATGTTGCACTGGTTTATGTTCATACAGTACTGTTGCACCTAGCATAGCAGTGAAAAGAGGACCATGCAAACAGAAGCTCCTCTTGAGTCATGAGTGTCAGTAAATTTGTTCCACTATTGCTAAAGCAGATGGAGATCATTTCGTTCAGCTTTGAGGACAGGATTGCTTCAGGCTTTAAGGGTCATCTGTTTAAAATTACAAAGCTGCCTTTGTCATTTAAAGAATTCAGCTTAAATGCACTTCAAATTCTTACTGCTGGAAAATACTGTATCTGTACTTGAAGTTAAGGATTTTAGCAGTCTTGCCATCTTCTGAGTACCTCCTACTTAGAGGCTGAAGCATGCTGGGCTGACTGGCATCTGACTGGTGTAGCAGCATCCTGCTCACACTTGCATGAGATGCCAAAGCCAGTCCTGCTGTCAGCAAAACAGTCAAATCCAAAGTTGGTATTTTATACCTTGTAAGGAGCTTCTCTATAGCACAAAGAGGCAACACTTTTTATTAACACCCACATTTATACAGGATTCATTTTGAACCCTAGCATTGACAGCATGAGTTCAGAACAATTCCTCAAAGCCTCATTTCCAGTTTAAGAGCTACATGCTGCTGCTGAAACCCTTTTCTGTTCTCAGTTTGTGTATACATATGGGAACAGTTACCCCAGAGAAGAGACATTAACCTCACCTCTGCAGATCTGGATGGCTGCAAAGGAGGTAAGAAATTCAGTACTACACCTTGGTCGTACTAAAGCTTATATGCTTCACACTGGCCAGAAAGACAAGAGTTAATCAAATCCTCATCAACACAAGTCTGCACTAAGTGCTCTTCCAGAAGAGAAAACCCTTTGTGAGGAGCACAAGGCTCCAAGGATACTATAGTTTAATTATTTAATCAACGTGCTTGGGAGCAGGACACAGACTGGCCACACCATGGATGAGGGGATACACAGCTGCATGTAAATGGAGGAAAACATGCACATTACATAAAGGAGACTATAGTGGACTTTAATTTGACCATCAGCAGAATCATTGGTCCAATACCTCTGAGTGGGAACTACACCCAGCTTGTCTCTAAAATCTTAACATTGTGGGTTTGAAAAGCATTAAACATCCTTTCCCTACCTGGTGTTTCTTCTCCCACATGTACAGTAACGTCACATATTCTACACATTCAACACAACAAAGTTTGGATTCAAATACTGAGTGGATCCTGTTGATCAAGAAGTGGTGATGGCTGTCATCCATAGCATAGAAATGATTGAAATCCAAGAAGATTACTTCCTTGGGGTGCTGCTCAAGAAAACTATTCATCTCCTTCAGCCCATCCCATACTTTGATGCCAAACAAACCATGTATGAAGTAAATCTCTTGTCCTATTTCCCCAGGTTTGGAAGATACACGAAGATCAAAGTAGCGGATCCCACCTTCCAACTGCTCTTTGAAAGTCAGATTTTGAGTCACTGACCATTTCTTCATGATCTTTCTAACTAGGGAAATTCTTGCCAAACGTTTGATGGCTGTTGCTTGGTCTGGTCCCACAGGAGATTTCTCATCAACCCAGTAGCTGAAAGAATCATGTGATCCTAGGAAAAAAGCCAAGAAAAATTAATTTTAGAAAAAGTGACTCTCCCAAAACACATATACCCATGTGCCCTGAAAACTGAAAGAAGTCCTACATGTATGGCAGGGTTGCAGAAGAGTTATGCTCAAGTGTGAGTCTTTCAGATTGTCCTTTACACCTTACTTTTCCCTGACAGTATAACACGAGTTTTGCATAAGGTTCTCAGTTTGAACTGCTTTCTTGCATAAATTGTCAATTTCAAGGCTCTCTGAAAACAACAAAACAAGCATCTGTGGTAAAGGGAAACTTCCTCCTAACCTTCCTTCATTTACAAACAGCAGATCAACTCCCAGAACTTTCCCAGAGCCTGGTACATGACTCATCTGGGATGAGACTGCAGCTTCATTTTAAGAATCTGAGACTAATTATACCTGGTAAATCCAATAACGACCTAATGCACCAAAGGTCTTGGAAAAGCTGTCGTTATTGATGTAATGGACTGAGGGATCTGCACCTGCACATGCCTTATCAGCACACCTCACTTCAGCCCCAACATGGCAAATAAATTTGTAGTAGTTTGAACAGTGGGCAGTGACTGGCTGGACTTAAGAGATAGAACAGTTGAATACATCACCAGTTACAGTGTGGATAGATATGAAGTTCATGTCAAACAAGTTCATGAACATGTCTTACCTGGCATGCTTTTGACTGACCACAGGTATGGTGAACAGAAAATTCATCAAAAAGACAACCAACAATCAAAATCACCAGTCCCTGCCAAAATAATGCATGTCCAAAGAAACTCCTGTAACACAGTCTGTACCTTGGCAGAGAAACCACATCTCCAGTATAAAATTTCTGCTTATTAGAAAAAAACCCCAGTTGAAAATTCAGTACTAAATGGAAAAAACCCTGAGAAATAACAAAATTCCAAAATAAAAGCTTCAGTGTCAATGAAATATCCTTACCTCAGCCAAGTCAGAAACAGAACAAAGAGTGAGAAAGCACTGTACCACAATAGTATAAAGCAAAGACTGGTAGAAGCTGATCCACTATGGACTGGGCTTTACCAGAGATTTCTAATAATTTCCACCAGGCACCAGCAATCCAGCCAAGAAGCTGCAGCTGCTCCAGGCTCACCTTCCTCATGAACCTCCAGCTCGTAGCAAAAACACTACAGGACTCTAACAGCCCTGACTCCCTTCGTCTGCAGGACAGTAGAAGGGAGTTTGCCCATTGAGCCAAACCCCACCCACTCCCTGTGGACCAACCTGCTGAAGTGCCAAGAAAGCATCTTCACCCAAGCAGCTCTTTCTCCAGCTGCCCTGGGGCACCATGACCCTGCGCCATGCTGCTGGCACATGTATTTTACATTCCTGCATGCTTGTTCCTGCTTCTAGGACTATGCTTTTCTCGAATTTCCTCCTCTACTTCAGTCTGCAACTCTCTAAAATCCTAATTTGTCATATTCAATCTTAAGAGAACATCTGAGGCATTCACAGCCCCCTTTATCCAAACCTTTTGTGTACCAGGGCTCACTTGAACTCTGATGCATTTCCTGTGATGCAAGATCAGAGCTACAAACAAGATTATGACCTCAATTGGATTAACTTGGCAGCATTTTTAATCCAGATGAAAGAACAGACTGTGGATAAACTAAACATCACTTCTCAACAACCTTAAAAGCACACTGTTTCCATGGATTTCAACTAATTCAAAAGCAGTGAAAAGATAGAGTGAAGGTTCATTTTCAAGCTTTACAAATGACCACTAAAACTAATTCTGACCAAGTCTATATGAATTCTTCACAGCACTTGTAAAAGTGGACCTGTTATGGCTTCCCATCCAGTCTTCCAGACAGAAGTGAGAAGTACCAAAGATGCCAGCTTAAGCAGCTTTTTAGTACCTGTTCCAGTAAACTACACCACAAAGTAGCTGTCAGTTGTGAAGTGACACCTAGATTTTTTTTCCCCCATCTCCAAACACTCAACCCCAAACAAAATCCAGGAGCAAACATTTAGTGAAGACATTTCAGAAGCCATATGATGTTTCAAACTGTAGTTTACAGATATTTGAGTTTCATATACCTCCATGTACAGCAGAATGTGTCTTTCAAGCTTCTACATTATTTGGAAAGTAGACTTCAATCACATGGGTCTTGTCTTCTGTTTTGGAATTAGTCACTTTGCACAATGGACTTTTTAGTTTGGTTGGGTTTTTTGTTTGTTTTTTTCCCCTAGTTCTTAATTCTATCAAATTTTATTTCTTCTTCTGTTTAGGTCACTGTAGAAGACGGTTTAACATTGTAGAATAATGTTACCAGAAATATTTTCATTTTAACTAAGACAGTGCAGCATTCTTGAGACCTGTCTATCAGAGTCACTCATGCCATTATGCTACCTCAGACTGGTAAATCTGACTTACAAAGGAATGAGAATTTTATCTGGCCACAAATATCTTGTTGTCACCTCAGTGTTGTCTAAGTGAATCTGAACCAAGAAACAACTTGTTTTCCTGATTCTGATCACTTACTTTACAGCTACAAAAGTCTTTCATTTGCAGTTTACCACAGACAAAGTGTTTTTAAGGATACAAAGAGCAGATTTGCCTCCTGCACTATCACAAACCAAATTCTAGTTATAGCCTAGCCCTAGAAAGCAACATCAAAGAAAACAAGCCAGCCCATTGCAACCTTTTCAACACAGTTTAAAAACTGTTCTCCTTAACAGCAAATGGGACTATGTGTGACATGCTTCTATAGTTAGAGAAGATCCTATTAACTCCTGCCCCATGGCTCGCTAAAAGCCTAGGAGATGGAGCTCCTCTCTAACAACAAAGTCAACATGCATACCTAGATACAACCAAGTAGAACATGAGATGGAGGATATGTTTTGCAGATGCTCCTTTTCACCACTGGTAGCACATCACTTTCTAAGGAGGGCAGGGGAGCATCACTAATTCTGTTGATCATTCTATGATCAATACTGAGGCTGGAAAGATAGCAGAAGTTCAATTAGGTCTTCAGTGGTCATTTTAAAAGGCCAGTCACCAATATCTAGGCCAAACCCAGACCCACAATGTTTTGACTCTGGTAAGAGGAAAAAAACCCCAAACTGAAACCCTGAAGCAACAGCATTGGATTCTTGTGAGGCTGTGGGGTAAGAGCAAGGGGAAGACCCACATCATCCACCAGGCCCTTCTTTAATTTAAGATCACTGTGATATGCTACCAGCTCAGGTACTGCCTTTTAATATAGCTTAGCTGTGATGTTAAGTACATGCTAAGCTGATTGCTTCACAATGTCACAATAATACCTGCTCTCCTTTGCTCTATCCCTAAACTCATAAAAAGCCTTGCCATTCTGCAGATATGGCAGGAGCCAAGCTGGTTGTTGATACACATGATACAGCATGATTTCTTTTTCAAAAACCATAACCTAAACTAACCCATGTCTGTAAAACTTCGAAGGCAAAGGGCAGAGCCTACACCAGAAGAATGGAGCAGACCAGCACCATTTTGTCAGGAGCTCCATGTAAGAGCTGCAAAGCACATTCATGACTCATGTCTAACACAAGAGTACATGAAGGTACTCGGACACCACACAGTGACAGCAACAAGGCTGGCAGTTCCTGCACAGAGCAAGTACCACAAAACTCTCATAGCAACATACACTGTAAAGTTTTTACTATGTGTAAAATATCCTTCACCATCTGTGTTCCCCCCCAAATGTGCATTGCCTCAAACTATGGTGAGTACTTTTCTTGGGAAAAATTATTAAGTATCATCTGAAATGTCTTGCTTCAATATCTTAAATATAAATAACACCCCATTCAATAAAGCTGTTCCTTAAACCTGTTGATTGTGGACAAAGTAACTAACAAAACTAGGTGTTTATAACCTGCACCTCACACACTGAGAAGTCAAAAGGCAGAGAAAAGCCAAGAAACTTTTTCTTTGTTGCCCTTTAGGTAAAGAGAGGCCAGAACCCCAGCCTGAACTGCCTCAAAAGCATATTCTTGCATGTGCAGGGCACTGACTTACTGCAGATGAGACTGGATTAGTGTTCAGACTGCAAAACTTACTGAGCTGCTCCAGTACCATGGCATTAGTCTGGTGCTCAGCCCTTCCCAAAACCAAGTCAGGCACAGGAAATACCAAAAAAAAAAAGAGATGATTTGACAATTGCTTCCAACTGGGTGAAGATGTGCAGCATGAAGCAGGCAAGCATTAAATTTAATCATTCAAGAAACTCCACATTCAAAGACAAAAATTAGGGGACTGCTAATCAGCTGGCAGCTCTTACAGACAGCATCTGCTATATTTCAGTTTTATTTCTTTCATCTGACAGAGACTGGCAGCTTCAAGGGAGACAGTCACATAGCATCAAATGCCCAGATATTTAACTATCAAAGGCTATGTTATAGTTAGAATAATATTATATAGGTATCTCCCAGACATCAGACTTAAAATGATGGATAGACCTCTTAATTTTATCCCAGTAATTGCAACTGTGAATTAAATTTCTTTCATATCTTTAAACATATTTTTGTTCTGCTTATACTAATTTCTCCAGTTAATTGTATGTTAAACAGCTCACTTTTCAATTCAATTTATATGCTAAATAGATTGTATTTCACTGTTCAGGATGACTTTTTGTTGAAGCCCTTGTGCTAATTGTTAGAAAGCAGCCTTTTATCATCACATCTGCAGCATGTTTATTTGTCATGCTACTTAGTCACAGATAGTTAAATTAACCCGTGGTGTAGCTGAAACAAATGACACTCATCAACAGAACGTTATCAAGCCTCCAGCTTCAACTATTACTAGTTGTATCTCTTCACTCTCATAATCAGTGACAGGACTCAGGAAATGGCACAAAGCTGAGCCAGAGGAGGCTTAGGTTGGATCTTGGGAAAAGGTTTTTCACCCAGATGGTGAAAAACACTGGAACAGGGAAGTGGTCACAGCACCAAGCCTGTCCGGGGTCAAGGAGTGTTTGGACAATGCTCTCAGGCACAGGATGTGACTCTTGGGGGTGTCCAGTGTAGGGCCAGCAGCTGGACTCGATGATCCTGGTGGGTCTCCTCCAACTCGCCATATTTTATGATTCTATATTATTTGGTATTATTTTTTGTTTTCACATAATACTGCCTGGAAATATAGTTGTAGCAGAGGGATAGGGATGAGCATTATCTCAACAATCCCTTGTGAATTTACCTTTATGGAACGTTAAACATATGACTATATGGCATGCAAAGTGCAGAGATCTTCCAACATTGGACATACCTGTGCACTGCCAATCACTTGAAAACAAGACAAAAACTCAGTTTTTTTGTTTTTTTTTTTTTAATACAAGCATGTCTCCTAGCATATTGCAAGCCTCACTGGTCCCAAGGCTGTGGACTAGTCAGAAGCAGCAGACACTTTCTGCAAACAACTAGCCAACCAAATGAAAGCACAAGGGCAGGAGTGCACTGTCACTAAGCTTAAGAGTATCTGAATGAGGTGGACTGATCTGTACATGAACAGAATACTAACAGGATGAAAATTGCAAGAAACAAATGTTTAACATAACATGAAGCTAAGAAGCAAGGTCAAAAAACCATATTCATCCCCTAAAAGCATTAAAGGGTCTTTTATGACCAAAGAATCACCCCAGCTGTAGTGACACTAAACTTCTTAGCACAAGCTTTGCTCACTAACAAAGTACATTCCCCACACTATACAAACCCTGGTACATGACACAGCACAGCAGGCATTACACAGGCAAGATGGGTAGAAGAACAGTAATCAAGTTCCAAAAACACAGGATGTAAGTGCTAGCAAGTCAAGGCTATCCCACAAATGTTCTTTTAAACCTGATGTCCTGTGTGTACCACAACTGAGGGAAAAACAGGACAAGCAAAAGTGCCTCTCAAAGCTTAGAAATCCTCAGGATTCAGGTCATTAACAATCCAGATTTTCTTATCAGAAGATTAACATCTTAAAAGTTCATTGCTAATGAAAAGCAAATCAAATAGTTCATATTAACTTGCCCAGCAACAGGAGATGAGGCAGAAATAAGAAACAACTTGTTGACAATCAATTATCTAAAACTATACAGCTGCGTATTTATATTTTAAGAAACCTACAAGAATACTTTATATATTCTTAATGCAGTCTCATTAAGAAAGACAAATCCTAGTACATACCAAATCCTCTTAGGAAAACTCATCTCTCTATCCAAGAACTACCCTGATTTCCCCCACTGCCCCTTTCAGGCAATGGGATGGAATAAGAGCAGTATAAAGACAGCTTAAAGACAACCTAAGACTGTCTCAGACACAATGTCACAGGCTAGTTTGCTTTTCTTTCCAGCCAGGAGAAATCCTTTTGGCACTGGTTGGAGTTATTGCCATTAAAGTTTAAGGTCATTTAGCAATGATTTCCCATTTATCAGCAACCTCAGCTGTCTGCAATATAAATACAAGAAAGAGGCAGTGCATCTCTACCTTTTGAAAGCCTGAATAGATGCACCTGCTCAAAAAGGAAAAACCTTTCAGCTTAAAGAGTCCTGAACTCCTTGTTGCCCGAACCGAGGAAACACAAAACAACCGAAGTTATTTTATGCGGTGCTTTATTGAGGGCCCTGGGAGCCTGCGGACTAGCGTCCAAAGTCAGAGCCCCAAGCTTTAACAAAATCACCGAGTATATATACGTTTCTTTTCAATATTGCTTCATCACAACAAATTTGATCTCTAAACATATCTACTTAATTTATGATTTCATTGTGACTTTGTTTTCGTTAACTGAACATTCTTTACCATGACTCTATTAGATAAGCCACACACTCCACTAAGCAGGTCACCTAAGTCTCTGGTTACCATCTGATTAATTGGTAGATGCAAACTAAATTAAGAAGGAAAATAAAGCTAAGTGAATCAGAACATAAATCTTATATTTCTTCCCTTTGAGCTTCAACCCAACAGATGGCCAGTTCAGCTGATTCAATGAAGCTTTTAATTAGAAGTCCAAAGGAGCATTGTTTGGGAGGAGGATGCACCCTCAAGCTCACCACCACTCCCCTCAGCACATGCATCCATAGCCCATACCAGCTCATGAACAAATAAACAAGAAAATCCCAGCATTAGCAAGTTCAGCAGCTCACCTCAGGGTCATGCAGGCAAAGAGAAAAACTACCCAATCCAGTCAGAGTCTAGTGCCCAGCTCTCAGCTGGACTGTGCTGCTGCTTCATTTCAGAATCATTTTGGTTCTGCTTGGCCAGCTCCAAGTCAAGTTGCTCATGGAGCTTTTAGGGAACACTCACACTGTCAGGACAGCAGAAGTGGCCAGTTGGTGATGGGGAGATGGCATCCTCCACAAAAGATGTTCAGGGCCCCACCAGCATCAGGTGTTCCTCATGAACCTGACACATGAGGAAGTCACACTATGGCACCACTCAGTCACCCACAGCAGTTTGTTAACACAGGAAACATCTCCCCATGCCTTGTATCCCTCCTTTAAGCTTAACCACGGGCTTGGCCAGCAGGGCTGCTTCTCATTAAGACTGACTACTAGTTGTATTTGCAAAGCTTTGTTTTCCAGGGATGACAATTTCATAGTACTTTGATCATTTAAATCAAAATCAGGAGGCTTCTTACTCAGGTTCTTGGGATGAATTTCTCAGAGAAGGGTGGAAACAGTGGCCCACTGTAACGTGGAAAATTTTGGCCAGTCATGCTGACACTACCATGAACAGATTATGGGAAGTTACTATATTAAAAGTTGGCTAGAAAGTCAAGAGTGTGTGTGTGATGGGGGAAATTAGGCAACTGACCAGTGCTATAGTTTGGATAAGCAAAGATCTACTATTTTAGAAGAGCAAGGATACATCTCTCCTTGGAGATCAGTGAACAGTCAAGTTGAAGACACTTTAGCAACTATTTCACATGTCCTATATGGTCTTGTTCTGGCCATATTCAGGCCAATATGATTTTCTCTAATAAAAAGAAATGCTTCTAGAACTGTAAATCCCATCTTTTCTGTCAGCTCTGGCTACCTACAACCCAGCATCCCACAGAAAACTTCTCACCAGTTGTCCAACCTGATGCTGACAGGAATGGTTCCGCATTCCAAATGCTCTGCATGACTTTGAAATGAGATTCTGGCCAGCCTTCCATGTGCTTTCTAAGTAAGCAAGAACACACCAGCTACGATCATTAGAAGACAACAGAAGAAGCCCTATACACCACCAGAAGCCATAGCTAGATAGCTGCCCCACCTTTCCCTGGAAAGGCAGCCTGCCCAGTCTGCGCATTCCCCACCAGCAGAGCACTCTGGTGAGTGTGACATTTGTCTCTAGGTGTACCAGTAGCTGAAAAACAGACTTCTGGTAGCAAAAGCTTCCTTACTGTTTCAAATCAGCCTTAGATACACAAACTTTGACCTACAACACAAACATGTCTATTTCAAAATTTTAAGAAGGAAATCTTACACTCTAGGACAACCATTGGTACAAGGGGTTTTTTTAGTATCACAATACAAAGTGCTAAAGTAAAACATTTTACTTTTCCCACATTTTCCACCTTTTCAGCTTTCTTCTTCAGTGACTCCTATCAAACAACTTAGTTCCAATTCAAATTAATTGTTCCCCAACTAAGCTTAGTTTTTACTAATAGCCTGCTACAGCCAAACTATATGGAAGAAAACAATCACCCAATTATTCTACATACAGCTGTCAATGATTGTAACACAGACCTCACCGGGTGCATGCAAAGCCAAATTTATTGTACAAGGCACATCTTTATATACTGTTACAAATCAACAGCTCAGCAGTTACAAAACACTCTGTCTCAAAGGTTGCAAGACATTGTTAGCTGTGGTCCTAAACTCTTATCTGCACACAGTCTCATCCTGTCCCTTGCTCCCATTCCCCCAAGGTGCCACTTGTTTGTCTCTCCCATGGCTTCTTATCAACCAAAGTCAAAAGATTGCTGCAGCTATCTAGATCAGCAAGACTCTGAATCCCCGCATACAGCTATTCAACCTGTTGTTCTTTCCTGTCCATATGTGCAGCACCATGACACATCAGGTTAACCTTCATGGTCCCTTGGGACACCCACACAGTCCTGCACCCACCCTGGGGCTTGCCCAACTCCGTGAGCAGCTGTTGCAAGTAGCTTTTCTGGCAAGAACCACTTCTCAAGATTAAAAAAAAAATCCCTCAACCCTCATCACCACACAAAACCTTCCCACCAGGTTAGCTTGCTGAACACACTACTTTGTATTTGTAGGGGGAGAGAAGAAAAGGCAGGGCACAGAAGAGACTTTTGATTACCTTACTTTATTTATAAAGGGGCACCTGAGAGCAGCAGGGGATCCCTAAATAACTCATCATACATTTTCTCTAGAAGACAAAGAAAGAAAATCAGTAGTATGGGAAAACACAGCTAGTCATCCTGACCAGAACTGGGAACCAATCAAGGGATACAGATTGATCCAAAGCTCCAAGTATTCCTGTTACATCATGGCCCTTATATATTTAAAGTTGGAATAGTTTCCAGACAGGATTAAGTAAATATGTTATTACCAAGACTCAAAGGAAAACAATTGCCTGCTCTTCTGCTTATGACATTCATCCAGCATGAATGGAGGCTGGACTAAACACACTCAATAAACAGACACTGATAGTTGGCAGTGAACATCTGCTAGACTGCCTTGCTGTCTCAAACCAAAAGGCACAAGCTTATAATGACCTCACACAGCGGATGGAGACCGAGACCGAAAAAGTGTTTCACCTGTTCTAATACAAGCATTCATGTAAAAGTTTGATGAAACAGAAAAATGGTGCTGTACCTTCAGATGCAGAGACTTCAGACTCTAGCACCAAGTTAATAAAGATATTTGAGTTTCTAGAAATTCCTGCAGCAGTTCAAATGAAACAGTGCAAACTGGACATACCATGATGCTATCAACTATCAGGATGCAAATATGAGCAAGGAACAACTAGGCTTCTCCAGCTAATTCTTTAAACAGCTGATTTACTCTGAAAGCTGATCAGTGAGAGCACTCCAGACTTTTCTTGTGTTCCATTTCTATGTGGAGAAATAAGGAAAGTAGCAGATGCAGACCAAAAGACGACCAAGGAATGTAATAAGTATCACAGTTGTGATTTCATAGAATTGTTTAAAGTAAACAGCATGAGATTAAACAAGTACTATACAATACCCTGCTAGGGGTCATGTGTGCAATCATAATGTTTAATGGTTCATTTTTAAACCCACATCCAAAGAGGATTAGTAGAATACAATTAAGAGAAAACCCTTTAGACTCACACAAGGTCACCACTTGTTGAGGGTGGTTATTTTTGTTGACTATATTGTATGCTTATAAAGTTGATGACATTTAGTTACTTGATATTTGGCAATTTTTCATTGCAAAAGACCCCTCCCTTCATGACACTGCACAGGAAACCTCATCTCTTTTCCTTGCATAGACTATATTGGTTTGCCATTCCGGCTAGAGACTTTCCCAATAAAAGTAACAGAAAAGCCCAAATGTGGGAGCTGATCACACACAAGTGTTGAAGAATGGCCTTGACTTTTTCAAAGCCTCTTTCCATTTTCAGCACTGAGTTAAATAAGCATGTAAACACCCCATATACTTCATGTATACCCGTCTTCAATATTATTTGCTACCAGTTGGTTCTAAGGCCTGAGCAAAGAACGACGTTCTCTGACATCAAATAAGACATTTCACACCATTATTTAACAGCTCATGGAATCATAGAATAATGTAGTTTTAAAATGACCCTCAGAAGTCACAGCTACTTTCTCTAAAGTCGAAGAAAACAAGAAGCTCCAAAAGCAAAAGGTTTGCAACAAATAAAGCAGGAGAACTCTAGGAAGACATCCTAGGTAACATACAAGGGAATTTCCCACTCACAACAGCACATAATAAATTAAATCTAAGAAGTTTCTTTTCTGTGTACACTTTCAATTCTTTCACTTTAAATAGCCCCATGATACCATCATTTTGTCCTTTTCTTAAAAAAATCTTTAAATGCTGCAATTCTTCAAAGTGCAGAAAGTACAAATCACAGTTTTATGATTTTGAACGCTGATTTTATTTCAAGTTAAAACAAGTTTTAAGGTTTCCACTCCTGGAGTTCTATCTCTGCTCCTACGTACAAAGAGTGACAGGAAACAGGGGGAACAAACAAACAAAATCCCCAAACCAAAACCACTTGAGTCCGTTATTCCAGGGGAGAAAACAAATGTACCCAGAGATGGACAAAAGCAGGCCACTTCTGTTATATGCACACACAGGTATTAAGCACAGACAAAAATGCTTCTTATTTGAGCTTTCATCTCTCTTTTGAGGATAACTCTAGTCTCCATTGCTGTTCAGCATCTGCAAAGATTCCTCAACTGCAACCTGTATTGCACGCTGCTAGGAACACACCCCAGCTCTCAAAAACGTTGCTTTTTCAAGCACCACATCAAGACCCCACTTCAGCAAAATAATCATTGAACTAAAATAATAATAAAAATTGCCAAAAATCTACCCAAAATATCTTTTGCCTGCTTGCAGGTTGCATGAGGTAGATGCAGGAAAACAATGGGGAGATACACCAACCTGGATCAAAAATAAACACGTACTGCAAGCATTAAAAAAAAGGCATTACCGTTTTAAAAGCACCCTGGCATTACTGAAACAACAACTCATTTGCTTGGTTTCTCTGCTGCAACACTGCTTGTGTGATGTTTGCAAGTGACAGCAGCAATGCACCTAATGCAATCTATATCATAACATTCTGCACTGTTTCACAGCCTTTAAGTGACTACAGCAACAAGAAGTTGATTTATTACTGTTCACTAAAACAGAGAAGCATTTCTTTGCTAGAAGTTTCAAAGTCTGCTGATATTTGAATTTTATATGAACACTGAATTTCCTTTCTGCCCCATTCCCCTGTTCACCTAAAATGGTTTTGCTACTGTCAGGATGGGAAAAGGCATCGCTTTTGATTGAAAGCTAGCATTTTAAGGGCTCAGCTTCAGTAACACAACAGTGCACAAGAGGTACATGGCCCTTTCTCTATATGCTTCAAGGGCACTTACTTGAAGCATGGGGAGAATGGGCTGTGCTACCTCTGACACAAAAAGTTACTCTGTTTCTAGGGAAGTGTCTCTGAACGTCTGCTATATAAAATCAGAATCTATTAGATTGGAAAAGACCGCTGAGATCATGGAGTCCAACCTAGGACCAAACACCACCTTGTCAGGTCTGTTGTCCTTATTTATCAGTTTATCTACCTGTAAACCAGAAGCGACGATGCTTACTCTTGCCAGCTTTAAGAAATTAAACTAGAAGCTCTGCACAGGAGCTAGGTGTTAGCTAGTTTAAGTTCAGATGGAAAATTTTAGACGAAAGCTTTATAAGTAGTCACAGTATTTTAGTGTCTTCAGTGCAACACTGTACATTAGGATTCTTTATAACCATACTGTACCCATTTTTGCCCCGATAAGCTATACCTAGCTTCTGCTACACAAGACATACCACCGAATGGTCTGGGTTGGGACGGAGCTTAAAGATCACGCAGGACTAAGCTCCCTGCCACGAACACCTTTCCACGAGAGCAGGCTGCTCAGCGCCCCACCTCAGCAAACCATCCACTTGATGAACCTCCAGTTGTTGGATCAACGCAACCGAGCCTTTCTCCCAGCCCGATTTCAGTCTTACTTTAACTACCTGCAAACCTTCAGGAGAGCCCCCAGCGGGCACAGCTACCTTTTCTCAAGGCAGTGAAAGCAGCAGGTCAGTGGTTAAGTGTCTCTCAGCAGTATTTACGGGAGATTAAGCCCTCCTTTCTCTGCTGCAATGCACAGGGCTCCTCTCAGTCCCAGCCCCTACCACAGCACTTTATTACAGGGGACGGGACGCCGCAGCCAAGGCAACTCCCTCACCACTGCCCGGGCGGCCCGGCCCCGCACACCCCGTCCCGCCGCGCCCCGCCGCCCTACCGGGAATGGCGAGGTTGGAGAGCGGCAGGGAGCGCAGCACGGGGGGCAGCGAGCCCATCCAGTCGGCGTTGCCGTCAGCCATGGCCCCCACGGCGCGGCCCCGCCGGCGCTCCCTCATGACGGGCAGGCTGGCCAGCTGGCGGGCGGGCGGCCGCCGCNGCCATTGGCCGTCCGCTCCGGCCCCACCCTCCCTCGACCCCCCCCCGCGTGCCGGTGGGGTCGGTGCGCTGGGGTTGTGGCGTGCATGATCTTTCCTGCGGGATGGGGTGGGCATGGGCGTACCGCGGGGCCTTTGCTCCCACCTGCCTGCTCCAGCACGGTCAGTCCGGGGCAAACGGCACAGGGTTGCGTCCAGACGGATCTGGTATATCCCTGGTGAGGGAGGCTTCACATCCTCTCTGGGCAACCTGTTCCAGTGCTCAGTCCCTGCACAGGAAGGTTCTTCCTCATGTTCAGGTGCAGCTTCCTGCGAATCCGTTTCTGCCCGTTCCGTCTTGTCTTTTTGCTTAGCACCACCGAGAGACCCGGGCTCCATCCTATTGATACCCTCCCTCCAGATACTGATAGATGAGGTACCCTCTCAGGCTTCTCCAGACCAAACAGATCCAGGCCCCTCAGACTTTCCCCATAAGGGATGTACCAGTCCCCTAAAATTCCTTCATTCTCTTTACGGTAGCACCAAAGAAGCTACCCCTGACGTAGAGGGCCAGCACCTTGGTTTTAGGATGCTGACTGGTGAGTTAAGTGTATTATCTGGAGAGATTTACGCACTGCGCCTGGCAAGAGCCAACACGGCAGCAGAGGATTTAAGGAACAAGACAGGGCAGGCTCAATCCCCCACCCCCACCAGCTTTCACAATTCCCTTTCCCCGACAGTCTCACACTCGACCTTTCACTGCATTTGGTTGCTGGGGAGAGAATTTTCTCCAAAATAATTTCTGGATTTGCTGTGACACACAAAATTGAGCCTCTAAGATACATTTCCCCTCTCTTGCATTATTACGTGTCTTTGAAGGAAAATGCTTTGTGAGCAAGCTCTCTTAACTGCTTCTTACAAATATGTACAACATACTATTTCCATACCCTTCCCACAGAACACAGAGATGACCAGGTATACTACACTGAGACCTACTCCATCATACGTTAGTGAAAAAAACCCAGCCCCACAAATATAATTCTGAAAGATAATTTTTCACTGTCAGATTAATAGAGGCTGAATATGAAATACCAAAGATACATATTTCAGAAGTCTTCTGTTTTGTCTGTAAGGAAGTATTTTTTAATTAAGCAGTTATTTTTTCATTTGGTGTATTACAGTTTGTACATTATTCACAGCATGCATTAATTGATATACAGTAAAACTGCTGAACTATATAGTTAAAGTATACATAAACTTAATGTATCTGTCAATACACATTAACTATGTATTTTCACCTAATATGAACAGAATCCATCTTCCATATGTGTTTCCTTTCTCAAGGAAGTGAATAGACATTTTGCTTTTAGAGCTTTGATACTGAAGAATGTTAAACCCATTGTAATTCATATTATAAATTTTCACAAGGCACTCCTGACCCTCACACTCAAGGAGGAACACGGAGGGTAAGTTTGGCATGCATTCCACTGTCCTGCAGCCCTGCTCCCCCTTCCCTTTAAGACTGTCTGGTACACTTGCCTCGATGTAGGAGACAGCAGGGTACACTCTTCAAAGCCATGTGTATAAGATCATAAACATTTTCTCTTGTAAATAAATTTGTATCTTCAACTAACAGGGTGGTTGTTATGTGGGAGCTCCAAACAGTCCCTACCCCTGCAAGTTTATCTCCTTTAAATGCCTGCTCTACTGTATGTTACTTCACTCTCTCCTGCTCCCACGTTTGCAGCTTGTGGCTGGCCAGGAAAAGAGCACTTGGGAACACCTTGAATACAGTTGACAACCATGGCTGTGTCAAGTGTAGCCTTCCAGGATGAGAAGGCCTTGAAGTGCAGGGGTAGCCACTTCACACAGGTTGGGATTTTCCCAGGGACATCTATGTGCCTTTTGGCAGGGAAACTGTAAACACTGAAGTCTAGAACCAAAACTATTAAGGCTGACTACTGACACAGTACTGTTGGTGTCCTTGCCAGGCCCCATCCTGCATTTCCCATCTTTCAAAGGACATAAAGATGGAGTGTGCACGACAGGCAGTAGAGCCTGAAGAGGAACAGTAGGGTGTGCTCTGATATGGGAGAAGGAATCTAATCACGTCCACCTTGAGAGCAGGTTATAGCAGTCCTCTGCCATCAGATCAGCTAGAAAAGAGGGGGTCTACAGCTGAAGAAGGAACTGTCTCAAACCCTCTCCCTTCACAGCCTCCCAAAAACCTCTGACCATTTGCCATCACTTTTTAATAGTACTGGAGAATGTGACAGCATTGAGACTCTTCTGTGCTACCACAGCGTAGCGACTTTCTCCCTTATTCACAGGTACTTTCATCATCCCCAGGCTATGATGTGCAGGATGACCACACCCTGGCTCTTGTGGTTAGGATGGTGTCTAGATCTCCAACCTGCAAAGGACATTCAGATTGTGTGGGACACCACCAGCTCCTTCCCTCATGATTGCAATGATGAGGGAATGAGGACATGCATCCATTTGGCATTGTGGGATGGGACTTCACCTATGAGCATCAGATGTGATGCACAGACACTTGCCAGCAGTAACCCCTGGAAAAATTTCTTATGGTCCAAAAAATCCTTCATGTGCTTTTCTAAGAAAAAAGGGCATTAAATTGCCTGTTCTGTACACCATAACCTCAGCTTCTTTCCGTTTCCACAAAACTCTGTAATTTTCTTCTGTAATCAATACCCAACCTTGCAAGATGATCATTAATTGTGATAGCCAGAGGGAAAAAATGGCATTAATAATGCAATTTTATTTTCCATGGACTAAACCCAGATATTATGTGGGGTCTTGTCACTTGAGACCATTCAAATGCTCCACTTCAAGCAAGTGTTTAAGTGGCTGCAAAAATGAATGCCTAAGCAGACAGGGAAATACATCATGTTACTGACATTTTGAAATTCTGTATCAAGGTCAGTAGGTTATTGTATTTTTCCATGTTGCTGGAGCATTCACATATGAATCACATTCAGCAATGAGTATAGCCTGACTAAAACTTTACTATCAATTTTCCCCCACAGATTATATAGCCATATTTATGCCTTATGCGGATTTATTGAGAGCTCAGCTATTCCCTTTTGCCTGGGTACAGAGCACAAGACAATGTCACAGGCAGCCCAGACAATCTAGCAGCTCAAATCCCATTCTCACCCTCCTGTTTCAAATGCATAGTAAAAAGATTAGCTGTGCAGATCAGGCTGATGCTATTTAAGCACCAAGAGGCATATAGTTTTCACTGTTAGCCAATTCCAAACACACAAATGTGGTTTATTTCAATTTTAACACGTGGACTGCCATATACAGAATATAAATCCGGAACAATGAACTTTTAAAAGAGCTTTAAAGCAATTGAAAAGAAGCTGATAATATCAGGTGCTACAGAGAGCTTAGTCTCTTTCTCCTTACCACATTGAATACCCTGATAATATGTCCCGTTCTTAAACAGGGAACATTGCCACCGTTAGAAAGCTTTCTGTTAATGTTTTCAAAATCTTCCTTTTCAGCCCAAAGTATACTGTGCCATGTAAATTTCAAATCCTTACATGCAATTTATCAGCAGGCAATAGATCAAATAAGTTGTTGGAACAGCTTCTGTGTCTTCTGTCTATTTTAAAGGTCACTTTGCTACTGATGAGAAGAAAACTGCAGGATTCATTCTCACAGAGAGAAGCTAATTGCTCAACATTTCATGTAAGTATACTCAGACTCTTCCAAGCTGTTCATTACCGTTTTTACCCTGGCTGCAATGGAATTATTTAACATTTCAAACATCAGATGCACTCAATCACAAAGCTCTGCAGGCATCACAGCATTTAAAACGCCACTTCTTTCAAGTGCACCACAAATAGTGGTGTTCATTTTCCACTTTACATCAAGTCAGAAAACACAGTTACTATCACAGCACTTTTTGCACTTCCTAAGGCCATTCCAAATATTTAGATTTCTATTGTATAATATAGCCTTTGTAATATTGACTTCCCCTCCTTTTTCTGCCCACGCCTCATAGCCTCAGTGTCAGTTCTATCAATATATTACCAGCTTCTCTCTCTCCCTTTGTTTGCTTGTTTCTGTAAGCCAAACCCTGTCATCTGCAAGCCGTATGTTTGCCAATAGCGAGATATTCAATTCTTCGTTTACACCACATGAGGGTGTTTCAGGCTGTGTAGGATGCCGGAGTCAATCTGGAAGTCATCCCGTTTGGAAAGGAACCAAGGGGCAAACAGATACATTTTTTTCCCACTGATTAAAAGTCTTTTCAGGACAACTTGGTACAGGAGACTTTGAAAGGAAAGAGATAAAACATCATAGGCTAGAAAACAGATGGAAAGAGAATTTTAAAGACATAATCTGCTGTTCCCTGAGATCATACAATCTTTACTGTGGACTTCCCTGAGCTTTGTCTTGTCCTTAAGGAATAATTTCAAATGTAATATGATTTCATATTATTTCCTTTAAAATCTCCTTAGACTGGATTAAGCAATCATTACCCCCCTACAGAGCTTTTTAGGAGCTTTCCATTGGTTTATTGCTCAAAAGTTAATTGAAGAGTCAGGAAGAATTGCTTACTAGCATAAACAATAAACCAAAATTTCTCCTTTGTATCCTGCTTCTTCTGGAGTCAAAGTGTACACAGATCTTTCTAATGTTTGTCGCTTCTTATACATGATGGCTTTAAATCCAGCAAAGACCATGCAAAGTAGCTAATACACTGTGCTGGTTAATAAGTATAATTTCTGTGCACAGCTTTATAAAGCAAACACAGACACTGGAAGGACGCTGAGGCACTTCTCAAGGCTTTCAATATAGCTGCAATGAAGAAGACATTCCTGAAAAGAGAAAACTCCACAGGTCCGTATTAAGAATCAGCCCATCCCAGGAAATCCCAGATGGCAAAGCCTATTATCAGCAGCTGTTATCTAATGAATCTGGCCCTGGGATGGCCAGGCATCCTGTGCTCTCCCACAGCCTGCTCCCAGGCACTGCCACACCTCTGCCTGCATTCCAATGACTGGAGCACACCGTGGAAACTATAGGTGCTTCTTAAATAAACAAGCCAAGCTTAATTAATTTACAGGATGAAAAGGTGCCTTGTAAGAGAAGCCGCTGCAATACTGTTTAAAAGGATATGTGATTCAGAGTGAGGCAAAAGGTAATTCAGGAGGATTAAGGCTTGGTGGCATGGCTGTCAGGTGTGCCAGGAGCAAGGCATCCTCTAAGTTCAGAGCTATTCTCTCTGTTGTCAGAGAAGTGGAAACCAGGCTGAGGACACCTGTCTGCTTCATGCATCCTAGTTTGGGGCTGGCAGCCTTTCCTGGTCCTCCCTGAGCAGGGCCCAGCACCACCTGGATTAAAAAGGCAGAAATACAAACCATAGAGTGCTGGGAAAAGTCACTCACTCCACTGAAGTCCCTAGGCCTTGCCACTGACTCCACAAGGCACATTAGTAACTGCAAAGAAATATTGAGAACAAATTCTTTGCTTTTGTCATTTTTTTTTTCCTCACCCCGCAGCATTCACTGTCTCCTCAGGAGCAGATGAAAACCACTTGTGCATAAAACCACCTTGCTGCTTGGCTTTCCAGTGTGTTGCTTTTACAGCTGTGTAACGCATGTATTAAAGACCATATACAGCAGATCCACATAATTTCACAGTATGACATTACATGTTATTACATGACCTCAGATTCAACTAGAGTCTGCTTTACAGGTTTCATTGTGTCATAGATTTGCATTTAACAATGTGGTTTCGGCTGGGGTCAGGTTAATTCTTTTCATAGTATCTGGTATGGGGATTTATGAGCTAGTGTTGTGAATTCATGATGGAAATGGTGTTGACAATGCAGAGATGTTTTCATTATTGCTGAGCAGCACTTATACAATGTCAAAGCCTTTTCTGCCTCTCACCCCACCACTGGGTGGGCTGGGGGTGCACAAGGAGTCGTGAGGGGACACAGCTGGGGCAGCTGGCCTCAAGTGACCGCAGTGATGTCCGACACCATATGGTGTCATGTTCGGTATATAAAGCTAGAGAAGAAGAAGGAAGAGGGGAACATTCAGAGTGATGGTGTTTTGTCTTCCCAATTCACCATTACACATGATGGACCCTGGCTTTCCTGGAGTTGACTGAACACCTGCCTGCCCACAGGAAGTAGTGAATATATTCCTTGTTTCTCTTTGATGGTGTGTAGATTTTGCTTTCCCTATTAAACTGTCTTTATCTCAGCCCACGAGTTTTCTCAAGTTTGCTCTTCCAGTTCTCTCTCCATCCTACTGGCAGAAGTGAGCTGCCAGCTGGGGTTAAACCACAACAAACATTCAAGACTCTCTTAAAAAAATCTTTACTACACCCTCGCAGCAAGCTTTGAACATTTTACGCTCACAGAAGACCTTTTATCTAACAGTCTCCTTTTATCTAATAGCCACCTTCAAGCATCTGGTGACTTGATCTTGGCCAAATTATCCCAGAGTTGACAGAACCCAAGTCCAGGCCAAATAATTCCAGCTTATATACCAGGGCAGGAGCTGCCAAAAAAAAAACAAAAAAAAAAAAAAAAAAAAA
>VZRN01006471.1:301673-320156 GCA_013397935.1 Dasyornis broadbenti
ATCACTGAACCATATAAGGGCGTGGGTTTGAAGAAATCCCTAAGTCATCATCTAGTTCCAACCCCTCTGCCATGAGCAGGGACACCTTTCACTAGGCAAAGTTGCTCAAAGCCCCATCCAGCCTGGCCTTGAACACTTCCAGGGATGGGACAGCTGAAGTTGCTGCAGTTGAGTGTTTTGTTTGGTTTTTTTTTTTTTCCTCTCTTTAAGGCAGGGGTCAATTTTGAACTGAATGACAATTCTTGAGTAAACTGGGTGTTCCATTCTTATTGTGGTGAGGAGCAGATAGAGTCAAAGAGAAATAGAAACCATTCTACACCCAATTTACCTGCAGAAAACCAGAAAGATGGGGCTGGCACAGGGGGAATTCCTCTCCCATGTCCCACTCTGATGGCTGCCCTGGAGCCAGCAGGAAAGGGCAGGCACCCTCCTTTTGTCCTCCGCCCTGGGCAGGCAGGGACACCGCCGCATTTCCGCGCTGCGCCTGGCGGGACGAGCGGGACGGGAGGGACGGGACGGGAGGAGAGGGGAGGGGAGGTTAGGTTCGGAGAGGTTCGGGACGGGAGGGACAGGAGGGACAAGAGGGACGGCCTCGCTCGCCGCCGGCGCGGTGCTGCGGCGTCACCTGCTGGTGAGCGGCGGCACCGCGGCTGCCGTGTCCCCCCTTGTGTCCCGGCGGAAAAGCCTCGGGAGAGGCTGGGAGCGCCCCGCAGCCGGGTAGGATCTCCTGGGCATCGTTACCCCGCGCAGCACCACTGGCGGAGGCGGCAGCAGTAGCAGCCCTTAGAGATGGGCGGTCGGGGAGCGGCAGCCGTGACACCCCCGAGCACTGCTCACGGTCAGGGGGAACATCTCTGGCCAGAAGCAACCGTGGGGATCAGACTATCCGACATAATAAAATAACCCTTCTTTGCCACGTATGCTACAGACGGTGATCCTCGTCTAATGACAGGAGAGCCAGGAAAAAAGTGCTGGCTCTCCACACCTCTTGGAATATTGTTATCCATCTCTTTGGGCTTTTTTTGTTGTTTATTTGTTTGTGAGTTTTTACCAATTTATTTTTTTAATGGCAAAAATCTGCCTTCGTTTGCAGTGATGGATAGTATGACAAAAGTTAAACTAATTTGCTTCTGTGACCCCACACAGACAAAAAAATTCTCAAATTAACATTGACCCTTCCATGCATGGAGGGTTGGCATAGTTTTGTAGGAAACAAAGTGTTTTCTGTTCAACACCGATGATGGATTTAGAACTGCTTGTACTATAAGGTAAATAATACAACAAAATACTCTAAAAAGGTCTGTTAGATCATTCTTTCCAGTAAGTCGTTCATTTAATCTTAAGTCCTGGGAAATACAGTGCTCTGAACCCTGACACTCATTGACCAGTGTTTAGCAGTAAATAAAGCAAATCCCATTCCTAAATCAGAATATCAGTTTTAAGCCTGACATGACTGAATTTTAGCTGATGTGCATTAATTACAGAAATAGCATTGTGGTAACAATACATTTCCAAACAAGCTTAGAGAGATGGTTTCTTGGCTGCCTGAAGATATCGTAATTGCTGCCAAAAGGAGAGCTCCTCCTGCAGCTCTGGTGCTTTGCATTGATGATCACACAGCTGCTGACCTCGCTGATAACCATGCAGAAGGCCAAGCCGAGCCCACCCTCCGCACCATTTATTCCTTAGTGTTAATACAAGGAAATCTGTAGCTTGGGTGGGACAGAGGGAGCATTGGATCATCTCTTTCACAGGCTTAAGCCACCTGGGAAACTACCCCTGAGGACTTGGAAAATGTGAAGATAGCAAATGGCAGAAGCTCATTAAGACCAAAGAAAAAGAATACATGACATTCCTTTTTTTTTTTTTCATGTATACTGTAAATATAATTCCTGAAAAGTAGACTCAAGAGTAAGTTTCAAAGGCATAGCATTTCCAAAAGGACTAGAATTTTTCATTATCCTTAGGCTCACTTCAGTTCTTAAGTCTCTGGCCCACAGGTGACTTTGACATGAGCCCAAAATTGACTTTCTTGTGACTTCACCAATGACAACTAAGACTTCTTTGTGTACACTTGCACCAGGCCTGCATCATGATCTTTCATCTCACCAACCCCTCTCCATGATCTGGGGTTGCAATCCTGTGCCAAGAGATGCAGACTATTTTCTTTCTGTGTATGGCCCTGATTCTTTTTTGTTTGGTTTCAAAGTGATAGAAAATTATATGTCGGGTTATGTTAGTCCACAGTAAAACAAAACAATTTTAAGAACAGCTCACGTAGGTGTCAAAATCTTGTTTTCAGCCCATGTTTCCTGTGTAACCATAGTGTCCATATGGCAGAGCTGTCATCTGTATACATTTAATAGATGGAGAAATTTCAACACTCTTCTGTCAGGCTGGCAGAGTGATGTGTTAATCTGCTCCCATTGACAAGACAGCAAATTCCCAGCTGATCACCCAATTCAAATCAAGCACAAGCAATCTCACAGTGACACTCACAAAGTTGTTAAGGCATATATAGAGATACTCAGGATGAAGGGAGTGTGTAGGGAGTGCTCAGCTTCCAAAATTAACATCATATAGGAGCTCTGAATTTTAATATGGGTCATTAACACCAAGCTCCTGTAATCACTATTCTAAAGGCAGAGCCTTTTAGCTTTGACTGTCTTCAGTGTGTTACACAAGGAGTTTAGGTGATGTTACAGGTTTTCCAGTTCATGGCAGGATGGGGGAGTCCCATCGGACTCCACCATGGAGGTGTACTTTATTGGAGGTGGTGGTGGCTTGAAAGATGGAGGTCTGTTCATACTGAAATAGGAGAGAAAAAATGCACCATCATACAAAGGCTACATAAAAGACTGTTGTAAAGTGTTCACAGGAGGAGGTGGACTGGCACTAAGTCATTATAAGAGCACCTGACACTAGCTCTTACGTGCTGTGACTTCCATGAGTCTGTTTTATAACCCCAGCATACCTCCTGGTATTCATTTGGCTTTCTTAGCTCCCACCTCACAATTTTACTTTATTCATGTTTTAAAAGAACGGAACACAGACCCGAGGAACCATTCAAAACCCTTGCATGGACCTTTTGCTCACCCTGCATTCTGAAGGTATATTTAAAGACTTGTAACTTTTTTTTTGTCAACTTACAAATAAAGGTCCCATCCCAAACCAGTTAAAAAAATCAATCCTGTTTTTGCCTTTGATTTACAGGACTTGCAGTTGTGTTTCAAGTGGGTTTTCTAGAATCATAAGTGGTTAATTGTGACTATGATTTTTTGAGTATTTTAGTAATGTTAGTAAGATTAAAAGTAATTGTCTCTTAGATATTGCTTTCACCAGTAGATCTCAGAGTGCTTTAGTAGGGAATCAAACTTTCGTAATAATTACAAACTCAATGCTTCTTTGACTGGGATTAAGTTTCAGGTAGCCTACTTTCACATATATTATTCAAAACTCAAATAGAGCTGCCCTAGAAGTACAATTTCATTAAAACATGTCCTCAAGTAACCATGGAAAATGAGAGAGCAAAAGCAGCTGGGAGGGAGGCTAATAGAAATGGGAGGCTCTGGGGACAAAAATTGACTGTTATTCTTCTTACACCCTGAAGCTGCACTGCAGCTCTAAAAGTTTCTTTTAAAGATAACCCACAGAACAGCTGAAAGGGCTGAGAACACTCCACTTTTCATACTGCTGTATGAAAAAAATGTACATAGTGATCCATGTACTTAGAGGTGTTGTGAGTAATGTGTTGTCTCAAAGGAAAAGGTGTAAATCCAAACAGCTGGGCTAGAGTTTGTACTGCGCTCTGTGCCACCCCTCCACCCCTGTGGCCATTCACTTGTACTTACATCTCTTTCTGGTACTGACACCATTTCCTGATGCCTAAAGCTGCTAGAGAGCTGCAGAAGAGGAGCAGGACAGCTACCACTGTTGGCCAGGGGAAGCGACTGACTGTGGTGTTCCTCCCGTCACCTGCAAGGGACACACCCGTCAGAGCTCATCTGAGTGTCTGCAGAGAGGAGGGAAGTCCGCACTTGCTGCCTGTGGCTCGCTGTCCCCCGCCCCGCACAGCACTGGTGTGAACTGATGATCCTCATCACCAGGCTGAGGATCCCAAACTCCGAGCATTGCGGCTCCGATTTATGTTTTGTTCTGACTGGGTGTGTGAGCTAGTTCAGCCACCCACTGGTTCACTTGGCGAGATTATTTAGGCACAGCCCAGAGAGCATTTAATCCAAAAACTCACTGGTTTTCTCTGTTCCCTGTGAGCTGCTCTTTGAGAAGCTGCGTGTCACAGGGCAGATGGGCACATCTGCCCGCCCCAGCCCTCCTTCCCAATGGTTTATTTTTCACACCACTGACACCAAACCCTGCCAAAAGGTCTGGCCAAGGGCTCAGCTGCCTTTTGAGGTGAGCTCTTGTTAGCGGCACAGCATCCCTGTCCCATTCCAGCTGCCTCTCCCCACTACAGTGCTGGGATTCCCCTCCCATTCCCCTTTTTGCACAGCCACCCTTAGGGGCGCTGACAGAGGTGCCCTCAGGTCCTGGGTATGGAGAAGAAGGAGAGAAAGAGCACAGTCCTCCTCCAGCTGCCAGAGGGTGCAGCATGGCCTGGATGCTAGAGAGTTCCATGGGTGACACGCTTCAGTGTCACTTCCCATTGTCCTGGCATCACCACCATGCGCCAGGCTGATCATACTGGTGTGTCACCCAGCCTGGGTCTTACCCGCCACGGCAACTGTGCTGTGGCCAATCCACCATGCTGCATGAGCCACGAGGTTTCCCGGGGGCACAAGAGTGTGACTGGCCAAATTTTGCTGCTGGAAGAAAATATGCACCGGGTCTTTGCTTGCAGATGGAAAGAGAAGGCTGGAATGCCAAAAGTCTTCAACAACCTGCAGTATGAGGACACAGCAGCTGTGACTCCTCTTTTCATCTCTTTTCACTTTTTTGAAATCCCCTGGTCAAATGGGCATGATGCTCCAGGTTTTGTGCTTCTGCAGTGGCATGCTGAAAGAGGAGAATTTGTAGGATAATATCTCACCAGTACTGTTCAGTAGGCTGCTGGTAGTAAAGAAATCTTGCCCTCTGGTAACTGAAATTGTCTGGTCTGTGATGCTATAGGACAGGTTACCTAAAAACAGATGGGCACAGAACATTTTTAGTGACTTTTTATAATGAAGGTTATCTCTTGAACCCATTGTTATTCACCCTGCTGAAAACAGGAAATCAAATTCCAGGATCAGGGTGTCAAAATTCACTTGGCAAAATGCCTACATTTTTGGCTTGCAACCTGGTGTTGGATAAAAAATGTGCTTCTATCAAATTAAAGACTATTAGAAGAAAAAGAAAGAAAAGAAGAGAAAAGAAAAGGAAAGAAAAGGAAAGGAAAGGAAAGGAAAGGAAAGAAAAGAAAAGAAAAGAAAAGAAAAGAAAAGAAAAGAAAAGAAAAGAAAAGAAAAGAAAAGAAAAGAAAAGAAAAGAAAAGAAAAGAAAAGAAAAGAAAAAAGAAAAGACCTGTTAAGATGTTGCAGCAAGCCAGCATTGAGCTGCACAGGTGTCTGAGAGAATGTTAAGCTTTTTACCTCATTGATGGTAATGAAAAACCTAAAGATATTAAGTGGCTTAGCAGCAACACAGAGAGTCGGCCTTTGCCGTGACTGAGCAAAACCTCAGTCTCCTCTGTCAAGTACTGTGTCTGAACCACAAAAATCATCTATCATCTGTTTGTAGACATTTTTTCCCCTCCTAATACGCTTAAGCTAGTGATGTTTAAGATCAGTGCTCCATAACAATACATTTCTGTTTTTTATAGCCCTCTCCACATTTACAGCTTCTGAAATAATAGCTATAATACTCAACTAGACAATGGCACAGCATTTCCAGGGCTGCCATGGCACTTCTGATATGGGGATTCAGTGGTGGAATCATCCAAGTTTGTACAAAAAGAAATAATGTCCTTCAATTATCTTACAAGCCTGTACATGACTACTTCATTAGGCTCTACTGTGGCTATTTTATACTCTTTGACTTTCTCTGATGCAAACAACAAATGAAATAACGGAGGAACCTGAAAATCTCTGGTATAACTGCTGATTTGTAAATCAAAGACAGAAAACCAGCTTTGAATGCTGGAAATGATTAAACAGACAGAACCAAGTAAATCTCTTTCTTGTGAGATGCTTGCTGGCTTTGACTGAAATTGAGCACTCAAGTGTATGTATGTGTGTGTGTATACATATATATATGTGTGTATTAAAAACCCTATGAAAATCAGTCCAATTTTACGGCACTCTAAAAAATCACTGAGATTTTTGGATTATAATTCAATTAGTTTCTACTTGCTTATTAGGTGTTTGATTCTATGTGAATAAGCATGACAGATGTCACATTTGTAAAATGTGTGGCATTTTACAAAGTTATATACAAAAAAAATAATATACACTTAGAGATCCTGTAGCACTGTTCTCTATACAGTACCCTGATGAGCACTGCTTATTCTTATTTACATAATGGCTTGTGTTAGAGCATCACCGGACTAAAATGATAATGGTAATTGTTGTTGTAGGATCCCAGTGGCCCTGGGAGGGCATAGGGACACATGTATGCCTCAGCAGGCTCACTGGTGATTGTGTGCTCCGAAATTGCCCTCAATTACAGCTGCTGGACTGAGGGCCCTTCAAGACCATTATCTCTTAGCTGGTGTTCAGGCAGGTACAGATATAAGGAAGCAGTGGCAGGGATGTGGAGATGAGCGCTGCAATGCATGGTATCCCCTGCAAACAGTAGTGTAATTCAGCACGCTTTTAGCAAAAATTGCAACCAGCAAGCTGTGCAAGAGCAGAATCGTGAAGTGTTGGAAGTTGTCACAAGGTTGTGGTATAAATGCATGGTTGTGGGTTGTATGAAGGTAGATAAACACCGGAGTGCTACCAAAAATACATTCACAAAATGGAAAGCGGCTGCTACATTTGTGCCTCAGCCAAAAGATGACTCCCATGCAAATTCAAAAGCACATTGACAGGTCCTGCCTGTTCCAAAAGCACAAAGGCAAACCAAGATGTTAAAAAAGGAAGTCACTTTGGGCTTGGTACTGCTGAGCAGAGATTTTCTAAAGGGAAAGACTTGTGAAAAAATGTTCACCCTACGGGTTTTTAAAATTGATTTATTGATCTTTAATGAGGCTGCCTTTCAATGTTCTATTAGCCAGCCTTTATTGCTCCACATTATCTCATTATTTCACTGCTGCTCTGCGATTTTATTTAGCTTCTCCTGCAATTTATTTCATCTATAAACTACCTTCAGCACTCACTACATTTGCCTAGCAACTATCTCAATTGTAATATTATTGAAATAAATATGTCTAATGAAACTAGGATACTCAAATGTTTTTTTATTCCTCTTTTGCCATTGCAAATCCATGACAGCTTGGAAATCCAAGCCTTTATCTTCTAAAGTAGAACTCCACAGGGAAATTGCTTCTGTGAAGTATTGAAAATCTGGTAAACATTACTCCTCCTGACTTTTGGCCTCTGCTCAGACACAACTTCTCCATGCTTAGTAATAATTTTTGCATGGCAGTGTGGTGACTCTCAACTAGCAACTGAAAATAAGCACCACAGAGCTAATGCTCTGAGAAAAGGCATCACAAATTGAAGACCTGAGGACCTGCTGCGGTGGTTTTTGTAAGATGCTCCAGAGTACTGCAGATTTGCAACCAAACACTAACTAAGCTGGTGCCGTATTTGCACTCTGGCTTCATAACTCCTCTGTTACAGTCCTATGAAGCAAATGAGATGCATTATTACTCACGTGCAATTGTCAAAGTCTCCCTGAATGCTGTGGCACTGGTATAGCCTTTTGTCTCTGTGGTAGAAGTCAATGCTCCTGCTAAAAAACACACAGGCTGGTAAAAATTGCTGAAGGGAACCATATCACTTGTTTTTCATATTCCCCCTCTTTCTTCCCTGTTTTCTGACTAATGAGATCAAACATGTGTAGCCCACTATTTGAGATGCTGGCTTCCCTCAGGCAGGCACTACAGAACACCGTGTCTGGTTTGAAAGCCTATCACAGGCTAGAAACTCAAGAGGAGTTTTACTGAGATAGGTAAATAAACTTAGACAAAACATTTGAAGCATTTTAATATTTCAGCTTAGTTTCAGGTATACCTCAGGGGTTTGAGTGCACTGGCTTGTTTCGACCTGAAACCAGTAGAGCGATGAACAAGTGTTCATAAATCAGAATTTAGACAGGATGTCACCAGCTCCAGTGAAACAAAACTGTCTTCCCAACTAGCAAAGGGCAGTTTAGAAGAAGTTGGAGTACCGGAGTCACAACTGCAATGTCTGGTACCAAATACCAACTTATTTAACATTTTCCTTTAAGCATTTTTTTTAAGTGCTAAGATTTCTAGAGCTCAGCTAGCTATTTATCTGATATTCAAACACAGACAGATGGTGCCTAGCATATAGACCTTCATTTCCCAAGATAACTATTTCACATTTACTAAACAGAGTCCATCTTTCTTAACAACTGTCTAATTTTTGGAAAAATATCAAGCTGTAACTTGTAACTAAACTGCAGCTGTAACTGATCACTCAAAGCCTAAGCCTCCCTGGCTCTGATATGGAGCTGTCGTGGAAGCTAAGCAAAACCAGGCTACAGTTTTAATAGCCTTGGTTTTGTTTCCGCTCTTCCTCCTCTTGCCTATATATATATGCACTCTTCCCATATATCCATTCTCAGCTGTCTCTTAGATTTTCATTAAAAGCTTGCAAAATAACAGGAACTGAACCAAACCAGTAGACTGAAACAGCAGGCTTGGACTTGGTGTCCTGTCTTGACTGTGGCCCAGAGGATTTGCTCAAGAAGCTGATGGTGGCATCAGTGTAAACATCAGCAGTGAGCCAGAGAGGAGAAGCACTAACCCAGGGTTGTCATATGATGATGACTGGCAAATGTTGGGAGCAATGGTTAAAAGGCAATTGCTTCCTGGGTATTTGCAGAAGAAAAATGGCTCAGCTCCATCTTATATTATGAGTTTGACCTTGCACCACCTCGAACAGAGAAGATGTATAATTCAGCAAGAAGAACCCTCTCTGCGCACATTGTATATTTATAGCCTTTGTAAATTTTTTTGTTGAGACAGAAGGGCTTTCAGTCCACTTGGACAAGCAACTTTGCTGTCCTGCTGTCAGCCAGGCAAGTGTTTGTGCTTTGGGGATGGGGAAGGCAGTGTGAAAAGAAGCAAACTTTCATTTCAGCCTTGGCATATCTCAGTTGAGCATCTGCAAGCCCCAGGCCTTTATGTTGAGTGATTCAGCTCCCAAAGAGCACTCTTTTAGGGCAGACCAAAGCCTTGTGTTTAGTATCTTCCTCCAGTATTCTCTTTAGGTATGATATTTAACTAAAGTCAACAGGTATTCTTTGTAAACACTATAATAGCATTAATTAATAAATACTTGATATCTGTTCAGTTGCCAAAATTAATGAATATATATATCCTAAACAGAGCATTAAAAAAGATAAAATTAAGATAGTATTTTTATTCCTGTATACAGTATATTTATTCCTGAATTGTGCTTAGACTGACGGTGGTTAGTGTACTTCCTAGTGTGTAATGCACTAGGGAAAGGACTTCAATGGTCATTAAATTTCTTGCTTCAAAAAAGTAAGATGGTTATTGTGTTTATGTGTCTTTCTTCCACATTGCTGAAGCAATAGAGAAAACATTTTGGTTCAATTGATTACCTTGTGTTATGGAACCAGGAGCCAAATTTGCTTGACTTGTGAAATCCAGAGAGGCCACAGATGTCGGCTGGTGCTCTAAGGACAGTTTACATGGTATCACATTCAGTCGATAGGTTCTTTAGAAAATAATGTTAATAAATCAAAAAACAACCTAGATCAAAGAGCTTGCAGTAGCTGTTGGGTAAATGCAGACTGTGCAGCAGAAATCCTGCTGTTAGATTTAAGGCTAAAACACTATTAGATTTAATGCTCAAAACACATTTCACAACTCCAGTGGACACTTGCAGATGGCTGTTGCTATCAATGCTGACCAATTCCTGCTGGCTGGCTGCAGGCATTGCTTATTTGTGTTTTTATACATGGGGTTCAGTTTGCTGGGGGGTGGATCATGCACTTGAAAGTGGTGCTTCCCAGCTAAGCCAGGGCTTTGACAGAAATGGTGCATGACAACAGGCATACGATATGGTTTTATGTAGTTATCCATATCCACGCTCTGGTAAGACAGAGTTAGTCATATAATTAATGAATGGGAATGATGCCCTGCTGTTGGGTCAAGGAAAAGTGGTGGCTTTAACTTTTCTATCACATGCACCTCTCTGTCATAATAGGACAACTTTATTTACAGTTTTATAGGCATATGATTCAATTTTATAAAAATGCATAAGAGTAATGTATAATATTCAGCATGGCATTTTACATGCTGTCCTAACACGGCAGTTTTAGCAAGATTTCTGTCAGATCTCTGGGTAACCTCACAACTCAAAAACTCCCAAGCAGCAGCACATTGGTACTGTCAGTACCAGAGCACACTGACCCTTCCCTGTCACACCTCTGACTCTGTCTGCATGACATTTAGGCAGTGGTCAAGCAGAGATCCTACTTATATTGAATAAATAATAAAGTGTTTTTCCCCTTACCTGAGGCTGTCATGACAGCTGATGTAAGTGTTGAATTGGCAAAGTCTATAACAAATCAAAGCAAACATTCAGCATGAGAAAGGTGTTTATTCTGCTTTAGGAAAGTCAGTGATTCAAGAGTTCAAAAGCAAGAAAGTACATCACACCTAATTTCCAAATAATTTTTCCATGCCTAACTCAGCCAAGTAGTCCAGAAAGAAACATGAAGCACATGAGGTAATTGTGCTGAGGAATACCTAGGGAAACAAAGGTTTTGGGGAAGAGAATTTTGGAACCCTTAGCACCTCAGCTTAAAAACTAGAAATTAATCACATGGGTTTATTCCATACAAAGAGATGCACCTTATTAGCACAGATGCTGAAATAACATTTATGACCTGGTGGTGGCACCTGCACAGCTCCATCCATGAGGCACTTCAGAGGCTGCAACTCTGACAGGCAATTTCAGAGACACTTTGCTCTGAAAAGTGCTCACTGAGAACTGTTAACCACACAGGCAAGCTCAGCACAGACACCATCCTGTCCAAGCAGCATTTTACGTCCTGAGTAAGAGATGTCTCACTGTTGTCTTTCTTGTTTTTTTCCCAGCAGGAGAGGCAACGTACCCCCTGAGCAGGCTAGGAGGATGGGTTATGTCTCCCCAACGGGGTCCATGAAGGAAGTGATCTATGAAAGCTCACACACTCCATTAGAAAAACATATTTGGGAAGGCAGCCAGAAGGTACCTCTGTCTGCTCAGGTACGTGTGGAGGGCGTTGGGTAGGAGTGACCCTTTGCAGATTGGATCCTAGCATAAGCAGGTAACTATCCACTCTCCTACTGCTTTTCTGTGCAAACACTTAAACCTCCTGTGGCTGCTGCTCTTCTATTTGCATTTCACCTTAGCCTTGCCTGCGCTAACAGGAATTTCACAGTAGCTGGCTGACAGAAAGAACTCCTTACCAAAGATGCAAAAAAAAAGGTCAAAAACCAGAGCAGTGTGGCTCTTTGAGATGTGCCTGGCTCCCTGTAGGGTTCTGCAGAGTGTGCAAGGCAAAGCAGGATGGTGGCCTGATGCAAGTTACTAGGGCTCCTTTGAAAGGTCACCTTGCAGAGGCCAGCCGAGCAAAAAGTCTCCCTCTCTCTCTCAGGGCCCCCCAATATCTGGGATGGTTTTCTGGTGCCCAGTGGGGTATTGGCTGAGCCCCCAGGGCCTGCCACAACCTGCACTTGCAGAAGTTTTTCCCACAAACCCGACATTTGTAATGCCATCTGCTTACAGCATTTCTCTGACACATTCATGTAACCTCCTGCTAAAGTGCAGCTGCCTCCCACACGGAGCAGGGCAAACTGCTCCAGGAGAGATATCTCCAAAGGGCTTCAGCTGAGGTGTGGAGAGAACATTTATCTGTCTAGAATAAGCTGATAATAAGACAAACTTGCAGGGGCAGAGGAGGATTTACCAAATTTACACAAATTAAGAAACATCCTATCAGTTCTTTAATTCAGCAAAGGTATTGAGGATCTTGGCTGTGTACTTAAGCAGAAGGTAGAACCATTAGCAGGGCTGTTATTTTTAATTATTGTGCTGAATTCAGTGCTGAAAGAGCTATATTCAAATGCCAGCTGAAGCACCAAAAATAACATTAAGTGCCCCTCAAGGCTGGAGTTTAATTATGTTTGGTCTTAATTATGATCGATTACATCACCAAAATATCGGTTTATTGTATTTTCTCTGAAGTCAAAGCTGCAGAAAGGGGTACATTACTTCCCATTTAGGGTAGTAAATGCTACAACAACTTTAGGAATTTATAGACGCACCTCGAACACAACCCAAGTTATTTTATTGTCTAATTTATCCTACCATCTGAAACTGTGGTAGTAAAAACTTCAGATGAGGCTTCATTAGACTTACTGTCTGTGAGGGGAAAAAAAAGAGAAATATGAAGGCAGTTCTTAAAAGCAGTTATAAAGGCTGAAAATTTAGTTTGCGCTTGTGTCATACTGTGCACCTTCTCAGAAGGTATGGCTGAGAATTAATGTAATTCTTTCCTTTCTGTCATATTTAAATACATTAACGTTTTTATACAGAGTGGATCTGTCTTAGCATTAGCATAGCCTGCAGGCAAGAACAAAGACTGCTTTAATTGACGGCGCTTCGATGTGAATACATTTCTAGAAAACTGCAAACTGGGTGAAATGAGTCATTTTTGAGAAAAGTTATGATTTATCTATTTCCCCTCTGAAATTATGTTTCCAGAGGAGTAAGCTGTAGCTTTTGCTGCAGTCTTTGTGGAAAAACATACCAATAGGAATATACACAGCCACAGGTTAACCCAGCTGAACTGCAGGTAGTTGCCACAGTAGGTGATGTGCCCCTGGATGCTGCTAAGGGCTCATCAGCTCAGTTGTATTGTCCGTGCAGTAGGGAGCATACATAATATAAAAATTTTTAAAAGGTATAAATATGTATTTGCACCTGAAGAGGAGACATGCACAAAAGGGTGCTAAAGGAAATCTGTCTGTCCTTCTCACATCACCCTGCATCCTCAGAGATGCTGAAAACCTCTGTACTACCAAGTCTCCTGCTTTCACCGATAAAGCAGGACATTGCTCCCCACTTCCCTAATCATGTAGCTAATTCTTACAGTGCAGGTTATAGGGGAGTTCCTCCACCATCCACAGTAGTGCAGCCTTTTGCAAGTTTTACTGGAGATGTATAGCATAGCCCTGAGTCTGAGGATTTGGTTTTCCATGGAGCCACGAGTGTTCAGTGAGAAACACATGATTATAGTAGTTCACTGGTGCCATGTGGCTATGTTAGAGTATTTTTGGGTATGGGAAGTACAGCAAAATTTTGTCTAAACAAACAATTGTCTTCTGTTTGTGCAGGAGTTTCTTAGCTCATTTAGAGGCTTGAGCAAAGATTTGAGCTAAAATACTTGCCAGAGAGTTCAAGCTCTGTGATGGAACTTGTGCAATGAAGTTTCTATACTCTTGGCATTTCTTCAGTATTTTAAATAACACAGAATACATATGTGTGGTGTTAACACTTTAGAGGTGTCCTACCTACCAAAGGACACAAACATTTCTTCTGATGAAATATTCCTTGTTTCATTCCCCAGGAAGGGAAACAGACATGCACAAGAGAACGTCTTATGTGTCTCATGGGTCCCTTGCAGCATCAACGTTGATCTCAATTCATAGAAACCTTCACTGTCTTGCAAGTCTTCTTGTGCCACAGAAATTTCTGAGGGAAAGAAAAAAAGAAGAAAAGACCGTCTTGTTACACTCCAATCTATAAATCAGAGCTGTGCAAAATATTGATATTGGAAAGCAGGCTCATATAGCTGCTGATTTCTTTGCTGAGACACTAACAGAAATTTGGCAAGAATGGTGTGGTCATGCTAAATCATGTTTCCCATCCCTGGCAATTGCAGGGGTCTCTGGTCACACTCATTTGCCAGCTGTTTCCTTTGAGGAGGCCTGGTGTCCTCCCCTTCAGCCAGATAGACACCTCCAGGTTTCCTGTGGCAGGAGTGGATAACAACTATGATTTCACCTGGGAACGACTCCTGCAGCTGTGTTGTTTTCCTATGGACAGATTGCTTTACCTCCAGGCTGCTCGAGCAGGCTCACTCTGTCCATGTACCACAGGAGGCTTGGCTTGGGAAACGCCTTCCTCACGGTACAGCTCACGTTAGGCTGTGGGGCAGCAAAAAGTAGTTGTTAGGTTACATATATCTATAGATACATACATAAATACATATACACACACATATGTATAGTATGTATGTATGTATGTATGTATGTATGTATGTATGTATGTATGTATGTATGTATGTTAGGTGAGCCTACAACATTTCCCTCCTGGCTGCCAGCTTCCAAACTCCCATATGGACAGTGCTTGTTTACTCACAGTCCCGCTCTGGAAGGAAACGCTTGCCTCCTCTTTATTATGTTTCTTGCCCACTCCCCTCATTTTTCTGATTGCGGGCACTGTTGAATGAGAGCCCGGGGACACCCTTGTTGCCCTGAGTGCCAGAACTCAGACCCCCTCCAGTCTGGTGCTGTGGCTGGAGAGGTGTAGAATGACCGCCCCACTCTCCTGCCCCCAGTGACAAACACCCACATGGAAAAACAGTGGAATTGGTAATGGGCATGGTGTGTGTGAGAAGAATGAGACACACTTTCTGATTGCCATGTAAATCCTTCCTTCGTTAGGCAGATAAAGAGACAAATCCCATGAAAAACGCTGCCTAGCCCAATGGTATGTTGAATATACAAAATTAGATACCTATGTAGCAGATATAATACGTAAGAGTTTTCCAGAAATCACAAGGAATTGGATGCTTTAGATGCAGTAGTCCTGGTTCTGTGCCAATTGTTCCAGAGATCTGTGTTTGTGCTCTATTTAATTTCTCAGCAAGCAATAGATGGGCAGGACCTCAAAATCAAGGCTGGATGAAGGGTTGGGAACTAGCAGGGTGAGAGTTCTCATCCTCATGCTGCCTGGATGACCCCAAATATATTTATTTAGCAGGTTTTGACACTGCTAAGTATTAAACTGCTATAAAAGAAATAGCCTTGTTCTTTTCAACAGAAGAAAAAAGCACATGCTACTCATGCAGCACAAACCCCTCTTGCTCCCTCTTTCAAAGAAAATGGTTCCCACATTTAGTAGAAAGTAAGCTTGATGTATTGAAGCCAGCAGAAGTCAATCATTCAGTACAAAGACTGAAACTACCCAGCTGAAACTCTTTCCCTCCCATGGTAAACAGCACCTGAGCTCATAGTGTAATAGATTTCCCCTACTTCCTCTTCATCGTTCACTTACTTTTCAGGCACTTTTAGGTCATAATACTTAATACATAATACAGTAAATGCTTCCTATACAGAAATACAAATCTGATATCCTCACTAGACTTAAGAGCTGCAAGAGAAGGCAGAAAAGAGAAGTGAAGGAGTTGGTGTTTGTCTGGAGGTGAAGAACAGAGAGGGGCTCTTGGAAGAGTTTCTACTGCCCAGTCCCATGATAGTAGCATCCCTTGCTCTGTTCAACAGGACACTGCAGACAAAAGCCTGCAATGTCCAACACCACACCCAGAAATGGATCACCGGGAAAATGATACCATTTTGCAGAACCAACTGACTCGTGGGTTGTGTGAAGCAGGTGGTTATGGTTAGTATGAGGTTCTGCCTGCCCACAAGTTCTGTTTCCAAGGAAAATCTCCTTAATTTGAAATGCTTGTGATCAAAAGCTTTAATTTGGAGAGATGAAAAAGGAAGCAAAGCACCATAGCTAGCAACCAGAGAGGCTTGATAGTCAGTCATATGAGCCACAAATACGTTTTATGCCAAGCATGGCCAGTGCAGTTCAGCAGACTTTTAGATTTTTTGCCATTTCCAAAACTAAAATGGAGGCCCACACAACAGAGAAGTCCTTCGCCAGCTCCAGTTTGTGCTCACTGCTGTGGGGGTGGGAGTCCCTCAGAGGAAAGGGCATGAGCAGCTTGTATCAACTCATTGCCTTGCCTGTTGCCCCATGACCTCAGTCGGTTTGAAGGTCCCTCTGTGCCTGATTCAGCTCAGCTTGCCTGGCCCTGCTGGAGTGGCAGGGTGTCAGCCACAGCATCGCTCTTTGCTCCAAAATTGCTCACCTTCTGTGAGGTGCCAGCTGAGCCCTCCTGCAGGCTAATGGAAATCTCAGGGTAAGCTGGAAAACAAACATTAATGTATTAGTGAAATGGACCCCCAAGATCACAGTAACAGCTTCTAATAATACTTAACAGCCTTGTTTGATAAGTAGAGTGGAAATTAAATCCTACCTCCAGCCACATATTGAGCAAGATAAGAGCATGCACAGCTGCAATGAGGTCAAGGAAGTGGTTTATAAGCCTGTATCAGCAGCTACTGCCACAGGATCCACGATGTATTTCACCACCTACCTAAACCAGGCTTGGGTGGCTTTGCTGGGGAAACAAACCGAAACCATCCTGCAGTCACAGCTCCAGCAGCAGAGTCACCCCTCTTGGGCCCAGTGAAATCAAACACACCCCAGTTGTTGGTTCCTCTGTGTGCTTGCCAAAGGCATCTCCAAAGGCTTTAGCCATCCCTCAAAATGGTGATTGAATTTGGGGCCCAGCTATCCACATGCAGTCGCCTGGACGAAAGTGTGACAGTGTCCCACCACAGATGCTTCCTGCCCTGTCAGGCAGCCCAGAGCTCACTTTCACAGCAGAGCAGCAGGTCACTGATGACCACATCCACATAAAACGAAAAAGTGTTTTCTTCTCTTTTTGCAGCATTTTGCAGCAGTTCTGGGCACAGCTGACTGTATAAATTAAAGGTATCAGGTACTGTAAGCCTCTTAAACTGGCATTTCTAAATTAGCCATTAGGGTGCCTGGTTTGGAGCAGTATTGTCTGACTTTGTAAGTAAGGACTGTTGAAACTGTGTTAATATATAACAAATCTCAAAACCCTCAGTTAAATTGTGCTTCTGGCCCTTTCTGAGCCTTGAAACTGAACTGGAAACAAGTGCTCTCCCTGAACTACTTGGGAGATCCACAATTCTTTTTCTTTCCAACCTAAACCTCACTTTAATCTCTACCATTGAAATAATTTTCTCTTTTTCTTACCATGTTAATTGATATAGGACCACCTCAGTTAATTACATTCCCCCCCTGAGGTGAACTATTCAGTTTCCCTGTTGTTTTTAACAGCTATTCCACCAAGCACTCTCCTGACTTTTTTGTAATTTCCATTTTTCTGCCTGATGTTACTGATGGATTATGCCTGGGCATGACTTACATTTAATTATCATCGCCTTATGGTTTTCTGGACTTATGATACTTTTTTTTGAGTGGAATTTCCTTCTTTTTTCTCTTCTGGGTTTTGAGCTTTTCTGCTTTTTTTGTGGGGTAGGGTGGGGATGGGGCAGGGGTTATAGAATCTTCCTATCAGAAAATTAATGTCTTAAGATTTCATTCTTGTTTCTGCCTTGCCAAAAGCATAGAGATGGTAGTGGAGCTGGCAGAAGACAGTTATATTTTTTCAGATACAGGGAAAAGTCTGCTAAACTGGATCTTCTAATCGCAGCAGAAGTTGGCTGGGAGGCTAAATGATGGCTAGTCTAGTGCATGCTCTTCCTTTTTGTTTTTTTGACAATTTTAAGAATGGATTTGCTTTTCCACACCTGTACTGAACGCTGTCCTCTGCTTTCTCAGAAGACATGTTTGCTGGTTAACTTCTGGCAGGCAGCTCTTATGCATAGCTCTGAATGGTCTAATAGACCTTTTCCAATTAACATCTCAGCCTCTGTTAACAGTTTGACATTCATTTGTCTTGCTAGGATATTTACCAATGTTTTGTATCTAGCAGAAATCCAATATTTAGTTCAGTAGTTTCTGCTGCTAAGCTTTTATTCTTACAAAAAGGAGAAATCAATATTTAGCAAAGTCAGACATTGAAAGGCCATACCTTTTCACAGAAACTTGTATCTAAAAGAACTCTATTCTAGAAAAGAAATATTTTAAAGTATTTCAGTCCAAAAGTACCCTCTTAAAAAAGCTATCTTGATCAAATACCTGTTTTTACTCAACATACCAAGACTCTCAGCTTCCTTGAGAGATTTTTTCATGTTTTCTCCATCCTCTTCTGTCCAATTCTCAGCGCCACTCAGGGCACCTCAAGCAACTGTGAAGGAACACTACTAACACCCTGTAGTGCCACCGACTTGGCCTGTCTCTGCTATTTAGCCCTGCCTTAAGTGTTTGTCAGAGGCATCCTGCATGAAGAGTTTTCCACGGGCACCTCCGTCTCCTCCTCCTC
>VZRN01006471.1:320303-347088 GCA_013397935.1 Dasyornis broadbenti
CACCCTCCTCCTCCTCCTCCTCCTCCTCCTGTCCTTTACAGCTCTGTGCTGCAATAGCTGCCTGCCCTCCCTACCCTACTTTCATGCCACCCAGCCCATGGGGTTCAATTGCATTAGTGTTTGGGTGACAGGGGGGATGCTGGCTTCCAAGACGGGAAAGCCTCCCCATTATATATATATATACTATCTTCAGTTTCTGTCCCACCCTTTTGAGGCTGGATCTAACTGCCAGGACACAAATATTAATTTCTTTATTCTCTGGTGAGCACAAGGAACAAGAGAGGTGCTGTCATCTGAAAGGGCTCTTTGTTCCCAGGTGTCACCTGGAGAGTACTGGACTATTCTGGGCACTGCCTCTGCCTGTTCTGCCCTGTGCCAAAGCTTCACAGATGTGTGGGCTGGCTCGGGGGAGGCTCCAAACAGCCCTTGGTCTCTCCTCCTGCTGCAGCACAAGAGAGTAAATGGAGAAAGGCTGGTATGGTGAAATCATAAGCGACATGACTTCAGCAAATGTTAACAGAAAAGAGTGAGACACAATGCAAAATAGTTATTTTATCTACAAAATCCAGACATGAAAAGGCTAGGACCACAAAAGCACACTTCCTCTGAGAGGTGGACTCTATTTGCTTGTGGTCTGAGAGACTTTCCTCAGCACCCACCACAAACCTCAGGCCTCTCAGGGAGCCCCTGCACCCAGCTCTGCCCTTGGGACCCCTGCGAGAGAGGCTGGTGGCACAGGACCCTAGTCCAAAGCCAGCCAGCACTTACTGGGAAGTACAAACTGTTCACCACCAAGGGCCACAGCTGCTTTCTCTTGCTTGCCTCCCTACCCTGCTGTACTGATATTCTGATGTGGGTGCATGCACAGCTAAGCACACATACCGCAGTAATTCAGAGAAAAAGCCAAATAAAGCAACCTCTTTGGCTAAGAGACACAAATCTAGGCAAGAGCATCAGCAGTGACGGAGGAGAGAGAGTTCAAGTATGTTGGTATACTCGAATGATTACCCAGGTAACACTGCTGCTATTTGAGAAATGTTGATTTTAAAAAGTGTCTGAATCATGCAAACGCAAGAGGAGATTTCAGATCATTAACTTCTATTTTTATTTCTTTTACATCACTGACCAACAGCCCCCAGACACATTTTGCTTTTTTTTTTTTTTTGCTGCTCTCTATTGAACTTTTGTTTGAATTCAGAGTATCAGCCTTGAATAGCCATGCCATCCTCAAGCTGTGGGCTTCCTTGGACAGTCAGCTACAGCCAAGGGACTGTTGACAGGCCCACTGTTTAACACTCATTTACTTTAGGAGCTTTGGAAATATGTTTTCCAAACCAACTGATCTATAAAGAGAAAATAAAGACTGAGTTTCAAGTGGGCAGCAATTTTCTGATTCAGTTGTACCTCAGTGATTGTAGAACCATTCCTAAGCCACTTGAAAGGGAACAAGGCTAGTAACCAAAGATGGGGAAGGCTAGCCTTTTTGCAGTGCTCAGGCCCCGCCACTTCTGACCAGTTTGAGACCCCCACTCAGGACCCTCATTTTCAGAGCCAGAGCCTTTGGCAGCAGTTGAACATCACATGCCTTTGAGGATGTGCCACAACAGCAGTCCCAAAGTGTTTACTAAATTTTGGCCATGATTTCCTAACCACAGACAGCATGGTCATTGGGGCACAGAAATCTTGATGACCAGTGTACTTCCCTGTAACCCGCAAACCCCAGCCTGAAGCCTACACATCAGGGTAGGATACTGGCCAAGTGCATGGCAGTGGGGTTGATATATGTGCAAGGAATCTACTATTTTGTCATGCCAGAAATTGAAGGAATGGCCTCAAATTCTTCTAAGAACTCCAGGGTTATTTACTGACATTTTACCTCATTGCAGCTGAAAAAATGACAATGTAAATGTGCTTATTTTAAAAAGTCCCCAGTATCTGTCAAAAGTTATTGGCTTCAGAACCAGACAGCAGTGTCACCTTTACAAGTGTGAGGCAGCAGGCAGTTGGCAGAAGCCCCTTACCAAAGACTCTCACAGTGGTGCTGCTCTTCTGGACTCTCTCCGGGTGGTACAGCACGTGACAGGAAAAGACTCTGCCGTCATCAGTGATTTTGGTGGGGAAAACCATCAGGGTGTTGTTCAAACCCAGGTGGACTGCTCGCCCATCCAGCACACTGCTGTTCCTGTACACAGCAGGACAGGAGGGCTCCTTTGTCACAAGTTCCTCTTTCCTGCCATTTTCACCCTATAGAAAAATCCACAAAATTGTGAAGTCCAGACACACACACAGAGAAATATTTTTGTAGGCCAGCTCTATTCCCACTATGAAAAGCTTCCCTCTCACGTTGTGTAGCAGTAAGTGGACATGGGCAACATCTGGGTTTTTTTCAAAGTATATTCTCTCTCAGAACTTCAATACCAAGAGCGGACATCATCTTGACAATAAAAGGTGGCATAAATAGCTGTGTCTGGTGAGTCCTGATCTCTGTAGCCTGCAGAGAGAGCAATAGAGGTGCTTTCTCACTGCACCAGTCTTTGAGTTACGCTGAACATCCCATTCATATTAAATACAGCTGAAATGGCAAGAAAACTTTGCTTTTTTAGAATTTGAAGTAGAAAAAACTGATAATAACTAAAATTTATCTCCTCTTACTGTCTGTGTGGCAGTCATCCTTAGCTAAAAGTACAGCCAGCACATCCTGGACTCCTGTGCCTCAGTGCATATTTGCAAGATTTGCTCTGTATGATGCATGGCAACCCACATGTATCATCGTGCTGACCTTTAGGTATTTTTTTCCCCTTTTGTCTGCTAGTTTGTAGAGTGAACTAGAAAAACTAAAGTAGTAAGGATAAGGGTGTTCCCTACAAAAAGATTTGAAATTTTAAGTTGAATTAAAATGACTAAGAATGACCTGCATAAGGGAGATCTAAGTAGATGATGAACCCAGACAAAAGGTTTAAAAACCTAAAATATTTGAAAGTCACCTTTAAGGAAATCTTCAACAGTTACAGCTCCGCAGTGACAATATATAAAAATGAATAGGCAAAGCTCAAGAACACTGCTCACTGATACTTATCTCTACACACTGAAATTAATGCTAAAAGACTACATTAAGGCTACATACATGCATATAAATATTTATCCAGAAAGGGAGATAAAGTACAAAAATATAGCAAGTTTCATATCTCACAGTAAATTGCTTAAAAATAGTTTTTTATGTGGTTAGCTTGATAACTGAGTTTGCATGTCTTCAGTGGCATCTGTGACACAGAGGTTAACGAAACCAAAAACCTTTCTATTCTATCTCAAAGGAGCCTGATATTTCACTAAGCTACACAGTAACCATGTATTTTTCAGATACTAAAGCTTCACTAGAGAAAAAATTGCTGGAAATTCAACACAAGAAATATTTTAATTTTGTTACATTAGCCACTTCTCCCAGACCTGCTTTGTGTGTGCTCCTGAAAAATTCAAAGCAATTAAAATGAAATTTTCCCTCTTTGTTTCTTTAACAGCTATTATTTGTAGTGTATATGTTGCAAACCCATCTTTATACATTTTCCCTTTATTATCACAGTCCAACATGACTGATAAGTTTTTTAGCAGATTCTGCAGGACACAGTTGAGTAGAACATTTTCATTTCAATCTACAAAAATACACTGTAGTTCTTTCTGAACTTTATAACTGAGATGAAAAATACTTACCACTAGCCATTTCAAATGATAAGTGGACAAATTTTCTGAGGTCATGTCCTCAAGGCATGGAATTTCTAAAGTCTGATTTAACCACACTTTCTTCAGGTAGTGCCGCTCCTCTTTTATCATTGCAACAAAAACAACAACAACAAAGCCCAAGAAGGAAAATTAGAAACATGATGTTCATTGTGCTTTGAAAACCAGTACTGACTAGTCTTCTGTTCAGGGAACAGGTACTTTTTTGTTTAGAAGGGAACTGTAATTTTCAGCCATTACCCCTAGACACATTTTTTAAGTAAAAGCCCTGCATCTGATTCTAGTTGCAGTTTCATGACTCAATTCACAGCATTACCTGAATTTTTGGGCAATTCTTAAAAAAGCTTTTCTTAACTGCAGGATCACGATGTCTTCTTTTGGAGCTGAGAATAATTTGAAACTTCAATTTTTATCTTACAATTTTTTTTTCCTGTGGCAATAAACCTTCACATCAATTTTGTGCACCTTTATTTCCTTTTCTCTGAAGATATCTGCAGACCTTCTTTTCACTAAGCAAGCTATTCAGCATGTCAGTCAGGTTAAGATTAACCCTGTTTTTCAGTATAAGTGCTCCTTTTGTTATTCTCCAACCTCCCCACTAGCAGAAAACTTGTCACTCTTTCCTTTCTCATCCATTTCAAAAGCCATTTCACCATCTCCTACCCTATCCATTCTCAATCCAGGGCTCCATCCAGCTGTGGATGGGCAGAGTGATGCAGTGAACAGTGTACAGCTGTGGTCCAGCTGTTGGATATGTGAGTGCGCATGTGTGCATTTAACCAGAAGAGCAGTGGTGATGGGTGGGAGATGCTAGGGGTGTTGTGGTCAGTGCTGACCTCTCTGACCCTCAGCCGTGGGGCAGGCAGGGGTGTGGTAAAACCTGCCATCCTCCCTGCCCTGAGACCTGTCTCCCCTCTTTTGGAGGCAAGGCACCAGCACACACCACAGGGAAACTCCTCAACTCTGCTCCCCTGGTAGCTCTGCCTTGCATGTTGAGATAGAACAGATATGTATTTCAATTATTTCTTATCTTGAGGGGAGTGAGGATATCCAGCTGCCCCAGACTGTTGTGTTATTTGTCAGTGGGGACTTTCCAGTGTCTGCAACTTCCTTTTTATCTGACACTCAAGCACACAGTCTGTGCCATGGAGATGTGAAGAAAGGCAGTGCCCAGAGCTATGCCTGGGACAGCCAGGAGCAGAAGCAGTCTCCCTCCACTGTCCATGAGAGTGAAGCAGCACCTGAGGAGCCAGCTCTAGTAGCAGGACACAGAACGCAGAATGCAGAAGCCCTAAGAGAGCTGGACAGTGCAGGAAGGATAAAGAAAGGACAAAGCAAACAAATCTATAATTTCTCCAGGAAGGAAATTGTACAGAAGATTTTGCTGGGACAATCTACCATGTGAAAGAGCTGTACAGAATACAACAAGTACTGTGATGATTCACCCCAGGAGTTCAGTCTGGAAACAGCCTCTGCCTGCTCTCACAGTCGCATGTCCCAGCTGCTTGCTTCCCCTTCCCATCTCTGATTCCCATCTCCATTAACAGCTTGGTGGCTAAGGTCCTTTGTGTCTGTCTTTCTGTCCTGTGCAGGACTGCTGCTCTGTGGGCTTTTTGCAGTATCTACAAGTTAAATGCATCTGGGTTCGCTTTACTTTGATGTAAATGAAAACTGTACTTCATCATAGACTATCACCTTTATCCATCCCACTCATAGGCTGGATTAAGGTTTTTTGTCTTCTTTTGAGTGGAAGTGGTTCATTGCAAAAGATCTGGTTACCTTAAAATATAAACCTTCAAGGGGTAGCAAACTCAATTTTTTAGTTCTCTCTAGCAAGCAGTCATCAGTAGCACAGCTTGCTACATCTTGTAGTGACTGAAAAAAGTCACAATGAGGCTGATATAAACAAGAGCTGCCCACGCTTAACATGTAGACAGCAATAACAGCACTGAACCTTTCCGTATCAATCAAGGGCCAGAGAAAAGGAGCAATGCCTGATTAGTGCTGTTACTGTATTACAGAAGAGAGAGAAACATCACAAGAAGAACAGAAGCATGGGAGAATTTCACAGGGTTACCAGCAGTGTTTGCACCTCACCACACTTCCCGTGATCCCTCTGCCCTGTGAAGCACAGGAAAATTCCAAAAGGGTAGCCTACCATAATACACCCCCCTACAGAGGGTAGAGTGGCAGCTTCATCTTTGGCACAGTTATCCAGTGTGTACTGTTTAAACATAGCCATCCTTTGTGAGCTGGGCAGAGGTGCTGGCTCTCACTTTGGCTCTGTGAGTTCATCAGGGCAGGAAGGTGCTGCAGGGCTGCCTGAGATGTATCTCCAGGATAACGGCACCAAAATGCTTGGAGCCACTGTCATGCAAGGGCCATCAGGGTTAAACATCCCTGAGGATGGGTCTTGCACAGGACCTTCCTCCTGCTGCAGTAGCAACATGGTCCAGCATGGGAACCACCAGTCTGGCCTCACGATGCAGGTAAAAGGGCAGTGGGAACACCCTAAAATGCTGCTAAAATAACCTGCACCCATCCTGCTCCTAACTCTTGAATATCTGCTATGTCTACAGCCCTGGGCACAAGGAGAGCGAGCACATTGGCCTTGCAGCTCTGAACTGAAACAGTGACAGGTTCATTGTATTTAGTTTAACTCTTTGTGGGTTGATAGCAGAAACCTGGGTCAGAAAGAGATTTCTGGGGTCATCAAATCCAGTTCCCCATGTGCACAACAACAAGCTTGCTCAACATCCCTGCCCAGTTCTATCTTCACAGCAGTTTGGGCTTTAGCCCTCACTGCTGACACTAAATAGCTGTTCCTAAAGCTGGTGCACTGACAGTTGCCACTGTTGTTTAATTTGCAGTCAAATCATTCTTATCTGATTTAAATAAATTTGTTCCTTTACCAGGATAATTTAGATATCCTCTCTGGAGTTCACACTCTCCCCTGAGGCTTAGTTACGAAGAGCAGTCATGCTGCTTTCCAGCTTCCTTTTGGCTGACTAAAGCAGCCAAATCTCCGTTCCTGTGATTCTCCTGAGTAATTCGCCGCTTTGCTTCAGAGTGTTTTGGATGGTGGGGACACAGATCCTTCCATGGAGCTAACATCAAGCATGCCCTGCAGATTCCAGCCCTCAGTCTCAATCAAACAAGAGTGTTTTTTCTTTCTGGTGCCCAGTGCTGCATGCCCACAGCAGCAGCACAACATGGTTTGGAGATCCAACATCCTTAGGCCCACCATATCCAGAGTGGCTCATCCAGTCTCCTCCACAACATTTCTCCAAAATGAAAATGTGGAAACTTCACCACCTTTTTTGCCTTATTATCTAACTTCATATTCCACCAAACAAATAAGGTTCCTTAATAATGAACTAGATTACAACAGATAAAGAGTGCCTGGTAAATAGGAAACTGTACCAGCAACATTCAGTGGCACCATTGCAAATCCCAAACAAGTCACCATAACCAACCAAGTTCATTTATGCTGACATTTCCCCCCCACCCCATTAGGAAAAAGCAAAATCTCATTCACAGTCACTTACCTTCTACCTTGACAGTAAGTTGAATTTTTGCAGCCTTTGTCCCATACGGGTAAGTAGCAAAAGTGCACTCATACTGCCCGCTAAGGGACACGGTAACATTTTTCAGATGCAGAGTCCACCAATTGCATTCAGAGATGGTGGCAACTGGATTGGTGGAACAAAAGGACTCTGTGTCATCCCCGCTGCAGCACCTCCTTGTGCTGAAGGACACCAAAAAGTTGTAAGGAGCCTCAGAAAACTTGAAGTAATGGGTGCCGTAAGTGGGGTGATATACAGCTATTTTGGTAGATGGGCTGCCATCAGCCTTGGACCACTGTGTCTGTATGATGTGGGTGGTGTGTGACTTGGGGAAGATGCACACCAGGGTCACATCAGTACCTGGCAGAGCATGGACCACTTGTGTCTGAGTAATGATGTCTGCAAACTGGCCTGAAAAACAAATAGGATCATTTCCAGTGCATGTAACGTTTAAACAAAGCTTTTAGTAAGCCATCTTTGACATGATTTGGTGCCTTAGCCATAGACAACTGTGAAGACCCTACAACTGTAACCACAGGCTTCCCAGTGAGGAGCTTTACAGCAAATCTCCAACAGTACTGACTGCAGAGAGAGAATTGGGAGACCAAATGCATGTGTGTCTGGAAGAGGGCAGGGAGGTCCTATTGCACTTGTGGGAGAAAAATGAGAGCTCTGAGGGCCTCTGTGAAAATGAAAATCTTTCAAGTAATATAAATAAAGCAGAAGCTGGGCCCAGTTATTCCCCAGCTCTTTTTGCAAGAACAAATGAGCTATCCCTGCTGGCTAATTCTGCCCTGCACAATCCCCCCGTCCATTGCCTTTGCTGCTCTGACAGAGAAAGCCATTCCCTTACCTCCATGTTATTAAACAGCTCCTGCGTGGCCTAAACGAGTGTCTGTCTCAGTGTCAGAGCGAGCTGCTCTGGTATGTGTGGTTTCTTCCTCAATTAATTTCATAAAGCAGGTGGCAGTCCTTAGTGTGCCATATAAAGGAGTAATGGATCGATGAAATGAAGGGGCTTTCAGCAGGAGCCTGTACTACTTGGTTTAGCTGCTATTGTAGTAAAATTGATTTATATCCCTTTCTCTCTCCTATGAGTAAGAGTCTTGCAGTCCCCAAACCCCTGAATGCAGGGCACTGACATACTCAAGGAGATGAAGAATTTATGGAGGGGGTTGTTGCAGTGAGACAAGCAATCAATCACTCCTACAAAGCCATACACAAGAAGTCCCTTTTCCAAAAGGACATGTGGATCCAGAGAAAAAAATGAGTTGTGCAGTTGTCCTTAGGTACAGACTTGTTGCCCCACATTTACATTGCATTTTATCCTCTCTGTGTATCATAACATCACTGTATATTTGCTTTGGGAATTTGCCCTGCAGTCCTGCCAGCTGCAAGTGCCCACTGCTCACCTGCTTTACTCGAAAAAGGCGGGTACCAATTCCTTTGCTTTGACATTTGCTCTGCTGGGTGGCACAGGGCTCTGGGGCACCTGAGCCAGGGGGTGCAGGCCAGGCAACCTCAGTGGTGCTGCAGCGTGCCCCACACTGCCAGCTCAGCCAGGAAGGAGCAGGGCACGGACCCTGTGGACCCTCAACTCTGGCTTGACAGGGAAAAGACACAAGGGCAGAGTGACACATGCCCATGGAGCTGGCTGGGATTTAGTCCCTGTCCGCTGAAGGGTGACGTGGACACTTAGAGACTAGATGTGTGGAGAACAAAGCTACTGAATGGCCATGGCCGACATTAATCTCTGCTGTTTCATTGCTGCACATGTTCTGCTCATCTTTTATTCTAAGAGATGTGATGATGTAAGAGAGTAAATAAAAATAAGCCTGAATGACAAGTCTCACAGTCTTGTGCTGTGAGAAAATTACTGAACACTATTTTTGTTAGTCCAAGGATCTTATTATAGGAAATGGTCCCTCATTTCACCACAAGATTTGCATCAGTAAAAGTTAAGGAAAAAGCAATTGGGAATCTTGCAATCAGACTATCAGACAAAAGACACATAGAACTTTTTCTCTCATATGCATGCTGATTCTGCCTTAGGTCTAAGGATCATATAAAGAAGAAGCCTGTGAAGAATCACTTGAGTAATTTATATTAAGTTGAAGTTATATACGTAGAATCAACATTTGAATTTGCATTGTTTTTTAGTAGCCTAGCACAATAGATTATTCTTACTGAAAACCTTTTGTGCAAAAGTGTTCTTAACTTTTTGCTAGCATCTCAATATAAGTATTCTTATTTTATGTCAACTTTATTTTTCAAAATCAAGTAGCGTCCATTAGCTCGTACTTGAGCTCCAACTGAAATGTCTTGAAGTAACTCCCAGACATTTAGATGTCTGATCTCCACAAAGGGCATAAAGGCCTCCACTTCCACCTTTGAGTGACTTCAGTGAGCATTTCACCCTCAGGGAAAAAAAAAAAAAAAATTTCTATTTTTCTCTAGTTACTATTACTTTCTTACATGTGCATGTCTTGAGGCTTCTATTCCTTTCTCTGCTTTTGAGAACTTCTATTTTCTATGAATACACATACAATTCTTTTTCCTTTATTTTAAGAACAGGTTTGCCTCAGTGATGTAGGAAAAAAGAAAAGGCTGTGCCAGATTTTGATCTGCATCTTATCACGCCAGTCAAATACATGCAAGTTTTCCCTTCTTAACTGGAAAATTGTGTATCCTACAAAATTGTTCTTCCTAGTTGGTAATAATTCCAAGTATTCCTGCATTTATCACGGTAAGAATTTTGAAGGGGTGGGGGTTTGTGAACATCATACTTTTTCTTGGTTTTCCTCAGACTGCTTTTTGTTTAAATGCCTTCTGACAAAGATGCAGCCCTCCTTAGTCAACTTTTCTGAGTGTTTTACTTGAATGACAAACTCATCTCGCAAGCCTTTAACACAACACACCTTTTCCCCAGACTGGGAGGAGGAAGGGAAGAATCTGTTTAAGCAGTTGCAGCTGTACAATTTATTCTAGCCTTGAAGTGTTTCAATTCTTCCTCTCTCTGCATACACAGATATGTAAGACACAGAGACAGAGAGGTTTTTTTTCCATTGAAAGCAAGTTTTGTTTTGGCCCACTTGAGAGGAGCACACATTGGCCTAACTACAAGTGAGCTCATCCCAGTGATTATTCTGGCAGGTTAGGCATATTGGATTAAGTAATCTGCTAGTCAGCACAAGCCATTTACTCCTTACTAGCTGCACATTACAACTAGGGTTATTAGAAAGTTGTCAGGAAATAGAAAATCATTGCCAGTAGCTACAGCTCACCCTACTGAGACCCACAAATCCCAGCCTGCCCCTCAGCACCCTCCATCATAAACTGAGTTAAGGTGTTCCCCTGACTCTCTTACCTGTGACACTGGGGACTGAGAGCAAACAGAAGAGAGAGAAGAGCCACCTTGCTTTCATCTTCACTTCATGAAGTTCTGTTGAATATGCAGCTGTCTTGGTGCACCTTCAGAAAAGGAAGTTGAAGTGGCCTGCCCCGTGCCGACAGGCAGATGTGCAGCACAGTCACTTAGCATGACTTCAAAGAAATGCTTCATTAAACGCAAAGCCTCAGTTTCCTGCCAGAGCGATAAAATTAGTACATCTTGTGAAACCTTTGAGATGAAAACATTACCTACATTGTAAGCCCATGTTGAAAACCCATTTTTTTTCCTTTGCCTTTTCAGATAAACTCAGAGGAAGTAGTTTACTGCTTTACTCACTCTCAGAAACATGTCAGCTACCTAAGTTTGAACACATCATTTTGAGATATAGTTTAGGGGTCATTATGGTGGTGCCAGGTTAACTATTCCACTTGATCTCAGACGTCTCCTCCAAACTTGATGATTCTGTATTTTTTGTGTACTATGTGGTAATCAGCATACAAAAAAAAAGGAGACTTTTTTTTCTCCTTCATTTCCTTCATGTGTTAGTTCAAAATATCTCACATATACTATTTCTAGGCTCTCTACACGTGGCATCTTTAAAAAAGCCAGCAAAACAATACCAGTAATCCCCATAAATTATAGCAGAGTGAAATGAGAATTTTCTAGATGCACTTTTTCCCCCGCTTTTTCTTCCTGAGAAGGAGAACATGAATTACTTTTCGCAGCTTGATGAATTACAGTATTACATGTGACAACATCCCTTGGTGTGGTTAATCTCTGTCCTGTCCTTATGCTGTCAGTTTTGGTAAAGGCAGCACCCTCAGGTGGAGGAGTGTGGTTCCTGGCTGTCCTGTCACCTGTCTTTATTGCAGGTCACCTGTACACCCTTCCGAGCTATTCTCGAAGCACGCTGTGTTTTCATGAGCTAGGCACACACCTACAGCAAAGCATCTCATTGCAGGCAAGTGATGCAAATTGGACCTGCTGTTGGCAGCTTTTCAGAAACAGGTTTGAATTCTTGCTTATCACACTTCTTTCCCCCAAGCCAAAAAGAGCAGGGCAGGACACCTCACATACACAGCGTGAATATATGTTTTTTGCTGGCTCTGCATGATATGGGTGTTTGTCAGTACAGCTGGGCAGGAGGCGTGTTGGCCCCAATACCTCCATCCTCTGGGGCCCAAGGGCAACCCAGTGTTTGGACTTTTGGACAGAGCCTATTACAGCCCGTTCCTCAGGGAAGGGAAGGCAAGTGCCACAGTCCCTTAAACAGACACTTCTCTCTACCAACAGTGCCCTCCCTAAGGATGGAGTCCTTGGCTGATCTGAGTCCTGATATGCCTTTTCCTGACTGTCAACTTTTGCTAACCATAGAGCTCCCCAAAGCTCCAGCATGCAAGGAACAAAGTAAAAGGTGAAAAACAAAGATCTCTCTGGTCACTTTCCTATTTTTGTGCACTACCATATGTGAACAACATTTATATCACTTCCCTAATTTGTGTTTATGCAACCTTTTGGTGTCACTTTTAAACAGGCTAAGGGCTCCAGCTGAAGCTGTTAATAGTGCTGCTGGCCAGGCTTCATCAGGGCTCCACATGTGTCTTGGAGAATAAATATTGCTACACAGTTCCTTTTTTGTTTGCATTGTTCCTCTACCTGAGGAAATGCAATAAAAGCACTTGTCGGAAATGCACTGGATGCCCAGGTTACTGCTAGAGGAATTGTCCCTGGGGATGCAATCTCTGCTTGTCATTCAGAAACCTGACAGCAAAAGATCTGTCCCAGAGGATCAAGAAGTCCTGAAGCTGAGGATGAACAGAATATTCAAGCCATTGTATTTGACAGCCACAAAAGGGAGTAAAAATACTGAAGAGATATGTTCTGGTTTCCAATTCAGAGCAAAGAGCACAAAGAATCCAGAGATTACCTGCAGATACTAGAGTCCAAGAAAATTGGACTTCAGTCTAAAATTTGGATTTTCATCTATGATTGCAGTTACCTTAACTTCTCCTGCTGATCAGGTCATGTAAGCTTTGTACCATGAGAGAACATATTTTGTCTTAAATGAGCTTTTTTATTGATCTGAAACACACATCACAATCTGACAAGGGAACCCAAGTGCTGTGTGGCATATTCAAAAGACACAGAAACCCCTGAGCAGCTTGTTTGAGTTGCTAGATCACTGTATCATGCCCTTAGAATTTGTTTCCCCCCTGAAATGACATCCTAAAAATATACTGCTGCCATATTTCATTGTGTTGGCTGAATGCAGCCACCCAGCTGTGTTGCTGTGCTTGGTGATTAAAGATAGACAAGAAAGAAACCTCCCAGCACAATGGAGTTTTGTTCAGTTCAGTGGTTTTTTGCCCCAATTCCTACCTTAAGCCTGGCTCCTGAAATAGTCACTCAGCCTGCTGCCGACATTCGTGTGTGTGAACAGCACAGTCCTGCCTCTGCATATGATTTCAAAACCCTTTCTGAGACACGCCACTTAGCCTACTGGCAGGGAGTCATCTCTTCCCTGGAGCCAGACTTGAGGTCTTCTTCATAGCAACGCAAATTATTATAAGAGTTTCTTCCCCCACTACCCCTGTTCCTGAGAAATTACTCACGGGCAGCTTTGCAAATACCACAGTTGGATGTTACACACCAAGTTATGGATGGCAAGGATGACAGCAGGTACTGAAACATATCCAGGGACAATGGACCTTGTTGGTAGCTGGAGGAAGGACACATCTGTATTTGGCTTTTCCTTGGTGGAGAAGCTGCAGGGATGATTGCCTCAGAGTTGGGATGTGCAGGTTTTCCCTGCCATTCCAGACACACCCAGAGATCACTGCAAGGCTGGGAGGTTTCAGAGGAAAAGAAGCTGTGCCCAAGCAAGCAACACACCTTGTCAGTGGATGTGTGAACCACAGTGTTTTCTTTTAGGCTGGACAAGCATTTGACCTGATTGATAGTCCCCTGTGCCGCACGTGGTGTCAGGGACAGGTGGGCTCTCAATATCAGCCAGGATGGGTCCCCGACAGTGCACTGCAGCAAAGAGCTCTGCCCACTGCACAGGGACATCTCATGCAGCATTAATTTTTTTCCACTCTTGTGGGAATAGTGGATGGCAGTGGGGGATCCTCCAATTATTTTCTGCAGATCCATTCACCACTGAAGGAGGCATTTTAAACACTACAAATGACTCTTTCCATGGCAAACAACTTTTATTCGTCCTGCTCACAAAACCCTCCACTGCAATACATTTCTTCTGCCTCAGTTACAGTAAGCTGCACCTAAGGAAGAAGCACAGCTACAGTTAGTCCCACAGAAAAAGAAATCCTGAACTCCAGAGACAAATTCAATTATTCACAAAGAGAGCCCTTTTAGAAATGCTAGTGCACGAGCTTTTCCTGCCAGAGGCGAGGATGATTACCCTTGCAGGCAGGTGTCCTCTAAACATTGCTTAAAGAAAGCACAGGTCCCTGGTGGAAAAGAGATGGAGACTTTGAAGCAGGAATTTCATTAAAGAGTAAACTATCCTTTCAGGTTCACTTGGCACTTGGCACAGAAACTCCCACTTCATCACTATGTTTTGGTTTTGAACTTCTTTGAAACCTGCACTAATGACTCTGCAGCCGCTGGGCACCTTTGACCACAGCACTGCACAGGGGGACGGATGGGTGGGTGGCACGGGCTGAGGGGCAGCACTGCAGGGGACAGGGAACTTAAGTGGCAGTGGGACACCCACTGGGCTTTGTCAGTGACTCCGTTTCCTCTGTATCCCCTTCCCACTCCTAGCTCTGGTGCCTGTCTCCTGCTTGCAGCACTGCCTCTTCTGCATGTAGGGGATGAGAGGGAAGAGAGTTTCTTCCTCTTCTTTGTCCTTGTGCTCCTCCTCGCCCACGGCTGCCGCTGCACACCTGCACCCTGTTTCAGCCAGGTTGTGGAGGCAGCATGGTGAGACACACCCACTTCTCTCGTACCAACAGTTTCTTCATCCGAAAGATGTTTAATGCTCTGAGTGAAATTTTTGTTCCCTATTCCCTCACTGACAGCTCACTGTATGGGAGAAAAGAGTATGGGAGAAAAGAGTATGGGAGAAAACCAAGAACAGCTCAGCCCTGGGTGCCTCTCTGCTTCTAATTACTTTTTCTAATTAGAAGGCCCAACTTACAGGTCACGTTTCAGGGAAAGAGAGCACATGTTTGGGGATAAACGGAGGAGAGAGAATGAGCTCCCTCATCTTCTCTGCCATTACAGCCACAGGTCCCTGTGGTCCTTTGCTCCCATTTAATGCCATTTCTGACCAGTGGTGTTCCATTGTGGTAAGCTGTTGAGCATTTTGTTGTGCAAAGTGCAAGTTACTGAAAAAGCAGAGAATAAAACAGGCAACGAATGAGCAAAACAAAACAAATAACAGGCACATTGACCCAACAATTATACACTAATGAAATACCACTGTGTGAAAGCTAGCCAGACATTTCCATCAAAATTAAAGAATCTGCACAGTCATTATTTTTAAAATGAAGAGAAAAGTACACATGAGACCAGCCCTGCTTTCTTTGGTCACTTTCTCTTTTCTAGATAGAGCACAAGCTGTGCTTTCCTACCATTTTCAACAACATCAGCTAAAGGCTTTTCACTTGTACACCTCGTCTTCCAGATTTTGTAAGAAAATGTTTCAAAATAGATTAAGAACTGTGTAACAAAATGTAATGGCATCCATAGCTTTGAAAAAGGCATTTTTTCGGAAAGGATAACCCACTGCCAATGCTGGGAAACACCTGCTCATGTGAGACCACAAGGTGAAGATTTCCCCTGAAGCCTCCCAGAAGGGCCAATACCATCCCCTGGTCACTTTGGCAGCAGCTTCTGAGACAATGCTTGGAGCAGCTTTTGTGAATCACTCCAGCAAGAGAGATGGGGGGTCTAATTGTGAAAGAACTTTTCTCAGACACAGCTTGTGGCACTTTATCTTGAGTGGCGCATGACAGAGGGAGTTAACAAGACAAGAAACAGACCACTTGTGCAGAATTGAAAAGCTTAAGTTCATTTCTGACATGATATAAACCTAGATGGATTGTACAGCTCATTTTACTGTGCAGACTATCTCTAATGGATTATGCTCCCCAACTAATTTAAATTCATCCATAGTATTGGGTACGAATACCTTCTTAAAGGCACACAGCCACCTGGACAGCTTGCAACATGACAGACTGGTTAGGATTCACCACTGAAGAAACACATCAAATAGAAAAGATTGAAGGTGTGAAAATTAACTTCAGATACAGTAGCAGTGACAATCTGAGGGCAGCACACCTGTCTTTATTAAAATTTGAAAAAAATCAAATAATTTACAACAATAAAAGGCCAAGTTTACAGTGACACTGAGAACCATAACTTGGATTTTTTTTTCTGGTAGAATACTTTGAAAGCATCAGATGTTAATGAATTTGTTTTCATGCAGTGTCTTTGTAGCCTATAAACACATTTAACGCTATCAACATGCTAGAAGCAACCACAGGAAAATGAGATATTTCTCCCATTACATCCATCATCTATTAAGTTGTCCACTATACCATAATCTTCTGTCTCTTTGGAAAAGGTGTTCAGTTCCTAGCTGAATCTGTCACCTCCCAAGGTAATACTAGCCAGGGCCTGCACTGCTGCTGCTTCTTTCAGTGAAACTTCATATCCCATCTAGTGGGGATTTAAAAGAGTCACCGGTCACACATTTTTTTGCATAAAATGAAGAAAGGACAACCAAGTGATGAAAATCATCCCTGAGCGCCACCTGGACTGGAGTTCTGGTTTTCAACAAAGAGTAGGTTAGTAGTCATCTCCTCTAGCCCTCCTCCCAGTCTGACCCCTTGTTCTCAATACTATTTCCATCCCAGTCACTGATGTGTTACCTAACCATTCCCAGAAGCCCAATAGTGACCCACTGACACACAGGCACCACTCGACTGAACTCCGCTCTTCCTCTGCCTGAAATGAGGTTATGCTTTAACTTCTCCACAGCTGATTAAGCTTAGCAATGCTGCTAATGGCAATGAAATCATTCGAGACCTCTAGCAGAGCAGTTCTATTTTGCATGATTGCCTCCATTTTCAAAATGAGTCTGTAGTGGCTCAGTGGGTTTAACTGCCCAAGTTGATGAGTGGCTCCTGGGTGCTGCCAGACTGTGTCCCAAAAAGAACATCACTCTGTAGACAAGAGAAGCCATTCATGTTACCCAAGCCTTCTTTCCCAAAAGGCTGAAACCACCTTCTGCCCCTTGGAAAAATCAATGATTTCAGTAAATGAATTTCAGTCTGTTACTGTAATTGGATTAAAAAATAAATAAATAAATAAAGAGGCAGCATCTTGCAAGACTTATGAAAGTTAGTAAGCTGGAGAATTGCACTGTGACTGACCACAAATCAAATAATCTGACATTTTAATTGCAAATAGAAAAAAAAAAATCTCTCATTACAGAACTGAACAAAGCTGACTTGTGTGAATCAGACTCTCCAGAGGAGCCTTTCGTCCCCTCTCCCCTGTTCAACTTCATGGCAGCTGCAACACCAAACATCATGCAAACTATGGCAGCTGTGGCCATTACTGGTCATCCTTTCCCCCTGTAAAATTGCATTGACTCACATGGTGTGAGTGTAACAGATGATACTGTGCAGCAAAGAGCCAGTTAAGGAAGAATATAAAAAAGCACACCACAGAATTGCATGAAAAACAAGTTTCAAAGCCATAGATCTGTTTGCAGAGGCTGGATCAAAATCTCTTCCGGCTCATTGCAGTGATTTACCTGAATACACTAGAGACACATTTGGCTTGCAGTGCTTCTGCCACATCTTGGCCGTGGTCTTTCAAGATACAGAGCCTGGAGATCAGTACAGCTGACCAGCTGCTCTGAGTACAGGTACAATTTTAGAAGTCTGATTTAATATCTGGTTCAACCAGAAATGCTTGTGGCTAAATTGGAAATAAAACCAATCTATCTAAATTATATTGGGGCTGTAATCTCATAACACCCTCAGATATTGGACTTCCCTGACAGGCTTCCTGCTTTGCACAGGCTCTCATTCCCAAGAAGCTGAAGAGAGTTAAGTGAAAAATGAAAGAAATGTAAGTTCAAACAAAATTCATATATGGTTCAGTGGCTTGTGCAACAGAAGCCTCTAACAACCTATATATGAAACAAAAAGGGAAAGAAGCAGTCTATGAATGTGGTACTTTCACCCAGAAGGTAAGTTTTATTATACCAATGTGGACGCTGCCCAGATCTGAAAACACTGGGTGCAACAAGGGTATTCCTTGGAATCCTAAAGAGGATGGCTTACTTTTCCTGAACAGAAAAAGTACACGCCCAGCTTTATGGGATTGGTACACTGGTTGCCCACAGGAAAGAATTAGGATTTTTTTTCATGGAAGTAATCAGCTATTTCAAAAAGGACAAAATATTGAACAGAGCAAGTATGTTAGCTATCTTATTATTAGAATTGTTACCTCTGAAAATATTGACCAAAAATAGCTTAGGTGCAGTTAATCTGACTTCGGCACCACATGAAGAATTGGATCTCTTGACAGGCTCTCTAGCATGTTTTCCTGCAATGTTCTGTTTTCAGTTGCAGTTTTCAGCAGTATTTCTCTACGGCTGACCTTTCCTTCCTACACCAGAACCATGTTTTGCCACCCCCTGACCTGCTCTGTATAGAATAGCTCCAGCAGCAATGCAGTTCCTCTGGAGAGGAGATTCCCAGGCCTGAGAGAGAATTACCTCTGCAAGACGTCACCCACGACACCCTAACAGGCAGGGATGACCTTCTGTTTTCTTTTATTTAACCCCCTCCCACCAATTCTCAGAAAAAACTCCATCATCCATACAAAATAACCAAGTTCCTTGCCAACAGCAACAGCTTCTTCGTAGGACCTGAAACATACCTAAAGGCGTGACATTTACTTCTTTGCATTTTCTAGGAAGCAGGATTTAGCAACACACATTTAAACACCACAGAGAAGCCTGTATTTTTTTTTCCTGGTTCCCCATGCTGTGTACTTTCTCCTTGGGAAACTGCCAAAGTTTGTCTCAGGAGGTTGTTATTTTGCTCCAAGAGACCAAAATCAATCAATCAGTCTGTGACTTGGCAGAGTCAGAAGAGAAGATTAGGACTCTCAAGACAGATTATAAACACAATCCCCTCAATTAACTTCTCTGGGATGGGCTAGAAGTGGTTAGATCCTCATTAAGTTAATTATTAGCATGGATGGTCAGTGCGCATATTTTTTATGACAAATCATATTAATTTCAGGTGCAAAGCAGTAAACCCAGAGAGAGGCTCAGAAGCAAGGCCATTGCCCTGCCTGCCAGGCCATTGGGAGCAAGCTTCATGGAGCACATTTAGCCCCTGCCATGTGCAAACAGCCACCTGCTCTGGCCAGCAATGCCAGAGCTTTTCCCAGCCTCCTTGGTTTCCAAGTATTTGGGCCACCGTGCCCTGCCTGTCTTTCCTGAGTACATTAAAGAGACATCATTAATGGAGAGACTTCTGAATGATGCAGCTGATGTTGGGAGTGATTTTTAAAGCTACTGCTTTGCACACCAAGGCTTGTGCTCTCACTGTGGTGTGGGGAGAAGGGCTGGTTAGGGCACCTCTGGCATCGTCTTTCACAGCCTCCTACAACTCTTGAGTGAGAAAGCTCAGCAGGCATACACGATCCCCACCCTTTGCATCGAGAATCAGTTGAAGGAAACATTTTGTGGCTGTAGAGTTTTATCCACAGCGCTCAAAGAATTTTGAGTGCCCAGTTTTCTGGGCCTGAATAAGCTTGCCAGAACACAGGAATTTTTTTGCTGCTGGAAAGCAGGAACCAAAACTTGCCCTGGAATTGCTCTGACAACTTACTCCTGATGCAGTTTTGCTGCCATTATGATCATCATCCTCAAAATGCCCTTCCACAATACCCTGTTTCGTTTCTAACAATAGAAATGCCTGCCTTATTCCAGACTTTTTCAGGATTTAGCCTTAAAATTATATCAGCTATTGTTAATCCTAGTACAGAAACTTGTCAAGAGGATGGAAGCTACATATGTAAGAGTCACTTTTTGGGTCTCAAACTCTGCATGTTAGGCCACTTACCCCTGCTGATTCATGCCATGCCTTAGAGGTAGCTTCCTTGTTTGAGTTATGCGTTCAGGCTCTCTATGTGAAAAATGAAGGCATTCATGGCTCTGTCAAAAGGGCTCAGAAAACTCACCCTAACACTGAGTGTAGATTGGATTCCCCTTCAAGAGTTCAAAGGAAAGAAGTTGGACTGTGACCTAAAAAGACTGAAATTAGTTTAAAAATGTCCTGTTCTATGACCCAGCACTACATCCATGCTCCTTGCTCAGAAATAATTTATTAAAACTCCTTCCTGCCTGAGCAATATTTAAGGGCAGCTAAATGAGCAGCACTACTGTCAGGCAGTACCCTGCACTGTCTTATTGGGGAATTAAAACTGTGCCAGGCAAGTGTCTGATTTAACCTTTTTGTCAGATTCCTGTAGCCTGTTGAAGTCATACAAGATCCTGGCAGTACTGCTGACCTCCCGAAAAAGAGCCCCAAAATGGTCCCCTGTGAAAGGGTAGCAGATGGACCTTCTCCAGTGGCTGATGTACTTGGCACAGCCTGAAGAGTGACTGGGACCAACCCAGTGAGAGGAGGGGAGGGAAGGGCTGGCAAGCAGCTGAAGACACCTGGATGCTCTCAGCAAGGAAGATGATGTGTCAGCAAGACCCACCAGTGACATATGTGACTGGCTAGGAGCAGTGACAGCTTGAGGCCAAAACTGATTCTTGTGTTCATCCATCTGGATAAATATTTGCTGCTGTTAAGTGTGCCCACCAGTGGAAATACATGATTAAAACATTTCTAATTTGCAGCACCTTCAAATGCATTCAAGTCAGGCTCCCTTCTCCAGGGGATAAATGGCATTTATAAATCCTCAATATTTTTAAACTTTTGGTATAATTGCAGGTGAAAAATCAGATTATTTGTGCTTTAGCAGCCTGTTAGGTGCATGCTGCCATTTGATGAAGATTCAGATATATATCTGAAACCCCAAGTCAAGTCAACCCCATATGTAATTGATATGGGTTGATAATGGAAAAAGGCAATAAGTCTTTTATAGATATAAGATTTTATAGAACCACAGGCTGGTTTGGGTTGAAAGAGACCTTCAAAGATCATTTAGTCCAACCCCCTGCCATGGGCAGGGACCTTTTAAACTAGACCAGGTTGTTCAAAGCCCCATCCAACTAGACTGACCATTTCCTAGGAATGGGACATTCAGCTACTCTTCAACCTGTCCTGCTAGGAAAAAATTCTGAAGAAAAGTCTTTTGTTCTAAGTTAGCTATTTTTTTTTTTTTTGTTGGTGACATAGTATTATATGTATATATATAGATCTTTTTGGTTGCTGGCCATGTGTTAGCACCTTTTTGTTCTGCTCAACACCCCAGCTTGATAGGATTCAACATAGGATGTGTACAGCTGGGGTTCTTACTTTATAATGCTGACTGCTCCTAGTAGTAATGTTTTCTTTCTTGCACCTCTTTCTTCTGCTCTTTATTCAGGGTAAGGTAGCCTCAGTCAGACCAGAAAAGCAGGACGCTTAATTGCTGGAGCTGTGCAACTGAAATGATGGAGTTTCCCAAGTCTACAACTGAGATAAGAAGCTGTCAAATAAACAAACAAATAAACAGGATGTCTGTAGTCCATCAGAGAAGTAATCAAAGCCTGGATAAGACACTTGGCATACTTTAAGACAAGGCTGTGTAGACTTGGAGAAGTCCAATTACAACATCTCAACTTATATGGAATAAATTGAAGACGGGGCTGATGGTGAACAGACCTGGAATGAAAGCTGAGCACTTGGCAGAAGTCAGTGATTGACAAGGAAACACAGACTTCTCTGTAAGAAAAGATTCCCTGTAAATAACTTACTCAATTTGTATAAAAGGAATGCCCAGCTCCAGTCTTCAGACAGGCATTTCTACAATGCTGGACCCCAACGAGTGTGGTGTGGAGTTTACTGTGTTTCAGCCATTGAATCAAGAAAGCTGGGAATGACAAATACAATACTGAATCTGAACTGTGCTAAAAGACAGCCGAGTAAATTAGGAATCCTGGCTGGGGAACTGGAAGGGAGCAGAAGGGGCAAGGACAGCCTGCTGAGCACTCGTTATGACCAGCCTGTGACTTCACACAGGCAGCCTGGCAGAGCTCATCAAATCACCACCGTGCTGGTGATGACCGGGGGAAGGCAGCTCCTGGGGAGAAAGAGGCAGCTGTGGCTGCATAGCAGTGCTTGCAAAGTCCTCCACAGCTTCCAGACAAGCCAGGTATGAAGCATTCATAATTAGAGAGGCTGCACACTCATAAAGCTTTTATCCATGTTAATTTCTGTTGGTGATTTGAAAGAAAAAATGTAGACAGGCTACACATTTTTTTTCTTAGTATAGAAAATAAACTGGGAAAATAAAATTAAAAATAATAAATAATTTCCAGATACATACCTTTTATCACAAGAGCTCTGGTGGTACAGAGAAAGGGTCCGAATCTTGAGCTGCTCTGGCTGAAGCCAAAGTACCTCCTCCCCACGGGCTCTGACATACTCATGGGCTGCTCCTGAGGCACCAGATGTATCCAGATCCTGTATGCTCAAGGTGAAGATGGGGGAAACAATATGACACAGTTATTGTGCCCTATAAAGGGATAAAGCCAGACACCATCCCGGTCCCCACAGGTGCTCCCTAGCTTTATCAGGCTTGTAACTTTTCCCCCTCTCAGCTAAAGGTACAGGTAGCTGCGGCCTGGAACATTGGGTTACCATGCTCAGACCTTTAGTACTCAAAGAAATAGACTCTTTGGAGGTCCCCTGAGGCCAGACTCAGCTGCAGCCTATGGCTCTGCCTGCCCCCCAACCAAAGCAGCCATCCTGCAGATATCTCCCAGCCCTCAGTTGTAATCAGTGCCTCAACGACATGCTAATGAGTAAGACAAGCAATTCTGAAGGTTAAACATTTTTGCAGCTGGTGCCATTCTTCCACAATTAAAGGCAAATGTCTCAAAGGTACTTAAATCCTTGTTTGCTGCCAAGACAACTAGACTTCTTGGAAGGACAGGCTTAAATCTTTCAAGAGAACTCACATTGCTGTGTCTGTCATTTATGGGCTTTTCAGAGATATAGTAATTGTTATGCTTCAGGCAAAACGGTGTAAAACAACAACAGCAAAAACCTAGCATACCTCATAAAGCAGAAACGTTTTACTTCAAGAAAGATAGAGTAATTAATAGCAGTAACACAGCTAATATGTGCTAATTACATGTTTAGTGAATGTTTTCAGGGAAAGAGACACAAGGCACTGCCACAGCCCAAGCCGCTAACATGCAAGGCTTTGTCTTTAAAAACAGAAGCTTAGTTTACAGGTATCTTGCCTGGTGATAGGCAAGGTGCCACCTCAGCTGGGCCATCAGCTGGATACTCTGGGGTTTTTGTACACACTTAGTGGCATTCTGTGAGCTCAGCTCTCCATGGGGCTGGGCTGAGACAGGCTGCTGCTACTTTCATTTCTCCAGCTAAGGTCTTTGGGCTCGCCTTGGGTCCATACTGATTTAAAGCCAGCAAGTATCTTACTGCAGGTTACTTCAGAGCAAGCATCTACCATTTTCAAAACTCTCCATCTTCCATTTTTAGTGTTTGCTATCAAGATCTGGGAGTAACATCTAGAAATTAGATTTTTAATTATTATTTCACAAGGATGGTTTTGCTGTGTTCGTCCGATCTAGGACCTTTTTGTATGGGAAACCTGTCTGCAGGTTCAGTCTTTGCAGAAGACTTAGAGAAAAAACAGCTTAGCTGAACTTTGACTCAGCAGTGTCTATGCCCGTCACAGGGAGAGCAGGTGCACCTGGATGACACATACAGACCTGGGATATTTTATTCTGATTTGTTCTGTTTCCAAGCACAATTCTCAACCCAAAATCTACAGAAGATAAATCTAGCCAACCCGCCATCCCCTCCATGCTTTGCAGAGAATTATCTTTAGACTCTCAACTCATCAAGGATTAGCAACACAGTCAGATAACCCCATCTGTACACACTGCTCTATCCAGAGTACTTTTAAACACATTGTGCTTGTTCTCTACATATTAAAAGAAAAAAAAAAAAAAAAAAATCCCAGAAGTCGTTTAATGCTGGGGCATTTCCCTGGTCCAGCCAGCAGTACTGTGCAGGGTTGATTATATGGGAGCTGCAGAGAGGACAGGGCACAAGCAGGCATACCTGGAACCCCTGTGGTCATCAGGGGAAACATAGCTCCTGAAACAGTCTGCTGGCACCACGAGGTGGGGACATGGAGTAAAAAAACCCCAAACCCACACATAAATAACCTCTGAAAACGTGCCAGCAATTTCTTTGCACATAAAAATCAAAACAAGCCTTACGGGAAAGCCTTTCCTATTCCTCCCTCAACGCTGGCCTGACTGCTGAGTGCAGTCTGTCTCAGATCTAAAGTTTGCTGGTGCCTGTGGTTTTCCAGCCACAGGGTTAGCTCATTCAGGCTTTGTCTGGGGCTTTGTCCAAAGAAGGTATCTGTGACCTGCAGCGGAAGTTAGTTTTCCCCTTTCCAGTTTATCTGGTTATTGGGAGGATCCATCTCTGAGCCCATTAGTGAACTGTTTTCTTCCTGCCTGTCATTTAGCAGTCACCTCTGCTGGTTCAATAGACCTAGTGAGAGTGCATTTTCAGACAGGTTTAAAATTAAAATTGACTCAAATTATCTCAAGGTAATTTACCCATAAACTGCCAAGGTAAGAGCATCAGACTGTCCATATCACTGAAGCTAATGGAATGAAGCTACTTTGAGTACACAGGAACAAGCTCCTCATTGCTTGTGCCTTGAATTGCTTCTAGTCCAACGATTCATCTTAAAGCAGGCACAGAGCTAAATATCACCCTCACTGCCTCCTAATGTACTTTGCAATGAATTAGATTTTAATATCAGAATAGTACAGTTTCCAGCACCAAGAGATAATGGGTGAAACACAGGGTTTCCATGAGACATTGGTATATTTTGTCTTTGACATTTGCTCTGAGCTTTACTTTGGTGGCACAATGAGCTTATATGCCATTACCATAAATTCAATTGTTCACACATTCTCTTTCAATTTTCCATCCTCTGGCAATAAAGCTACATTTAGAAAGGACTGTCTCTAGCAATTGCTTGCCATCCTTTTATTGATGGATTCTCAGAGCATCTCATTGCTCTGTTTTTCTATTATCCATTTAATGGTTTTTCATTTACTCCAACATAGACAGACCAAGGAATGTTTTACCACCATAGCTGCCACTTCCACTTTCCACTTGGGCGTAAGGCGGGGGATGGAGGGGAAACAGTGGGGATTTGTCCATGAATTAATTTTTAAAATGAACTCTACTTTTATATTCTAGATCCTTACTGCCCTGAAGAGTTTTCTTCTTATTTCTTGTCCCTAAAATATAGGAATCATACATTTTAAACTGACATGTAGAATTCTGCTAAAATAACTATTGGCTGTTTAAAATACCTGCTTTGTATCACAAAGAATTCAAATTTATTTTGACAATTATTTTAACCAGATTTGACTTATTAAACTTACCCTAAGGCATTGTTATTACTGGTAAAATCAGGTGAATTACCATTGTTTATTGTTTGTTCCAATGTCTCTCATTGTGACTGGTTGCCCAAATAGGATCTATTTGAATTAGGAAGGCACTACTGCTTCTTAGAAATACAGTGGTCCATAGATATAAGTGAGACCTGCAAGGAAAGGGAATATCTTTCACAAAACCAGATGATAAAAAACCCACAGGAACAAGGCACATGGCTGAGCACATGACACCTCTGAGACGGAGTATAAAAAGCTATGAAGAGTTTTAATTATGATAGACAAAACTGGTAAAAACAAAATTACACCGGACAAACCACTGTTTCATTATTCTTAGCTTATATATTTTATTAAGCCAAATTGCTCTGTTGTTTAACAAACACAGTCTAGTCCAACAAAGCTATTTTTATTCCCTCAATGGTTTCAGCAAAATCCCACAGTCTGAAAGAATCATTTTCCTTTGTTAAGCCATTTAACATCCATCTCCCTGCATATCAACTGGCTCAGCCCTTTCGTGGCTCAGAAGTCTTCTTACCACTGCTTTGATGGTCTTGCAAAGAAATGACATTGCAACAGCTACAGAAAATGTCTTTCTTTTCCACTATATTTGCAGTGGGGTGTATGTTTCTTCTGGAGGCTCCACTCCCCTCAGTACTCACCGAATGAACTACTGCGTAATGAACAGTAACACACGAGTTATTCAATCTGGCTAAACCTGTCTTAATAAATGCAGTTTCAAGAGGCTATTTTCCATCTTCATGAGGTGGTGTGAGCAGAAATTAACTCCCATGCTCCCTAAGCTGAGATATCCATTCAGGATATCTGCAGGAAGCCAGGCACACGGGAGCTGTGCCATCGGTCTCTGAAGGACTTACTGAGTGGTGTTGGGGTGTTTCCATCACATAGGGTAGAGAGAGAGCTCCGTTCTGGCCACTAGAAAAGCAAATCAACCAAATTGTTTAGCAAAGCAGAAAAAGTATTATCTACTCAATGATTGAGTAGAAACAGGTATAAATTAAATCTGATCTACTGAAGAGGTGAAGTGAAATACCTAATACTAGAAATAAGAAATTGCATAAAAAAAAATTAAATCTGAACAATCATCAGTTCAATTCAATAACATCTGAATATTGGATTGAAAAATATCTACATGACTGAAACAAGAAATAGCCAAATCAAAATAAATCTTCTACTGCAGATATTTGCCTGTTGTGTTTGAAGGTGCTTTTGTCATTGAAACGTGAAGTTAAGATGTGCTAGATATCTTCTTCAAAAGTTTTTATAAAAAAATAGCCAAAGGCTGAATAATTCTCCATAGCATTGTGGTTGGGGAATAAAACCCACGAAAAAAAATCCCTGACCAACCTCAAGAAACACTTAGTGAGGAGAAGTAAAACAGCAGAATAAGGAAAAAAAACCCCA
>VZRN01006471.1:349854-410119 GCA_013397935.1 Dasyornis broadbenti
CCCCCTAAAACTAAAATTCAAAATTTCCCACTACAAAAAAAAAAAAAAAAAAAAACAACCAAAAAAACCCAAAACCAAACCAAAAACAACAACAACAACAACAACAAATCCTTGATAATGACTGTTATCCTGATACTTGTTTCTGGAAGTGTTCTACCTGTGAATATGAAGCAGGTGCCTCTATGAGTTATTGCAGCCTGGTATCTCTTGGCATCTTCTGACCAAACCTCCTCTCCTTGTAGCAATCTAGGGGATTGATTTACGGTGCTCAAATGCCATTCCTGGCATATGTAGAGTCATTGGTATTGGCACACAGTGCTATTTCAAACGGACCTTACTAGTGTTGCTCTTTCTCTTTTAAATGTAAGTGGCACTTGGATTTATGGCCCCCTATGAGGCAACTCCAGTTGCTACTCTTACAAGTGTACATGGATGGTGCTTTTTGCTTATTTACCTTTGATTTCTTGCCATTGAACAAAAGTTTTAGGAGGTTCATGGGGGACTGATTGATACAGCAGGGAACCACACCACTGTTTTATGGATACCAAGTCTCTCTCGTGGGGTTTCCAATTGGATTTTTGGTGGTGTTTGGCTTCAGAAAGCTGGTCTCAGGACCTTTTTCCATGCCAGCAGTGATGCTCTGAGCACAGGGGAGTTTCCTAAGCATTTGAGAGCTATATGTCACGAACAGAAAATCCAGAGATGAGAGTTTCAAGAATAAACTGCTCTTAAAAATAGCCCTAGCAAGGAGTCACGCCACAACCTCTGGTCATGGTGTTCATGACAAAGGGAACTTGCAGGGATGGCAAGATGAGGAAACCAAAAATATGCTAGAGAGCAGTTTTTCAGGGGCAGAGCTGTGCCCCAGTGGTTCCTCTCGCAGTGACAAGATGACACCAGCACCAGCGAGTAGCTATAGGTTTGCTCAACCATGACTGGAGTCATGTTCCAGGTGGATTTGGTCCATGAGGTGTCAGAACCGAGGCTGGGACATCCCATTTTTTTGCTAGTTAGTGAAGTCTGGAAAACAATGGTTCCCCTGTTCATCCATCTCACCCACAAAAAGGGTGGTGGGGGGGAAGGGAAGGAACAAATTTTGCTTCATGTAAAGAAAACTCTGCATTTAGGATGGTTTTAAGTATTAGAAGAGGTTGGAGCTTGAAGTAGTATATGGTAATTTCCTTTTTCATATATTGAAAAATAACATTCTGTTGTACAAATATTTCCCTTCTTCAGATTAAACTAAAAGCTGGATTTCTCAATTTCTTTGGCCATCTTTAATATACTTGGGCTATTCAAACATTTATTTGAAACTCCTCATGAAACTTTTGCTAACATTTAATGACATTAAAAAAACAAGTTCTTTTATGTCCCAAGTGCTGTCTCTTTCCCTTTGCTGTGCTTTCTTTGATATTCTCATTTAAATCCTTACAGCTTGTACATGCCAGCTTCACTGACAAATGTGTACATGAACAGCTATCTGTGATTTTTGGCTCAAGAAAAATAATAATACACAACATACTTAAGGTGCTGAAAAACTGACCACAGAAAATTTTAGGACAACTAGTGAAGAACACACAGCCTGGAAGAAACAAATTTGAGTGTTTGGAGCTTAAAAGGAGATACTTTGGGATGAGAACTCTTTTTAGGACTTACTCTCTTCTGCCCCTAGAGAATATAAAAAATATTTTATAGTTGTCATTCAAAATTATAGCATGTAGATTTGTTAGTGTTGACCTTTCCTTTTCTTTCCTAACTATCAAACTTCATTGCTTATAATACAAAACAAGCTTCAAATGACTTACCAAATTGTAAAAAAAAAGCTGGGAAAAATGGAGAGTTCTCCCTGCCCACATCAAAAAAACCTGAGAAAACTCATTGATACTGTGTGAGGATAACACAAAAACCCTTCTGAAAATTCAGGTACCTTGCAGATTGCTATAATTTAGCATGCAGCTCTCAAGACACTCTAGCATATACTAAAAAAATCCTGCTTTCAATAACATGCCAAAATAAAAAAGCATTTTCAATTTAAAAAAGATATTGCAGAGAGGGATTGGGGAAGTTTAATGATAGAAGCTTGTATGCCCTTTTAGAAATGTTTTTCTAGGAAAAGATAAGTAGTTACACACAAGAATTATTAAAACACAGTGGGTAAGCTTGTGTCTCTCATCAGTGGTTTGCTTGTGATTTACGAGACTCTACTCAAAACAAGACTCTGGCTTTTGTAGGCCATTTATTTACAAATTAAAGTGGAAGAGATGAACATGCTTAAGCTCTTTGCTGGCATCATAACCAAAAATATGAATCTTCCTCTGCTTCCCTGTAACAATGCTGACTGACTGAATGTGCTGTCCTTAAATGAGATGGCCACAATGTAGTTATACTTCATCAAAGAGCATGACAGCCACAAGGAGCTAGGTTTTTGGATGATTCATTGCCTTGGAGACTGACTGTGCAGTAGCTGACAGGGATAGCTTGTCTGATGCGCTGGTGAACTCTACCAATACTTTTTAAAGGAGTCTCTATAACTTTTCCCTTGTCACAAGAAACTTGTGCTCCAAAGCACAGACCTGGGGGTGCTGATCGACATCCAGCTGAACATGAGCCTGCACGTGCCCAGGTTTCCAAGAAGGCTGATGACACCTGGCTTGTATCAACAACAGTGTGGCCAGCAGGACCAGGGCAGGGATTGTACCCCAGTACTGGCACTGGTGAGGCCACGCCTCAAATGGTGTATTCAGTTCTGGGCCCCTTGCTACAAGAAGGCCTTTGAGGGTCTGGAGCATGTCCAGCGATGGGAATGGAGCTGGGGAAGTGTCTGAAGCACAAGTCCTATGAGGAGCGTCTGAGAGAACTGGGATTGTTCAGCTTGGCGAAAAGGAGGATCAGCGGGGACCTTATCACTCTCTACAACTGCCTGGAAAGAGCTTGTTAGTTTCTTCTCCCAGGAGAAGTGACAGGACAGGAGAAAATGGCCTCGGGTTGTGGTAGGGAAGGTTTAGATTGGATATTAGGAAAAATTTCTTCACTGAAAGTATGGTGAGGCATTGGAATAGGCTGTCCAGGGACGTGATGGGATCTGCATCCCTGCAAGCATTAAGAAAAATGCCTGGATGTGGCACATGGGGATATGGTTTAATAATGAACATGGCAGCATTGCATTACTGGTTGGACCAGACGATGTCTCTTCTAGCCTTAGAGATGCTGTGGTTCTAAAGCTGGTGGCCTGAGCCAAACTGTCTGTGGGCTGATAAAACAAAACTCTCAATGACTAGTTGAAACAGGCATGGTAGTGACTGGCTATGTGAGACAGGTTTCACATACACTTGAAAAAACTATTTGTCTGTCTTTCAGGTTATCAGAGAAAGCCTTAAATTGTTCAGGAGCATGTCTGGGAAAGCACAATGATGGTGAAGCTTCATCTTGAGTTCAGTCCTTTTTGTGTTTTCACATCACTAAACGTGCACATGAAGATCCGTGAATGTGTGTCCAGATACAGCACATGTCTAGGGAGCAATAAATCCATGTAGGAAGCTGTGCAGCACAGAGGATGAAAAGAAAGCTGTATGGCACCTAATTGTGTGATAAACTACTGACTAAATATAAACAGGGAGAAGACTGAATTTTGAAAAACTCCAGTTGTGATTTTACAAAAGGGCATTTTGGTACTCTCATCCCAATGTTATGCATCTGAGCACTGAAGATGACCCAGTGAGTATCATATCACAGCCTCTTCTAACTGAACCATAGCATCCCTTGTCTTCTGAATGCAAAAAGAAGCCATAACCACAATAAGAATTGTTAACTGTTTCCAATGAATAATTCAGCAAGCTCCAGTCATGAAACCCACAGCAAGCACTGCAAGGAAGATGAAGCATTTTTGCTGCCCATCATTATGTATGTTCATGCCACAGGGATTTTTCAATTATTGAACAGTGTAGAGTTGCCCTTGTTTGTAGAAAATGTCAATTTGAATTATGTGGCTTCTACACATTCATTTATGTTTGCCAAAGGCTGCTTAACATTAGCTTGGCTTTTTCCTCCTGTGCCACATGAAGGTGCAGATCAAAAGTACTGAATGATTACTAACATTTTATGAAGCAGCTTAAGTTGGATGCTTTAACTGTCAAGACATTTCCAATAATTTCTTGTGATATTTTCTTATCAGAAAAAGCCCTATTAACTTTGTTTTTGTTCACCAACCTAACCATTATAAACAGCCACTAATGTTACAAATGTTTAAGTGTCACAAGTAACAAGACATGAAAGGTGAAGTAGCTACTGTTAAGTTTATAAGCTTAACTGGAAAATGTTGCTCCTATTATTTAATTCATGTTGAAATTCAACCCCCAGCTTAAGAAGGAGCTGTCTTTTCAATTTACGAAGGGTATGAGAACAGTGCTTTGTGCAACAATATTTTGTATGCAGATATACTGAGCTTCAGTTTGGTGATGCAAACGATTTATTATTGCTAGTGGTGGCAGAAATTAAGGAGTTCCTGATGTGTGAGCTTGGAGGCAAGCATCTACCGTTTTCTGGGGCACCACCAAGGATCAAATACACCTTGGAAATTACTGTTATCTGTATTGTGTGCCAAGAGCCATTGCATTTAATTTATTTGTGAGTGATGAGAAAGAAACTTAAGTTTGTTCTATAATTATACTTGTGGTGTAATCAATTCTGTGCCTGCTTGTATATCTGGTGTCTTTATATCCTTAATTCCTTGGGTTCCAGGATTTTAAGAGATTCATGTTAACAGAACAGGTTAGTTTCTGCACAGAAAAATGAGTGGACTGGTAAGACAAAAATGCATCTGAGGCATGGTGTTGACCCAATGCCTAATCAGCAACACACATGACTAATTCTCTCAGGAGCTATTCAGAAGGGAATTTTGGAAAATGTTACATTCCCCCAGGTAGATCCCTGCTATGGGTAGAGCAACGTGTACGCTTCTGTGTGCTGATGAGCACCTTAGATGGGGATCTGGCTGTCCCAGGGACTTAACAGGCAGCTCCTGCTGCATGATTAAACAATTCCTTCATAGGTGAGACTCTTGGAAAGAGCAGAAATATTTTCTGCAGGTGCAGAAATGGTCACCACTGCTCGAACAGTTTGGTGCTCTGGGTGTAGTTTAGATAATCAACAGCAATGGATACAATGCTGGTGCAGAAGCCTTGGCCATGGAGTGTCCTGTTGTCACCCACACTATAAGCAACCATCCTGTTCAAGATATTTGAGTCCCCACACAGCCATCACCCTTACTCAAAGGTTACTCACACCTATCAATGAGATAAGTTTTCAAAATTGGCTTTGTTTTGATCTGTTTTTTTAAACACTCTGTCCATGTCTACATCACCTGAGTGCAATAGGATTGAACATACTTCACTCCTCTGGGTGATTTCTCCACCAGATCAGACAAAGTTTGTGCATATGCTACAAGTCTTGTGTTAAACAGAGTATTCCATTTGTCAGACAAGTCCAACAGATCGTGGAAACCACAGTTTTATATGAAAACGAAACTGAGAAATGTGAAGCAGCAGGTTTGTTGAACCGGGACATCCTAGAAGGATTTTCTGTTTCACAACCTCTGTATCATCAACATCTCCATATCACAAATCATACTCCATAGCAAGCCACTGTCAAGAAGGCAATGACAAAAATCACAAATAGAAATTTTCCTGGGAAGTCAGTCTTTCCTATTAATTTAAACTTGAAAACAATCTCCATAGCCTAAAACTGACCACTCTTGATGTTGAATAAGCTGCTAAACATTAGGTGACAGATCTCATGATCAGCTTCTTGAGTAGAAGCCCACAGAACAGTTCCTTTCAAAGAAAATCCACAATTTCCTAATTATTTAATAACTGACATGGAACAAAATGCTTCCTGTACAGCTGAACACTGTTACCTTTCTTAACTTCAAAATAAATTTTGAAGTTCTCGAAGTGATTTGATTCTCATTTGAGACAAAGTTCATAATTAACAATGTTATGCCCCTCAGTGAGACCTGAGACATTTTGATTATGATGAAGTTTAACTGAGCAAAATAAATTCTAAAACACAAATGCAACAAAGTTATCCAGAAATTATGCCTAAATAGTTCAACAATTTTGTCTGAAAAATGAATTCTCAAATACAGAACTATTTGTATATGTGCCCATCCACACATGGTTTTAATTATTTTTTTAAATTTACTTGATGCTCTCTGAGTACTTTCTGCTGAAAAATAATTGGGAAAAGCCAGTGAAGGAAAATTCAGAAGAAATGAACAGATATTGTTACAGCTAAGATTTTCCAGAAGCTTACAAAGATTCTACTAATTAACACACTGCAGCAAAAAATGACAGTGCAGTTACCCATTAAACATCATATGTCATTTCTATTTCTAAATGTGTGTAATCATTGTACCTTTTCCCCCAGTCCTGCAGTCTGTGCTATAAACATTACAAATGCATACTCCCCCCAAGACACTTGCCTGATAACCATCCATCACTGGATATCTGTGACAGGCATTATGAGCGTCCAAATCTATTGCACCTACACGCCAGATGCATTCCCAAGACAGGAATGTGTGTAAGCACACATCCCGATGCGCTCTGCTGACCCAGCTTTCTTTTTGTGAGCTGCAGCCAGAATCTCTGCCCTTTAGCTTCCCCAGCTGAACCCCTTCCCTGCAGGGACACCTTAAGTGAGAGTTACTCCTTTAACAAGTGGTTCCTTACAGCCATCACCTTAACCTGAACACTGTGAAGAGAATGCAATCATCACCACAGGCTTTCCAGGGAGAGGCAGAGCATGATCTCAGACCAGCATCTCAGGAAAACTAACCTGAAAATCCATTAAAGCAAGTTACAATGTTAAGTTGTTGCTGGGCTGCTCACAGAGCCCCTCACCCTTATACCTCACCCTGGGGTAATATCTCAGGTTTGCTGTGGTGGTTCTCATGCACACAGTCCCTGTATGAGCACCTCCTGGCAATCTCCAGCTTGCTGTAAAACAATTATTTGGTTATATGATACAACAATCAGTTATTGGCCTCATTTCTCCTTGGAGCAATGTATTTGAATATACACTGTATCTGACACCATAACACCAATGCACAGGGAAGAATTGCCACTGGAGTTATCCTCCTCTGATAGAGTTAATTTAACTCATGGTATGATCCTCTCTAGACACCATTTCCTGCTATCTGCTTATCAGTGTGTTTTTCAAAGGTACAAAAGGAACAGTGCAAAGGTATTAGTGAAGGGACTCATGATGAATATGAGGTCGTGAGCAATCACTGTGTCCTGCTCCTGACCTTTCTGATAATACACCACTTCATAACTCAGAGATATATGACATCCCCATTACCCAAGCCCATTTCCCCAGTCCGAATTTGCATAAATCAGATTGACTGTTATGCATCTGTCATTCCATAGTCATTATGACAGTACTTCTAAAACATGTTAAATAAGGTAACTAACAAATAACAAGCTCAGTCTTTAACAAGTTCAGCTGCAAATCATGATTGTATCCTCCATGCTTCAGAAAACAGTTTGTCCTGCCACAAGCAAGCTTGGTCAGCTTGTATTCCTGAAAGAAATCTGATTATCTATGTAGCTATAGAAAGAAACACAGAGATACTTTTCAGGCTCCAAATACCCCAACGCTGTTCACAGCCCCTGCGGGCTTTGTAAGCTTCACCTCCCCATCCTTCAGCTTTCCACAAAAAACCCTGAGTTGCTATTTCCCCTCTATTTTCCTTCAGGACAGAATCCTACCAAGCCTGACAGAGTTATTTATTCCAGCCATTGACATCCCACACAAGCTTCATGTTTAAGCTACACCAAGTTAAAGTGCCAATTTCAAAGCCAGCCTGGCTTCAAGCCGACGTCGTTCCTGTGGGATCTGACATAGAGCCACAGGATAATTCAGGCTGGAGAGAAACCCAGGTGACTCCAGTCCAGCCTCCTGCCTGAAGTGGGGTCTGTCACAGAGGGTTCAAGTCATGAACAAAAGGCAGGGAGAGGCTGCAGCATTGCTCTGTGCTGGGAGAAAAAATACCTGGTCCTACTGCTTAGGCAACAACTTTTAACAGTCAGATGTTTTGGTCAAGCCCAGCCTTCACCCAACCCCTTTTGCAGCTCTGAAACAGACTTTGCATGTGGGTGCAACTCTGAATGAAAAGGTACATTGCTAAAAGGAAATACTGTGGACTTCAGGCTACCGACATAGGGATACTTTCAGAGAGTGGCCTGATACGGCTTTAGGTGGTTTTCACCACAGTTATTCGCTTGGAAATTTGTGCAACAACAGCAACACTGTGCTTCTGCTGTTGGCTGTCTTCTGTAATTCTTTCATCATAAAAAATGTTGGCTCTACCATCCAACCTCGCTTATCTTTCTCTGGCTGCTCCTTGAACCCTCACTGGTACAGAGCCTTAAGGACATAATGGCTCACCTGGGACAGCTTCTTTCCTACAGAGGCCCATTAAAAAGCTTATGCATTTTACTGGGTACTTATAATGTCCTCGTGATATATTTCTCATTATTGTAACTTGAAATTTCATTTCCATGTCAATGGGCTCTCAGATCTGTCTTAGTGATGGAAAACCCATAAACTGCTCTATGTTTCCAACTTACCTTTGGGACAAATAAAGACTGGATCAGTCTGAGGCTTTCATTCTCAGATGCATCCTGCTGAGGCTTCAAATGGGTGTGTTCTCAGACTTGATCCCTCACCACTGCCCACATATATTGATGCTTCAAAAGCATCACTTGAAATCTGAGCAAAGATCGTGTCTGCAGGGAGAAAGCTCATATGGAGCTGATACTCAATTACCTTTTTAATTGGGTAGACTGTGAGAAAGATGAGACTGTCTTTCATATCACTGTGTTTTTTTAACCAGGTCTTTTGGCAGCTTCCGTAAAATCAAGCCTTGGACAGGATAAGAGCAGGACTCATGTGGAACGCCAGCTCCATGTAAAATGAACTGACTTCCTTCACCAGCATCTTTGCAGCATGGCTGCCACAGAGCTCTGGCATGAAAGATGGTTCGGCAGATGTAACAACTTTATTTGCAATAGGGAGTGCTAAAGGAGGAAAGATTAATTTCAAGGTTATGGTGCTAATGTGCAAAACCTGTTTAAGGGATAAATTCTGACTGTATTTGCAGTTTCATATCTGGGTACAATTCACTTCTGTTATTAATGGTCTAGGCAGTCACTCCTCCTGAGCCTTGACATCCATGTGTCTTAGCAACTGTGACTTGCTAGATTTGTGTTCTGTACATAAAAGGCTCCCTTGAGACTCTGTGCCCCTGAATAAACGCTTTTATTTTTGACTCCTGAATTTTCTCTTTCTTTTTACCTTATTCCCCCTTTTGGAATGCTTGCTCTTGGGATATGCAAGTGCAAATCAGGCTTGTAACAAGCAGGTCCCATGCACTGAAGAAAGCAGTTTTTCAATACTGAGTGATTAAAAGCACTGAAAGGAAGGAAAATGTAAAACAAAAAACCCCCACAAACCCACATAGCCATTACATGTATGTCTCAGATTTTGGGCTTATTTCTTGCCTTTGCATTGTTACAGATAACTATTTGCAAACACCCACACCTTGGTCAGATATGGTTGTGGAGACAAAGAACTTAAGTTTGCACAGCAGTTACAGACAGGGTAAACACAGGTTTCTGCACAGAGTTGAAGACACGTGCCACACTCTGGGGCAGCGCCACGTTCTACTAGGAAACTTAGGCCCAGCATACAGTGCAATGACTCCATTGGAAAAACAGATTTAGACCTAATAAAAAGAACCAAACCCACAAACAAACAAACAAACAAATTTAATTAAATGTTACTGAGGTCAGGTTTCCACTTATTTCTAAGGCCAGAGCTGAAGTCCTGTGTAATAGGATTTACATTAGTGAGAACTTGGTGCCAATGCTGTCCAACAGGACAAAGAAAGTTTGCAGCTATGTAAAAAAAGGGTTTTTTCAAGCCTCTATTTTTTTAGCTGAACTTATTATTCAGTGCTGCAAAGAAGGGGTTTTCCTTCTTCATCAAACACATTAAGTGAGAATGGGAGAATCCTTCCCATTGTTCTTGTTTTGCTTTACACATCCTCTTTAAGTCAGATCTGGAGTATATACAGCCCACATTGTTTCTAATGAAGCCATGAGCATTTTATAATGAGACAGAAAAAAGCCTGATTTATTAATCAGGATAAAATCCTGACTTACTAAAATTAGCAATTCTGGCTTTAATCTACAGAGTAAAAACTGGAATAATATGTTTTTATGAAGACAAGGATAATTACAGTATAAAAATAAGCAAGCAGATCTGCAGCTTCTCACTGGAACAAGTGAAAGCTGTTTTAGGCCTAAGCAGGTTAGATTTTAGAGGACACTGCAATCCAATATTGTACTAAGACCAGTGATTAATTTCATCCAGGGTCAACACTCCTTGCTGCCTTGTCCTGAAGAGCAGGGATCACATGGAAGGCTGCTTTCTTGCAGGCAGACACTGAACAGATGGATTTTTTAAATGTGTCAGAAATTGATTCCTAAAACCTACATCTTTGCCTTCTCTGCAATCAAAACTCATCATGCACCTCTGAGCTAATCTTATATTTAAAATCTTGAAATTGCAAAGTCTTCATATGATTTTGTCCTGTTTTCCATTCTATTACGTTTTAGCAAATTGCCATACTTAATCAAGTTGTTTTGACTTGTTTTTAGGAGGGTCTGCATCTGCCATAAGGACAGGTTTATAACAAGTGTGATATTAATTTTCCCCAGTCTCAGCATGACTAAAGAAGGAAAAGCCCAAAACAAGTTACATGAGTTATCAGCATCACCACTTTGCACATGGGCTCTTGTGAAAAGAATGGTAAAATAGTTTCAGAGCCATATTGCTATGCCCACACGATGCACCTCAGCATTGGGGTGGGAGGAGAAGGGGAGAACAACATAATCTCAACAGACAGAGATGCTCAGCCATTTCAGAAATGAAGATGCAGGTTTCAGCTCTCAAAAAGACTGGTGCATGAAAGCCTGGTTGCAAGGGAAAGTGTAGACCTTTGGGGCAGTTGAGGGACCTATAACACCTCCAACAAAAATATGGATAAAATGTATCCAGCTACTAGAAAATAATCCTGCTCTGTAAGTACATTTTAAGCAAGTCTAGTCCCTATGCCTCAGTGTCAAGCTGTGCCAGAGATTTTGTGCCCTGGCCCCTGCAGAGAAGGAATAAAAAGTCTAATATCTCTCTTCCTTTCAGGATCAGGGAAAATCATCAGCCCCTGAAAAGACCTTAACAGGCCAGCTCATACATAGGTGTCTGTTTTAAACTCAGAACAATAGCTGAAGGAAGGAACACAGAGGCACAGCAAGAAAACAAATAAAAGAAACTAATAATATTGTTAAGATCTAACACAAAGTTCATTGAGTCAGGCCAGAATTCATAACTTGTGTGCAGAATCCTTAAATACCTGTAGTGTCATGAACCTACTACAGTATTTTGCCACTTATTTTCAGGCTAAGAAGAGTTAGCAACGTCACCTGTTATCATCCAGAGCTGTGATACATCCCAAGAATATCAGTCCAAGCCCAGATAGGTCATTTTGTCTTTGCACACCTCCATGCCTCCACATATAAAAAAACCCCAAAGCCTTAATTTTTTAGAAAATTTGAATTTTCCTCTCTATCATGTATAGTGTTTACATCTCTAGGCAGCATCTACTGCAGGTAGGTAAAACAAAGTGTTTTGCCTTACAGTGTCACATCTATTTGAGCTGAATTATTTTGCTGCTATGATCTTTACAGGGCAAGGCGGAACAACAGCAGAAAGATGGAGTTGTTTATGGGACTCTCATGATGACTAGTTCAGGTTGAAACAAAAGCCAGAGAGAACACTGTATTGCTAATTCTTTGACAACATTACCTAAGCTTGCTAGCTTTGAAAAAAATACCTTCTGCGTATGGCTAGAAGTAGAAGTAAAAGCATTACATATTTCTGTGCTAGAGGTAAGCAATACTGGATTCAAAGGTTGTGTTTGTTTTCTAAAAGGTTATACTCCTTCTTCAACTCAGTTTTCCCTGTAGAAGCAAAGATGCTTACCTGTACCACAAACAGGCCCTCATAGCTTAACTCAAGCCCCAGCAGTTAAAATAGCCTTTTCTTAAATAAACCAAACAAGCAACAAAATATCAAAGAATAAATAATAATAATAACAACAGCAACAACAAGAAGTAAAAAACAAAACAAAAAAAAACCAAACAAAAGAAGAGCACCATCTGATCTATTTAGAAGCCTTCTTTGCAGCATCTGTTGCAACTTGAGGTCAATTTAAATATGAGCAGGAGGAGCCAGAAAGGTAGTGGGTCCCAAGGGGAGTGAATACATGTGGCATATGTTAATTGTCTGACTTTCTTAAGGACTCAAATCCACCAGGGAGCACAAATTTCACCCTTGGCTCTGCTGCGGATTCAGGGCTTGAACAGTGAGTCCTGCTGTGTGTAGCAAGGTGGGCATGGACACAAACCAGCATCCCTGCCTTTATCCTTGCAGCTGAACAAAAATGGGAAATGTTGAGAATGTCCAAGACACTGGGATAGGTGCAGTTTCTGCTCCAAACAGCTTTGTTATGCCCAACAGGTCACAGTGGCTTCATGGAAGTATCTGCACAATCAAAGAAAGCCTTACCTGTATCTTCTGTCATGAGAATATTGATTATTTTGTTTGGTTGGTTTGAAGCTTCTTTGGGATTTTTTTGGGGTTTTTTTTTGCTTGGTTGTTTTGGGGTGTTTTTTTTTGTAATTCAAAATCTCTTACATGTCTTGCATTATAAAGGTGGCTATGGGAGCACGAATTTAATGAAAAGAGGACTATGGCATTTTAACCAAGTCTCTTGCCAGGAACAGCAGCAAAACGTGAAATGAGGATGATGCTAAACTTGAGTCCATAAGGCCTTCAATACACAGCAGCTCATCAGTAAACCACTGTTGGCAGTCCATGAGTGGGGTTGCCTGTGCTGAGATTTGGTGCCAGAAGTTCAGAACAGTAGCTTTAAAACTGTTACTTTTATCTTGGGAGAGCTGCTGTCAAAAGTTGTTTCTGACAAAAGCTATTTCTGTCAAAACAGAGGCTACACAGTTACACAGACATTTGGACAGGGTTTTATTATTATTTCTCTTTGATGAAACTTTATTTCACGTTCATGTTCTTGGAATTGAAATTTTTCAGTTTTCTTAGGAAAAAAAATTAATTGTACTTAAACAAATTAGGGATTTAAATTTTGCAAAGCAAGCTGTACTATCAGGAAGTCTCCAGCGGGCTTCCCCACCTTCTGTTTTCCTGAGGCTCTCAGGACTCCGCCAGGTAGATGTGTCATGAATACACAGAGTGGGTCTTATCCACTGAGTATAGAAAGTAATCCTGTGCTCGGCCAGCACAGCAAGCTGTGCTGTTCTGTTCTGTTACTGTATTCATAGCATGAAAAGAGAAAAGCAAGACTCTGAATAAAGGTATCAGCTGTGCCACTTACACAGCATGGACCTCACAGCATGGCACCATTTCTGTCTCTAGAACAGAAACAAAAACAGACTACAAAAACATGAATTTCAACCCGTTCATATTCCTGAAGCTTTTTATTCTGTCACCAGAAGAATGCTCCTATCTGAGAACAAATTTCTCTTTCATTAGATGCATTACTTGCAGCAAGAGTGGTTCTCCTGTGCACTAATTTTTCACCAGCTTTGGTCCATCCAGGAAGATAATCTTGCACCTGTCCCCTCCCTGGCACCTGCTGGAATGACAGGGCTGGTATTCAAACCCACATCCCCAGCTCCTCTCCCTCTCCCTGTGCCCCACACTCCTGCCCACCGCTCACCACAAACCCACTGTCAGGTGTCAGAGCAAGGATCACTGCTGGGACTGCCTGTGAAAAGGATCAATTGCTGATAGAGAACACAAAACAGGGAAGAGATTCACATCTCAAGGAATTATGTCAGGAGGGTAAAAGGACTTTATTCAACAACAGGTCATATGACAAGGGTCTGAAGGACTGGAGAAAATCACTCCCACCTGAATGCTGCTGTCTGCCTAGTGGCTACACAGGACCATGGATTTCACCTACAGCAAGGCATTTCCAATCAGAGTAAGGCAGGTTCAGAAGGCCATAGGACACAGCAAAACATGAACAAAGACAACTCCTCACACAGTCAGATTTTCCCAATTCACTCACATGTTTAGCCTGGGACAGGAGTCAGCCTCTGCTGAATTCAGGCTGCTCGGGGGGGCACAACTGCTTTGGGTGAAGCAAACAGGGACAGAAATGCAAGAGCTACCACAGCAGCACAGACCGAAGCTCCACGAAAAACACAACACAGGAACACAGTGCATGTCCTAATCACGGGCCAGTGTTACCCACTGTGTGTCCAAATACCCTGGGGCTGTCAGCCTGTTGACAGCAGCAGCCTGCATATGTATTGGACTGCACAAGCTGAAGGTTCCCCCATTCCACTGGAAAAAAGCACATCTGTCTCCGAGTCCTAGTGCTAAGGCTTACCTGCCTGGCTTCAAGTGCTTTCCTGGTTACATTGTACGTCATTCAGATTTTCTTCACTGATCTGTGGCATGGATCATGTTTAAAAGAGCAAGCCATCCTCTTCTTTTGTCAGCTTGTTGTGTATGTCATCTCCCACTATCTCATAAAGTGACAGTTTGATTATAATGTAATTACCTTTTTAAATGAACCTACTGCATAATTTTATTTCCGGATGAGTTTATGCTCCTTATACTTAAGCTCATTATGAGCAAGAAGGATGCACAGGAAAAATAAAAAAGTAAGCTGCCTCTTTTTTTCTTTAAAAGGTGAACATTTTGAAAGGCCTACGTTGTGAGGGTAAAGATACCGATGTCACATGGTAGAAAAGATTAATTTCAAACATGAGAGCACAAATAAGCTTGAGAGCCCTTTAAGGCATTTACACTGAAATTGAAAAAATAAATGTTTAATTTTCATTGCTTGGAATTTGGTAAAAAGCTAACATGCTGAATATCTTCAATATCCAAGAGTCAAGAGCAAGGATCAGCGAGCCACTGCAGATGACCATGGCAGAGATAGTGCCTGTTCAGAAACTGGTGAAAAGGAAGTCTCTTCTCTACAGTCAAGTCTCCAAGCCTCCTGTGTCTGGGTACTTGCCAAGGAGCTCGTTTGCAAGTCAAGTATTATTTGTTGATGCTAAGAAGCACAAGCTGATACATTTTGCCAAAACATGTGACAAGAAAATCCATGTAAATCAGCAGTGCTTTGCTGCAGAAACTGTGGTTCCTCTCTGAAAACTGTCTTAGTAAAATGGCACCCTGGGGTTTCCCGTTTATTGCATCCCAGTGACATCCAAATCAAACACGATCAGCTCAGATGCGTGTGATAATGATTTTTTTAACTGCTGCTTCTATGAAAATAGAAATGAAATTGTACAGTCAAGATATGCTTTCTGGCTTACATGTTGGCAGCGTAGATCCTACAACTGCTATTTAGTCAATAATCCTATTTATGACTCACAGTGCAGTTTTTTTTCTATCATCCTATTTGCAGTTTATTGGCAGTTATAGGAAAAAATACATCCAGAAGAAAAAAAAAGTAATGCCAAAGCAAACACATTAACTTACCCCAAAACTGAAATCAGATCCTTATAAGGGCCCAATTTTTAGCAATGCTTTTACATCTGCTCAAGCACCTGCTGATGCATCTCTTCTGTCCCAGCTGAAGGTGCAAGGCAGCGCTCTTTGTTGATAACACATATTTTTCTGAAGTGGGAAATGACTTAAATAAGAACCAATTAAATCCAACATTTTACCGTATGACTGTGAGACAGAAGCAAGAGATACTGTGAATACATCCACTTCTCATTGTCATTTTGTTACTTGCAACACTGCAGATGTGTCTGGATAACGGTGACATTTGAAATCTGTGACTTGTATAACTTATTGGCACCACCGATCAGGCTGCAGCCTGGGAACAAGGGACCTGCTGCTGAAAACTCCCACATTTCACTCCTTGCAACACCTCAGGCCTCTTCCTCTTTGACCAGAGGTTGCTTCAAAACATATTTGCTGACAATAAGAAAGTTATTGCTTTAGAAATATATACACATAGGTTCCTTTTTTCCAAAGCGTTCAGGCGTCATTTTCCCACATTTCCAAGTTTTAGGCTGCCGATAAGCAACCTAATCTGCTGTAACAAGAGCATCATCCGCTTTTCATGCAATATCCATCCAGTAGTTCTACTGGGACACTTTAAACTTGTGTGCAAGATTTTAATATTCCAGGCACGTTTCTACCTTATTCTATTGCTTTGCCACAGACCTCAGTACACCAGCTTAATTGTTCATTTATCTGGGCCTGTCAATTCCTCCATTTCCGCACTCCCACTTCGGCATGAGCCTTCTGTCAGGTGGTGAGAAAACTTGGAGATTATCACATAGCACAACATCATTTATTTAGTCTATCAAATAGGAACTATTGATTGAATGAGCTTGTTCACTAGCGAACTTGCAGCATTATTTTAGCCAGAAATAGCTTAGCTCTACACAAGAAGCAGACCCTAGGAATTCGAATAAAAGATTCGAAACACCATTGCTTTGCTGTTGTCTTTTCAACTGGAAAAGTTAACACTATAATAACAAAATAGACATGTTGAGAAAACAAAAGGAGAAATCATCTGAGAGAAAAATCAGAGATAAAAACAACTTTTATTAAAGCCTAACAGTCCCTGAGGGTGTCACAAAAGCTTTTGAATAGATGAAGCATTTCTAGTAGTTACAATGAATTGAACAAATGCTGTCAACTTCAAGTTTGCCACAAAATATCTTTTTCTAATGAAAGGACCACTGAATTTTAATTTTTTTTTATTTTTTTGAAACCAAGTCATTGTCTTGTTTAAATTACCAGGATTTATGTACCAGAAAAGCTTTTTTGTATGGTATTTTCAACACTTAAGAAATAAATCCAAATATATTTTCATGGGTTTTTTTAATAAACCCACCCCTGCTGAATAACCTATTCCCTTCCACCTCAATCAACTCAGACGAGCAGTTTTTGCAGGTGAGCCAAAGAGCATCAGAAAACCAGTATTGCTATTAAATTACGTTATTTAAAAGCAAAGCAACTGGAGGATGTCAAAGTTTCTAGACTCATCATGCTTGTGCACATTCCAATTTCATTTTAAGGTCCACAGTAAGACTTAAAACACTGCAGAGACCTCCAGACTCCACTTTCCTTTTGTTTCTCTTTTGGCATATATTTTGGCAATTAATCTGTGCTGAGGCATCAGACTTTTTCCTGTTCTCCCATGAGAGGTCACTGAACAACCCACGGACACAAAGGCAGGAGGTGGTAGAGTTCCCAAACCCACCAAATAAAGATTTTGCAGAGGAAAGTTGTAGATGGGAATGGATAAGGTAGCAATAAGGTTGGGATTCTCCTCCTTATCCAACACCACAGAGTAGCTCTTGACTTCAACTTGTCTGGCTTTTGCCCACCTTCCAGAAATATGAGTCATAGCTGAAGTTGTCTCCTCATGTATTTAACTATTTCTCTCTTTGGTTTCATTCCAGGCTAAAAGAGAACTGAATTGAGAATTATAATTATCAGGGCAAAAAAAAATTTGAAAGCAGCACTTATCAAAAATTCTATTTTGAAAGTGCAAAAAATGCGTCTTGAACTAAGGCCACAAAATCTGTCTTTCAGGACATAATCCAAAGCAGCCGTCAGTTCTTCATATTAATGTAGTATGAGAAACTTATTCACAAGTGGCACAGGAGTAGACAATTTTGCAGTGTTGTTTTCCCCAAACTCAGAATTGGTTCAGAGGTCAAAGCCTTATATGACTGAGAAGCCATCAAGATGGTGACAGTTTTACAAATCAATATGCTGAAGTTTCTGTAAAAAAACAGGTCCATCAAAGAAGAAAAAACCCCAAACCTTACCAAGAGTCTTATTATATGATCACATTAAGAAGATTTTTAAAATCAATACGTGGTATACAGCCCCCTTAATTCCATTTGAGAAAATTTTAACTAGATTATGCCTTGGTAGGATGACCTTTTAGGTCATTTTGAACTCAATTTTTATCTGCCCAAATAATGAACTTTAGAAGGTTAAGAAATTAGCACTTCAGAGTATTCTTTATTGCAATCAAAGACTTCCTGAGAGGAGGTTGTTGTACTGAAATTGTCAAAATCCTGTCTGAATAATCATATAGACAAGAAATTATATAGCCCTATAGACAAAATCCTGTCTGGATAATCATATAGACAAGAAAAATCCTAAGAATTGCTATCTGCTATTTTCCTCTGACAAGATAAAACAAGGCACAGACAAGGTGCTACAAGAAATGCCATTTGCAGTCATTTCGATTAATGAAAAAGCTTGTTCCAAAATGATTGAAGGAATGCTAGGAAAAAAGTAAAGTAACCATTTGCCCAACAAACAGCTATAAAGCTAAGAAAATATAAATCTATAAGATGTTATTTAAAATATAAGTATCTTATTTTCAACAAGCAATTATTGACTGTTCATTCTTCTCAGTCATAAATGATTGATGTCTTTGGATTTTGTTCTTTTCAGTGTATGTCAAAACCTTTACTCGGTATTTTTGTTTTGATCTTTAGGGGGGATGCATGTGCAAATCCCAGCATTTCTGTTTCCTCTGGCTTGCACTTCCACATACAGAGAGCTGAGGGGAAAGAGAATTAAGAGCCACTCTGACCCACCAGCCTGCCAGAAGGGAGGAGCCCATCATCTTTGTGTCAGACTGGACAGACTCGTGCTTCAGGCACTCCTTTGAAACCACCAGCAGCTGAAAAGCCATTGGGTCCCCACGAGCTCTGTTCCCAAGTTTCACCCTCGTTCCTCATTGAGAATTTTATTCTAACTTCCCCATTCCCCAGAGAAACCCACTACATTTTGTCCTCTCCCTGATGATGGGGAGAATTGAATGCTTTCCCACCATCACAGTCCTTCACTTACCAACAGGCCACCGTGCCTGCACTTCCAGTAATCTATGCTGAACTGTTCACTTCTTCCAGCCCTTCCTGGTGCTGTTCTATCTCTGATCACCTCTTGGATGCAGAAAAAGCTGTCCTGAAGAGTGCTGCCCCACCTCTGAGGCCCTATGCCTGTTGTGGGGGCCCAGGGGCACGTGCAGAGGCCAGGCTGCTGGCTCCAGGGGCTATTTTGGGTAAGGAGCAGCAGCAGCAGCACAGTGCCTTGTCCCAGTGGGACACAGGGTGTCCTGGCTGTGCACTCCATGTGAACTGGGCAGTGCTGTGGCTCATGGCTGTGACCCCAGGGGACACTGCTCTCAAAATGCCATCACTCAGCAGTGCTGCCCCTCAGTGACGAGTGAAGGCGGATGGACACACATTTGACGAAAAATAGCCTCGCAGATCTCCTCAGGGAGCCACAGCCCTGAGGCTTCCACTCAGGTCAGCCAGAATTACAATCCAAGGGCCTTTTACAGAGAGAAAATGCCACCTATGAACTGTTTGGCTTTTCCTGGCTTTTGAGAAAGGCAAGTTGCTCCAGAGCCGGTATACACTAAACAGGAAAAGCCTCTGGGAGCTCAGAGAGATGAATGGCTGTATTCCTTCAGGGACCCTCAATGGACACCCCAAAAAGCATTAAAAAGAAGAAATTGTGGTATAATCCTTCCGCAGTATGGAAACCACTACAACCTGCATTTACTATGAATGTTGTGTCAGGCTCCAATAATATTCTTTTGCTAGTGCCAACAGAGAGCCTCTCTGGCCAACAGCCTCATTACTGTCTCTGAAGGCTCTGTTTTCCTACTGCCTGATACAGTTGCATGTGACTTATTTACGTTCTCCATATGATGAATGGGCAACTTGGTTATCCAGAAGAATGGGCAATTAAAAATAACATGAGGCCAACCAGACAGAGATAAGTGAATATTAAAGCATCTGGGCAGGCCAGGTGCTTGAAGATATCACTGAAAACATCTTCAAGTAAAAAAAAAAATAAAAAGACAACAAATTACCACCTTGACAGATTATTAAATGTTTAAAGCTTCTGGCAATAAAGCTGCTAATAAAGAAGCAGTGTAAACCAGAAGACAGCGGCAGCAACGGTAATTATACAGCAGAATGATTAAAAAGCACACAGCTATAATGACTTTAATCTACTTTATGACAGAAACTCAGAGATTCAGCATTCAAAAAAATAATCAATTAGGGGAGCAAGGGAAATGGAAAAAAAATCTATTTAAACTGAATTCCTACAATCAAGTGATAAATCAGTCACTGAGTGATTGTAGGAATTACTGCAGTTCACGATGTTTCGATAACACTGGCTACTTCACCAGAGACTGAAGAACAACTGCTCAGTTTCTCAGCATCCAAACGGACTCCACAGAGCAATTTGTGAGAAACTGTTGTGCCCAACAAACTGTGCTGCCTAGCTGGAAGAATATCCAGCATGACCAAAGTTAATATCTTGGTTTGGAGAACTTTTCTTCTTTTTCATAGCAACAGCGTAATTTCAGTTCAGTGGCACCTAACTCCTTAACTCTTAACCACTATGAGATAGCTTGTTTCATTTCCTCTTCCTGCTGTTCCTTGATGTTTTTCCTTTCCCAGATACGAGGTGCTCAGCTACCAGCTTGGACATTTGCCATGTACTCTTTTCTCTAAAGGCCAGGGAGTTCAAAGCAAAAACAGGAGGAGGATGCATGGGAAATCCTGAGATGATTCCCAGACCCTCCTCTCCCAAAGCTCTGTTCCTTACAACAGGATTCGTGTGCTTGAATGTGATAGTTCACTCACTCCTTCCTGCTGACAGCCAGGCAGCAGGATCCACCCCTCATCATCTCCTCTCTCCTTAGCTGCAGAGCTTGGACAGCCTCTGCCTTTGGGGAGGGTGTCCTCCAGGCAAGCACACCTGCTCCTGGCTTGGAGTGGTGCAGAGATGAGAGACAAGGACTGGTATGGGCAGCAACCTGGACTTGTGTCAGATTGAGTGTGCAAAGGAAAAAAAAACTGTATTGAAAAGTTTCTGAGTTACACCAGAGTAAAATTCTGTGCTATTCTAAAGGTAAAAATATGTTACTCTGTTTCCCTATTTATCTCCTGATGCTCATTCTAGTGAGATTATTTTGTATATTAAAAATCAGGACCTTTCTAGATCTTCTGATTTTATTCCTGTAGCTCTTTCATCCACCCTTCCATTTGCAAAAAAATTTTTGAAATGTAGAAAAGTTGACACTATCAGATATCTGTTTTAGAATTATCAGAGAAAAATCCAATAGCTCTCACCCCACAAATCAATATAGACATCAATGTGTCAATATGGAAAAGATCTTTTCACATGGTGATGTTGGTCTGACATGCCTTGTTTGCTATTACCCTCTTCAATGTCTGTGTGTGTCAGGATGAGATCCCTGCTCCTCCACTTTGATGAAATGCTTCTGAGAGCAGAGAATTGGTTTGGACTAAATGCACCAGATGCAAGGACTAAGTATGAAACATGAATAGCAAGAACGTGGATCAGATCACATGAAACAGGTGTCTGTGTGTGGAGATAAAAATTTAATTTCTCATTTGCTGCTTTCCTGTGTAATTCCTCTTTTTGTATTTAAAATAAATACATTAAAGAATTTTTAATATTGTGAGAGCACCTCAACTTTCTGTAAAGTGAACATTATACCATTAACCACCGAATATTTCAAAAATCCATTTCAGAAGAAGGGAGAGATAAACCAGCTCAGTAAGGACTTGGCTGTGCCAAAGTTGGTCTGCTTCTTAACATCTCTCAGGAAAAAGCAAGCATTGATCATTGTCACCATACCATCCCTCCTAATTTGCTTACTGTTCAAATTTCAGAGTGGGATGCAATTAATTAATATGGGCTTACATGTGCTATGTTTTCAGACTTAGTATCTATTGACAGCCACTTGACATTAATTATTTATATGATTGACCTCTTTGCATCACAGAAAGCTCTCTGGAGAAGAGCTTGGGAACATGCCAGAGGTGGAGAGGCAATTGCCGAAGGCAGGCAGGGAGACGCTGCGATTGCATTTGTGCCTACTGGGTCTCCAGGTGTTGCAACACTGAGCTCAGGGTGCTGGAGTTATTGCTGTTGTTTTCATCAGTGGGGCTCAAAATGGCAAAAAGGCAGCCTCGGTTGTGTTCCAATCCTTGCATAGTGTGACCCTATCTAGCCTGGGGATGTGCCTGTGGCACAAGAGACAGTGAGACACTTCCCTTGCCACGTACACATGAAAAAGCAGCCTGGCTCACCCCAGCGAGGGGCTCATGGGCAGGTGAGCTCAAAGTTAGGCAAGTTCCTGGGGTTTCCAATAGAGGTTCATGCACACAAAATTAGCAAATAAAAGAGCTGAGCAATAAGCAGAACATTAAACTTCAGAAACAGCACCAGAGAGATGAAGTTGTAATTGTTGGGACACTGAATAACAGCACAGAAATCAGATAAATCTGAGCACCACGGCCACAGGCAGAGCAGCATGGCCTCAGTGACACAAGTAAAGCAGGTACAAGTCTAAAGGCAGATGTGGGGGGATCCACACAGCCCCACAGTGGCAATTCCCAGACAGCAGCAGCCAGGAAGAGAGCAACCTTGACATAACTTGGGGCAGTGTAAGACCTGCAGCTGTCTGAGAAGGCATCACCCAAAAGCTCATAGTGCTGGGAGGAAATTACCAATGATGAGTCTGCCTTAGGCTGACCATCAGCCTGATTACACAGCAAGAAAGGGACTTAAAGAGACCTTCAGGACAGGAATCAACTTCAAAAAAACTAAGACAGAATAAAAAACTGTGACTGCGGAGAGAAACATTGGAATAGGAGAGCGGTGCTCAAAACTCAGTCAGAAATTCAGCAAGTCATAAGCATTTAATAATGTTTGAATGTCTAGTAATGTGTTTACATTGTTGATATTGACCCTGAATGTGTTTTGTTAATTGTTCTTCAATTACTTTTCATTAAAAAAAACCCACAAAACCAAATCAAAATGCTTGGATCCTGATTTGATTTAACCACATAAATTGTACAGCTCTTTTCCTGAGAAAGTAGGCAAAAAAATGACACACATTACATAGTGAGGAAAGTAGGTATCAAAGAAACTGCCCAGAGGAACTATTTCCTGCGCACCTGTAGGTGTTGAAGTTGGAGTGGGCACTCACCCAGGGCTCACATGCTGCCAAGAGGCAGTGAGCTGAAGGTAGGCAGGATGCCCACAAGTTTTTCACTTTGTCTTGTTCAGGAAATAGGCCAAAGACAGGATCATATAAGAAAAGATTAAGACTTTCCCACTCCGAGAAAAGTTCTCCCCTTAATGAGCAATACTAAGAAACTCAGCTTTTCCCTCTCTCACATGCGTTATGTTTGTAGGAAGATGCAAACAGAGGAAACTTGATACCAATACAGGATGTTGCTTCCCAGCCAGCAACACATCCTCAGAGGTCATGAGCCCCCATTGCAGGCACCACTGCTCTCCAGGTCAGGGGAAGGCACATCCATGCTTGTCATACTGAAGGTTTCCTCTGGGAGCCTGCAGCAGCAAACAGAAAGCAAAGGCAGCTCACAGAGCTATTTAATGGTGAAATAACCTACTAATGACCACCAGAACAGATTTAAAAGTTTAAAGCTTTAACTGCTGTCCTTATACTTTATCAGTTACAGCCCAAGAAACCCAGCAGCAGAGCCTTTGTTTCCTTCCCACCAGACAACTCTGCTTCCTTATCACAGTCTGATTCCAGCACACTCCTTCTCGTCTCACTTTGCTTTAAGCACGTGATGCAGCACCCAGAGGTCTGCTGTTATCCTTCATACCTCAAACCCAGCCTCGAATGCTCCCTCCAAGATTGAAATGCACGTTTGTCTCTAGTGGCCTCACTCCATTTCGCGGCGTGCGTCAACTGCCAGAGCAGCCAGCTGGGCCAGTAAGTTAGAGAAAGACATTGTTCCCATAGTAACTCATTTTCTCTACCCACTCATTAGATTAACACATTTCAGATCAAAGGTACACATCAAAATGTCTCAGAAATGATAGTCCAAGGCATTGCTTAAATATGAACTAAATCCACCTCACTATCTCAAAAAACACTGTTTGATATCAGAGCAAACATCTATAGCTGCTCATTGTGCTGTCCTGCCTGAAAGTTATCAAAAGCATCTTGGATAGTTCATTTTGTTGCTAGTTGGCAGACAATGACTTAAATACAGAAACAAACAGGTACTCCCCACTATCAGATCAGAGCTACAACCAAGCAGAGAAGTTCACTGTCTCTGTGTGCTCAACATTCAGACAACGTTTGCAACTTTGCTGCAGAAAAGGTCTGATTCACACTCCCAGTGGAAGCAAACCTCTTATCAGTTTCGCCTTCCTCTAACTCAATTTTGTTCCATTTTTAGTGCTCCAGCATGAGTTGACTTAATGGAAGTTCAAGCCCAAGGAACAAATTCATGTGTCCAGACAATGCAAAAAGCCTTTGGGCTTCTTCTGCTCCATTATCATACAGCAACTCTGCTGTGCACCAGAAAAAGCAAGAAAAATCTTGATATTGCACAGACCCTTTGCCACTGAAGATTTCCAGTAACACCTTTTGGTAAAACACAAAAGACATGAGAGTAAGGAATGAGAAATCTGGAGCTTTAGATAATGTTTCTTTATTGTTTTTTTTTTCCACACCCCAAGTAGAACTCTGCAGATGGAATATGAGCCAGTTCTTTTGATTGCCTTTCTTGCCATTCACCTCTCCAAACTGATTTTACGATTCTCAGGGGGCTTGACCACATAGACATGTATTTATATATACTTACACAATACCTTCAATGTATACTGTTTGTGAAAACTGCAGTTGCTGTTATGGGTCCTGAACATGCCTGCAATGCTTCTGTAATGCAAGCAGTAATCATGAGATTGCTAAAACCCTGTCTTAACCCTTTGCCAAGACCCAGGTAAAGGCTATTTACACCTAACAACATAATTCAGAGACTGACTTGCACTGGCATTTTCATGTCAATGTCCACTGTCCATTTGTGTCTGAAAAACAGGGTTTTCCCCAAGACAGTCTGCAATTTCAGCAGTCTGTTCAAATCACCAGGAATTGAACTTAGTTTTTTTTTTTTTCTCTACACCTCTCCTTGTCAGAAATCTCATTTGTCAGCTGTGCAGCCCTGGTGCACTAGCTCACCCCACCAACATCTCACCTACCTTTTCCTCAGTACAGCTCCTCACAAAAGTGCAATTTACAGGCGACAAAAAATAATTCTCATCTTAGAAAATTGCCTGAGAATTCTGGCAAAAATTCATACAAAAGGTGTGATGTATATTAAGAACTTAGATGAGCTGATGCTGCTCATCATTTCTGATGGTGAGCAAAGTCAATGCAACCCTTTGCCTGGTGAGGTGGGGGGAAAACATTATGTATGTCCCAATTAAGGTCTCTCACATCAGGTACTGTAACACCCTCACCTAATATCTTCACAGTATTGACTCATTTTAAATTTTTCTTCATTTTCTTTTGTTGTATTGGCTCTCTGACTGTCCTGCCCTCATCTGCTTCACTTCCACAAAGAAAGGTGTCACTGGATTCTTGGAAAATAGCTCACATTGACTCTACAGTTCTGGATGGTGCATGACTGGGTCTTTGTTTTTGTATTGGGGACTCTCTGCTGTTTTCTGTCACCTGGAGAGACTGAAATTTGGTCCTAGTTTTCAAGTAAACTGCAGATGAAAGACTTTCCCTGCTTTGTTGTGCTGTAACCTTAGGCTAGAGCTTTAAAAGATATATGATTTTGGTCATTAAAAAAACTGCAGCCTTTTTCCTGTCATTTATGTTCTCTATACTTTGTGCCTCATTGGAAACACGAGGGGTATATAGGCACTCCAACATGATGGAAATGTCAGCCACAACCAGTACATTTTGACTGTTAAAATGCACACAGTGAAGTGGTAACTGAATGTAAAGAACAAACCATTTTCCTCTTAGCTTCTATTATTTTCTGCCTTTAAAGTATAGTCGTCAGAACAAAATCACAGACTTTTAAAATGACGAAAGGAAGCTGAGTGGGAAAGCTGGCCATGAATTTCATAAATTCCTGCTATTTAATAGCTATAGCTCACTGGATTTTCACAAGGAAATACATGTCAGCCATGTCACTACCCGGGAATAATCATTCTCTGACACTTCTCTTCCTGCTTCTTTTCATTGGCAGAGGATAACTGGTTAAGCTGCCCTCTTTCTATTGGGAAAAGCTAAATACCCTGCATTCCCAAGGCAGGCAAGCAGCTCCTGATCTGTGTGGCAACACAGGGAGCGAAGGGACATCGCCTGTTCTGAACTAAGTGCAGTTCTCTCAGGAAACATGTGCGGCTGTTCTCAGGGCACCGCAGAGGGGGTCATACCTTTGATCTTCAGATACCAAGGTAACATTGACTATTTTTCATCTCTCTCTAGTCTGATATGTTGCTTTCCTCATTTTAAGCATCCAAAATCAAGAGAAGAAAGACAACTGTTTTCCCCAGAAGTCGGCAAGCACTCACGCATGCCTGAACTCTTTCTCTTGCTTCTTTTTACAAAAGGAGATGGTCAGCAATTAGAAAGCAGGTGGTGCTTTGGGAATAATTTTACTATTCTCTCTGTTGCGGTATTTCAGAAGCTTCCTCTCAGTTAAATTCCCACAAACAGCAGACGAATATCCTTTCAAGTCTACCTCTGGACCAGATTCTGTGTCAGTCACGCCTGTGAATAAGTGGTGCTTTCTACTTTGCAGGTAGAAAGTAACCTACTACACAGATTTCAAGGTTAACAGAGCTCTTCAGGGACCCTGAGATTTTACTACAGGAGGGTAAACTCTACTACACAGCAAGTTACAGGCTGAGAAGGAGGATAACCTTTCCTGATGTTTCTGGGGTGGTCATTTTCCAAACCTTACTCTAAATGTTGGTGGGACTAGCTGGCACACCAACCCCAAAAGAGTTCCATTTTTCTCACAACACTTTATCATTGCAATTACAGGGAAAACTCCAGCTACCTTCTTTTAAATCTTTCTCCTTGCCAGCCTCATCTCCTGCAGCACAAACACCTTTTTATCCTCTAAGCCAAGTGATTTTACAGCTGGCAGACAGGAATGGCACTGCACTGAGCAGGCTGTGCTGCTTTGCCATGGCGTGTGCACGTGCATGTACAAAAACTTTGTTTCAGTGTCCTCACTTGTATCACTGATTTGCACTTACTACAGCTTTACTTCAAATTGCTCTTGGCTCTGACACAACCTACTTATTTGTATTCTACATTTAACTACACATAGCTCCTAACGAGCATACACATTTTCTTTTTCTTTTGGTGCAATTTTCTTTTCTTTTTTTTTTTTTTTTTTTAAGTAGACGTTACCCGAGCTGCTCCCAGTAGTTAAACATGTCTCTGATTAAAATGTCATGCTCTAGTACGTGATGTTCACATTCAGCCCCTGGGATCCATCCACAAAGCCAATCAATACACCGTGCAGAGCACAGATTACAAGAGGTGCCACCCAGACACCTTTGTGCATGCAGTTACCCTCTCTCCCTGGCAGCGTTCCAACAGCCCTGCAGACTGCAGACACAGCATAAGGGAGAGCAAAGGCGATATATTGGCAGAGATACGCACTGTCACACAAATTGCAGGCAGCTACCCTAATACATCCCGACAAGGAAGCTCTGATTGGGCTTGACACCTACATGATATACAACTCTCCAACCATGCAGGTCCCAAGGGAGCACATGGGACACCTTTTCCCCAGGAGAGACACAGGTTAACATGCCAGGAGTTAGTCAGCACTGCTGGTCTCTTGTTTATAATATAAACAGCAACTCCTCTCAAAGAGGAAAGCAAAGTGACCTTCACCGCCTGACAGCCAGCAGTCTCAAATGCAGCAACATGCACAACACAATGCCGTACAAGTCTCAGAACGGTTTTTAAAGAGAGCTGGAACATAATAGCCACCTCCCCCACCGATATCTCAAATCAGCCTTCGACTCTGACTATTATGTGTTCTCTTGCTAAACCTTCTGTGGCGATTGCTGCAGCTGCCTGCTGCCTGAGGGCTGTGTCAGCCGCACAGCGAGTGCCCCGGAGGCATACACAAGCCATGAGAAACACCACGGGACGGGCGCACAGCAGCACCCCGGGATGTGTGTATGCCCGCTGCCCTCCGGAGGCTGCCAAGAGCTCCCCAGCCAAAGGGCCCCGGCTCTCCTGCCGTAGGAGAGCAGCCAAGCCCGACGGGAGGGAGCCGTCCTGCAGATCAGCCACAAGGATGGTGCCGACTTCAGCACGGCGAGGCTCGCAGCCGAGCAGGTGGCACTTGTAGGAGTGAGCGCCTGGCTGGTACAGCCTGCCAGCTGGGCTGCTGCTCTCCGAACAACTCCACCAAGGAGGCAAGCAATCCTGGAAGAAGAACCTCCCAGCGAACTGTCAGACAGGGATCCACTTCTCTAAAACCAAGAGGCTTTATGAAGGAAGTGCTTGAATTATAGTTACCTGTTTACTAAAAGCAGTTTGAGCGGGGCTGAGAGATTTCAAGAGGTTTCTGGAGGTTGCAGCACCCAAAGGTGTTCTGGACCCTTGTGTTGCGTCCTTTCCCTCTTCTGACACCAGCATTTCCTCTGTGGTTCTTGCCTGTATCTTATAAGCTGGTTTTCACCTTTGTCTCCTAGCACTCATGATGTAAGAAAACATATTCACAGGTTGTAACATTTTTTATCTGAACTGCCAACTGCTGACCCATCCGTGTTCTTCTACAAGTTTTTAGGATGAGACTGGTCTTCTCAGCATGACACAGATCAGCTGTATCAGCTTATATCAGCCTTCTCAAGCAATAAAGGTTTTTTTTTTTTAAGCTGTAAATCAGCAGTGCACAATGTGTGACACTGACATATACTGTAATATTGTGCTAATATTGTAATAACTCTCCAAAGTGCTCTTCCATCTTAGAGAATGTTTCTGAGTTGGCCAATGACAAGTGTCACATTAGGAACCTCGACCACTGTAGTGGACTGCAAGGCTCAGTTCTGATCGCCTCGTTTGTATCCACCACAGAAAATCACAACAACCCTACACTGTGACCCAGCTTCCTGCAGTGAAATCCTTAATCGTGCTTCTCAAGCCCAGCCTGACAGCTGGTAACACACTCAGGCACATTTGGCATTACCTTCCACTTAGCACCATGAAAAACTTGAAGTTTGATAAGATTACAGGTGTCACCAGCATGAGCCATCAGCTGGACAGTATTTTCATTCCAATTTACTCAACACACAGCACCCTAGGAAAAGTCTGGTTTAGGTTTACAGAAAAGCATTTCAGGCATGCATTTCACTGGGGTTTGGTTTAGTATAATTTTGGTTTTTGGATGAATGGAGGGAAAGGGGAGACACAGGCACATGCAAAAAGAGCATTAGGAAGCTGTCAGCTTCCCTTCACTGATTCATGTGGTCCTGAGACACAAGGTAAAATCTTATGCTGAAGAGTAACACAGCATGCCAAGATGTGCTGTACAAAGTCATTTATTTTAGCTCTTCTGTTGCTTCTCAAGTGACAGTCACTTAATAAAGAAAATCTACAGGAACTCTATGAACACTAGATGCACAATTACATACATTTTATTCCCAGTCCCATCACACCTATGCCTTTGCTCTTACACCTTCTCATCACAATGGGACCAAGCACCTTCTGGTATGTTCTAACATGTTATCATTGGCTCCCTGCTAAATAAATCATGCATAGGAAGGCAGCTTTTGAGTCAGATTCTGTGCTAAGCATCATTCAACTTCAGAAGAGGAAATTCCATTAACTAAAACATATTTCAAGGTAAAGATCAGGTTGAAAAAATATAAATTATTTTGATTGTCACTTGGTGAAGTCTGAAGTACATTTTAAAATAAAATACAGAGTACCACTCAATCTTCACAATCTTCTTGTTTATCAATCACCAGAATGAATAAACATATAATCCAAAAAGCACTTGTTTGGCCTTAACCCTGTAGTTTGACATAATTAATCTTTTATAATGCATCCTGAAGAAACTACCTAGGATATCTGGGATACATACTTTGAAGGTAGGAGCTCCCTGTAGCCTTACTAAATGTTTTAAATCCTGATTTTTAATTGAGTACATATAAATGGCTTTTTACCTAGCTGAAAGAAAAAAATTAATTTTGCTGCTGAAGACTTACATCCTCAGACTTTTGAAGTGCTCCGTTATACTATGAACCATCTAGATAAATCATAGTGGAGAACCACAGTCTTGTTCTTTTTTTTTTTTCCCCTCTATAAAATGTGCAAACACTAACCATGTCTTTGCCCCCTAACAAAAGACAAACAGGAACAAAAAAACCTGATCTTGCACCTGTGGAAATGGAGGAGAGCTGCCAGTCATCTGGGGCTGTGAGGTGGTGCATCTCCATGTCACATCTTGCTCTGCCCTGGACCTTCTGGGTGGCCTGGGACACTCACTTCTCATTCAAGCTGACAAGTCACTGTAGGAGTCGATGTCCCTTACTAGAGAAGTAACTTTTGATCAGTTCACGGAATCTGTTTCAGCATGTGTGAAACAAGAGCTCACATCACTGCTGGGCTGATAAGCCTGAAAAAGCCTGAAGTGCTGCCTGCAATGCAGGCTCCTGTAACTAATGCATAAAAAGCCCTACTCGAGCATGAACTGCCTTTTCAGGGCCACCACGCTGTGTCCGAGCAACTGCTTGAGTGCAGGGCTAAGCCTGGGCTTTCTCCTGTGCCTGGACTTGCCTTCTTCTAGGGAATACAGGGGAAGCTGCAATCTCAGGCTGACACCAAAAGGTTACGGAGTTGTCTTTGCTCCAAATCAACTCTTGCCCCATCTGCTTCCCTAGCATCTGTTCCCATAGCAGTTCCTGACTCCCTCCAGTGAAGGAAATTGATCTGCTGCACACTGTTGGTACAGAAAGGATAGGAAAGGAGGAAGCAAAATTGGCACTGTACCAAGCTTGTAGGTATTTTGCCAGCCTTGTTGACAAATCTGTTCTGCACAGGGCACAAATCACTGGCAATGACAAAATTTTTACCTACCTCTGAGATCCCTGTGGAAGTGCCAAGCACGATTTTCACTGTTCTGGTTCCTGGACAGGGTAGCAGAGAGAAGTGACTGCAGTGGGAGAACAGTTGTCTAAAGTCTTTTGTGAATACAGTCACATGTGACTTACTAAAGAGCTTGAAACATTTTGATTACATCTAATACCCTCACACCTTAGCAGATGCCACAAGTATATCAGCGGGGATAAAAAGCAGAAATGTACGATGTATATGAACAGCGATAAAGGGCAGGTGGGAAATGCAGGAAGATGCAACTAATTTATTTGCAATGGATATTATGGAAACAGGGAATAATTTGAAATACAGAATTAGACAACTTGATTGCAGTCACGAGCCAGATCATGTTTTACAAAGGTGAACTTAAAAATGCAGACATGGATTAACAATGTCAAGATTGCACAATGAAAATTACTAGAAAGGGCAAAACAAAACCAAGGCCCCACACTTCAATTTTGCTCACCAGAGCAAATATAATGTCCTGGCACTTGCTAGAAAACTGTGATTAGTGGTACCCTATTGATGCCTTTGTAAAGCCAGGGGATCAACTGGTTTATTCAGAGCATAGGCAGCAGCAGCAGCATCTGAACAAACCCTTCTTTCTTACAAGTCTGCTAAAGATTGGTACCTGTAATTCCCCAAATTGTCATTAAATAATTTAGTCTTTCCTTTTAATCCTGAACCAGGAGTACAGGCACAGCATTAACTAGTGTTTCAATTACCATTTAAATGTTTGCCCATCAAGTTCAATAAAGATCAAGTGGCTGAATTTTTAGACAAGTGGTTGTGTCATCAGTGATCTCCCAAGTGGTGACTTATTTGAAAGTTAGAAATTCATGCAGGCAGTTCTAAAAAAGCAGTTAATCAGTATAAATTCTTTGGCTGCAGACCTGCTCCTGTGAGCAAGTGTCCAATCCATTTGACCTTAATGGACTAGCATGTATTTCACGCACCACAAGACCAGATGTCCTAAGCTGCAGTCATGAGCTTCAGAGAGGTCATATCTCTAAAAATATGTTCTATCAAGCAATTGTACTGTAGAAAATTAGCAAATGATTCACTAAAATAACCTAACTACAGCAGCTGCGGGAATAAAGATGTAGAAAGGTGTGCAGCTGCAACCAGCTGCAACTTCAAGCAAGTGTTCTAGTGGCTAGAAATCTGCTGTTCAAAAGAAAGTGTCTTAGATTTGCCTGATCTTCCAATCATCAGTCATCAGGCTGTTTCATGAAATGTTTGTTTCTAATCCCTGGAAGGGAAGAAAGATAGAAATGAAAAATCCTCAAATTTATCACACTTTTTTGAACAAAGATGCATCATCTTTGCCTCTATCTCTGGGCTGACTACAAAGTCTGCTACTTGTAGAAATGTGTGCATTTTTCTTCAGCTTAGGCAACTGTAGGGACTTTGGAGATGAAGAAAGCGGAGTTCAGATCTTGTGTGTCACAAGTAAGATACGTAAGGAATTCTTCCCACAAAGCAGGCACATTATTTGTAAACCAAGTGAGTACTGGAAGACCAATGCCAAGATATTCCAAAAGGTTGCCTGGAACTGAAAACTGTAACTATTATCTGCTGTCTTCGTCCCCCAACAAATACTCCTACAATAGTGACAGTTCGGTGAGCAAACACAGTTAAGCTTTCCAGAACATTTTTCAATGTGAAGAGGGAAAGAGAGAACCAAAATCTTCCCTAAGATTGAATTGTTGGAGGTTGGAGGGCCAAAAAGGACAAAAAGCTGGGTAGACCAAGCACACCCAGTTGAACCCAGTACAGCTCACACACCAAAGTTCACTGCCACAGCAGCCTAGCAGCACATCCCTCCACAGCCCCGGTCTCTTGGACTCAGGCACTTCCTGAGCAGACGTACAACTGCAGAACAGAAAGCAAGGGATGCGCTGCCATTTGAAGCCACACAAGTAGACAATCTTGATTAGTGCCTTCGTAACCTCATACTTAACATTTGCTACCCTGTCTCTTGCAAGTTATCTATTGCCTCAGATTTCAAATCATTGGCAAAATGGCAGAAACATTCAGGAAAAAATCACTGCTATGAACTCACGAATGACCTCCCACTGACAAGCTGAAGGATGTCGGTAAGCAAACCAGTTTTGAATTTATCCATTTTCTGGCAGCACCTTGTATGACGTAAGTAGGGTATTTTTATTTTGGAGGTTTTATCCAAAGCCAAAAATTAGATATCATATGGCATTTGTAGCCAAATGTCTCAGAGAAATCCAAGTGAACTGTATCAATTCAATTTCTTTTGTTCATCAGATATGTAATCCTACAAAACAATGAAATTAATTTCACTAAGGCCATCAATGCACGATGCAGATTTACCATGATAGTTTTAGCCCAAACTTTGTGGACAGAATTCTAAATTAACTGTTTCATTAAACTGTTCAGCAGATGAACTAGCCAATCTGCAGTTCCTATTCACCATTTTACATTTATTTACTATCACAAGATTTACCTGTTTCAGGCAGAGATTTGTTTAGCTCTCTGCAAACAATTATATTTATTGGAAGCTTCTGTCACTTTTTCCTCAGAATTTTGCCAATTACAAAAGAGGTTTAAAGATTAGCAATCAAACTCCAGACCAACATAGCTACGATTACACTTTGTGTAAATGAAATTGAACTAAAACAGCTTGGCACCACCTGCAACTATGATATGAAATCGGGCTACACAAATAGTTGGTTTCTCAGATTGGTTGCTAATTAAGAAAACACTTTCTTTCCCCTAATTAGACAGATTGTACCTTTGTCTTTAAAAAAGCCCAATAAATTAAGACAGGTTAGTTTTGTTGGTGATGAAACAAGCTGCTATATTTCCATTATGATGATTTTAAGCCATAAAATGCAATTGAGATTGCACAAGCATTAGTCACCAAAGAAAGGACAGGGAAGAGAGATTGATGCCTGATGCCCTTTCTCCCCTCTCCAGTCAGGTTTCAGAGGACTCAGTGGGAGACATGGGAGCCCTTTTGCTGCATGCTGAGGAGGACATGAATTGAGGTCTCCCCATCACAAGGAAGCTGCAGCTGCCAGTGAATCCCTGCAGATGTTCACAGCATCCTGATTCATTAGCACTGCCTCATCCTTTGCCAAGGCTCTGAGCTGGGACAGGACTGTTTTGTGACCTCAGTGCTTCATTGCACTGTCTGCTGTAATTTGCAGGACACTCAGTTAGGGACGAATAACCTCTGAACTAGATGAAGGACTGTGAGGTGCTAGGCTATGGCACATCGCCAGCTCAGGCAATTATCAGCTGACATAGGTGTGTACAGAGGAGGAGAGGAAGCTTTTCCAAGTTGAAAAGCAGCACACCAATATTTTCAAGAACTTCTGTACCCATTTTTGTGTGTGTGTGTGTGGTTTTGGGTTTTTTTTTTCCCTTTTTTTTTGGTTTTTATTTTGGTTTTGGGGTTTTTTTGTGGTGTTTTTTGTTCAATGATGTAAGAGTCGTAAATCCATGAGTCAGTTCCCAAACATTTCATGTCGAGGTTATTGAATCACAGCCATTGTGAAATGCCCTGTCTCACTTTTCCTGCAGCATTTTTCTTTCCTACTGTTGTTTTTATTGTTGTCTGAGCACTGCAAGCAAGCCTTACAATACAGGAAGAGTGTAACTTCCCCACCTCTCACTACATAGAAATCATTTTGCCTTCCCTGATCCCCATGCTTGGTGTGTCAACATACAGCTCATTCAAGATGTCCCATTTTTTGGCAGAGAGTACTGAAGAGGTGGTGGAATTTAGGAGGGAAGTATTACAGTCAGCACAAGTTAACCCTTGCTAGACAAATATTTGGACATCACAACCTCCAATGTTGTCTTAGATGGCACTTGAAAATTAAATAACATAATTGTGGGAAGAAAACAGAGTGACACAGTCTTTCCATCTTCTCTGTTCTACCTCTTAGCCCTCAGCCTACCCCTCAAAAAATGCTCTTACTGGGGCAGAAATACAAAAAAGAAACTTCCTGAAGTCCAGATCAATCTGCAGTCTGAGGCAGGGCACCTGTTTGGGTGGAGCCTGGCTCCTGTGGCTTATGAAGGAGTCTGTGCATGGGGTCCTCTCACCACTTCTGATTTGCCTCTGGATAATTAAGCCTGTTGCCTCCTAGCAATAATGCCTGAGTAGGTATGCAAACTATCCAACACCTCTTTAGCAAGAGAGCAGGCCTATCTCTGCTGCATTTGCCCTGAGGACAGGAAACACAGTTTCAGCATAGCCAGGAGAAGGTATTTCCATCTCATCGTGGTATCAATGGTGAGGCATTTTTATCATCACAGTTCAGGGTTCAGGCCTTAAACATACTTACAGAAGGAAGATAAGAAATAGTGCAACATCCATATCTGCGTAATTCAACTGCTGTATGAAAATGTGTATTTGGGAATTGAACCCAACAATGGCAAGACTCAGCTCTGAAAGGACTTTTAACATAGGATGCTAGTATTTTGGGATAACAGGTACTAAGTTCCCAAAGGAAAAGGCAAAGTGTAAACATACCAGCCCACCAGTTCATTCAAAACTGCTTTTTAACAGAAAGCTGTCTGCCATAAAAGTCTCACCCTAAATCAGGAGGAAAATAACTAACTTGATTAGGTACTTATACATACTAAGGGTGAATACTAATCTCTGGCTTAATGCATCCTCCCTACCACTGTTCTGCATAACTGAAATTTCCTTGGTCCTCTCTCTTTTATAGGTGAATGTCTTACTGATGAAAACCTCTGCCACCAGCATGTTTCCTTCAGTAGAGCTCAAAATATTTGATCAAAATTTGGTCGCAATATTCTTATTTTATGTGTAAGGAAACAGGCAGAAAGAAGGCGTTATGTCCTGATCTCTCTGCAAATCAGCAGTGAGTTTTAAGGAGGGCTCTGGGTCACTCAGCTCTGCCCCAACACTGCAAGGAGGCCAACCCAGCACTGCCTCAGCCCCTGGGCTGGAAAAAGACTCCTCTGCCTGTCCATCTCTCCCTGTCTGTCCTGGGGCCGCACCATGGGCTACAGTGGAGTCCTTTCCCACCAGCCTTACCTACCAGCAGCTGAAAAAGCCAAATATTAGTCCTCGGAAGCAATCTCTTTTAAAGGGTAGAGAGAACAGATGTCCATGTGTTACAGTTCTAATACAAATATCAAGTTCATTGCTTCTGTTGCCAGGCATTCTGGCTGTGACTTCAGTTTTCCCACAAAGAGAACGCAGAAGCAAAGCACAGATGGGGAAATATTAGTTAAACCATAAAAAATAAAAAAGTTATTGTTTTTTTTTCTGCAAATGGAAACAGCATTTCTAGGAAATGCAAATATAGTTCCAAGCTAAGTGGTTAATATTTTTTTCAAATTCAAATGGAGTGGCAGATCAGATTAGTAATTAGGATTTTAAAGGATGCAAAGTGAAGGCAGCAATCCTTCTGGCTCCTGCAAGGGTATTTACCTTTTAAAAAAATCAATATATACCTTTACATTTATAAAATATGAGCTAAATTCTAGAATAAGGGTTAAAATCTATGCCTCCTTTTCTAGAAATATTTATTACATTGCAGAATCACCCTGATGAAATCTAAAAAATATTGATTTTTTTTTTTTATTCCATTCCAAGTGATGTGAGCTATTTTCCAAGAGTAAAAGTAGGGTTTTTTCAGGTACTTTTTTTAAACTGATTTTTTTTAAAATAAGAGTAAGTTTCCTGAAATATTCAATCTTCAAGGTAACCTATGCATTGTTAATCTTCTGAAAATATGTACAGTCATATATAAAATATTTAAAGGTACATCCCACAGTGTTAGCAATAATAATAAAAATCCTTTTTAGTCTGGAGAAAAAAATTGGATGACCATATGCAAAGATCAACCCACAAGAGGGACTAAGAGACAAATTCTAAAGGAAAAAATAAATGGGGAAGGTAACAATACACTGGCAAAAAACCAGCTTTTGTAAGTATAACCAAGACAGTTATTTGTCAGATGCTACCAACTTGGATTTGCAGCATCCAGACCTTTAGTGTTGCTGCTTGTACGTGGAAAAAGTATGTTTTACAGTTTCTGTTACCTTATGGCCTTCACCTCACAGGACAAGAAATTCCCAGCCAAACAGGAATTTTAAAGTTACAAGACTGCAACCTCAAAGAACAAGTTGAATCAATAAACCCAGCAGTCAAATAAAAGGCTAGGAGTGTAAATAGAAAAAAGAAAAGAAAACGTTAGGACCCCCCCCCCCCCCAAAAAAAAAATAAAAAATTGTGTCAGCAGATGCATCAGAACATGAAAGAAGTTTGTCATTACTTGTCAACAAGAGGCAGTGAGTGCAAACTGAAATACAGGAGATTATACTTGAACAGAAAAAATAAAATTGCTTTAGAGTGAGGGTGGTCAAGCACTGGAACATGATGTCCAGAGAAGCTGTGGATTCTCTGTCCTTGGAGTCCCAGTCCTGGACCACCTGTTCTAGCAGACCCCACTTGAGCAGGGAAACAAAGCTAAATGGTCTCCAGAAGAACCTTTCAACCTCAACCTTTCTTGTGTGATTTTGTTTAATGGACAAAATCCTATCCATGAGGCAGCATTGCTGCAGGCTGCCTGCTTTAGTCCAGTCTGGTCTAAACAAGAGACATCTCTTGCTTCCAAAGGCTCATTGGAATTGCACTGACTCCACCCCATTCCCTGAGAAGGCAGCAAATGAAGGTAATCTGTTTCCTCTAAGATTGTTTAGCAAGGTCCTAGGCTGACTGCCAAAACCCTTAATTTTTTTTCAGATAGTGAACCAAACAGATTTGTAAAACTAACCCTTCCCCGGTTCTTGTCTGGGGCAATAAGCTGTAAAGTCATCAATGTGACGGTACATTTATGTACCAAGTGTTTGTGTCCTATGAGGTTGCTCAGGAGATGATTTACTAACACAAAGCATGACTATGTTAAAGACTTTTCACATCACTCCTTAAAAACGTAGCTAGGGATAAAACAGATCACAGGAGCCAAGAAGCAATTAGTCTTTTTTTGCCGAGTTGAGCTAGTTTTGGGACATTGACTAACTTGTCATGTTTTCACTTTACAAGAAATAAAAGAAAAAAAAAAAAAAGAAGTGAAAGGAATCAATCTAAAGGTGAAGATAGATCCTGTACACTAAGTTTATTTGACTGTTAAAGATCAGATAGCAGCATATTTTGCATGTAGATTTGCTTCAAAAATTGCCCTCTATCTAAACATGTCCCTGATAACCTAGAGAAATCAACTGATAAGATTGACTGTCTCAGTGGGAAAAAATAATGAAAAGAAAATGTACCTCTTCTAATAATTAAATGTCAAAGCCTACAAAGTCACAATAGGTGTTTCTTGTCATATGTCCAGGAGAGAAAATTTTGTTCCTTTAAAGCTTGCTTCCTTTTCTGAAAAATACTTTAAGGGGTGTGATTTCAAAACATACATTAATGCTCTTACTGTGAGGTGAAGAGTATGAATCAGCAGCAGAAAGGCAGTTCAAGAGATTTTAAGGGTAGGAGCTGAAGGCAATGACAGACCAGCATGTATTTGTGAATGGGAGCAGTGGAAATCAAAGCCTTTGCCTTCTGCTTCATGGCTTGATTGACTTGGCAATTACACAGGCCATTGCTCTGATCTGCTACAAACTCTCTCACAGCATCAAGTCTTATTTTTTAAGGGCTTATGTTCCTGATCAGGTTTCTTTTTAAATAAGTACCCCTTTTCATCAAGGAATGCTTGACATATAGTAGAGCGAGATAGAAGCAAAGACAGAGAAAGTATGTAGGAACAAATTATAAGTGTCCAAGAACAAACTGGCAGTATGTTCAGGTGGAAGAAAATCATATTAAACACTTGTTTTCCAGAACATCACAGAATGACATTGCTGTGTTTTACCAAGGTATTGCATCCTTTTTAAAATCAAAGCCTTTGACTTTCTATTGTTCACAAACTCAACAGCCACAGGAAGGCCATCACTTTGGATTTAAAAAGCCAGTGAATCATTTTCATTTGCTCTATTCATTGTCTAGTCTTGCCATCCCTTGGACCACTATCGCTTCTTTCAAGCTACAACTTCTGTACTGAATTTGGGGGTCACATATACAAATGACTGTGCTGCAAGTGAAAAAAAGATATACAAAGGCTTTATAAGCCCAGATATTAAAAACTGAGGAATGTAGAAATAGATTTTTATTCTCCTTGTATCAGTAAGGAAAAAAATGGTTGCTGAGATTCTCCAATAAGGATTTGCTACAGAAACACTCCAACATTCTGTAACTGTCTACAAAGGAACACACAGTTATTAATCAATCATACTCCTTCACAGCCAAAATGAATGCCAAAGGCTGACATGCCTATCGACAAATGAAACAACAGCAGCCCCAGGAATAGATAACTTTCATCTTCCCTTGTGGTCCATGTTGAAGCAATTAGACACTGATGCTTTCTAATGGTACCCACAATCTATGTGCTGCTCTTGCATACTTTGACAGCTTGGGATAGGCAGAGTTGAATTACTTTCCCCACTGAGTGAATAAGGAAGGTTTTAACTCCTGTGAATGAGATACATACTCTTGTTTTAAAGAATAGAATAGAATTTAAATTCTACTCTCAGGCTGAAAAACATTTACATAATACACTTTTCCAGTTCCACCAAGAAGTGAGGAAAGATGCTTCTCCTTTCTAATGAAGTGAAAGAAATTACTTTGAGCAATTCATTAGCTAGACCAGGGATCTCTGTGTCCTGATTAGCCATTGGCTGCATCAGTCTGGGCATCATTTTTGAGGCCAGAGCCAGGGTGTGCTGCTGCCAGGTACGGGGCGATCTCTCCAGCCTGAGGCAGCCACAGCACTCACACAGTACCATAGGGCAGAGGGGGGCTCAGCTACAAACAAGGCTCAGTTTGCAGTCTCTTATGCCCCTCCTCTCTGCATTCTGTTTTGGTAACCGTCACACAAGACAAGCAGGACAGGCAAGAAGGGGGAACAATCTTGATCCTTGTTTAAAGCAAAACCACAGCACACACGTGTCCCAAGCCAGGAACAGCACCTGCTGACTCAAAGGCTGTGACAGTCAGTTCTTGCCTGAGAAGGCTGGCAGAGACACAAGGATGAGCACACAGCTCCTAAGAGCCCCAGTGACCGTCATTCTACAGCTGCAGTCCCTCTGGCTCAGGTGCCCTCACACCCAATCGTGCCCAGCCACGGCTGAAGCAGTAGCTACCTGGCACAGCAGCACCAGCCCTTGGCACGCGCCTCTCTCTGTACTTTATCCATAACCACGTCCTGGAGTTGGCTTCTCAAAATCACTGGTGGTTTAGGTAGCATCAGGGGAGAAGCAGAGAAAGAGCTAGCCTCAGGAAAGAAGACAATATATGAGGCAGCTGTGGGGTCATATTTACCACTAAAAGCCTCATTGCATTTTAATTCTTCCTGACACATGGGAGGGTCAGTCCTGACAGATCCAAGCAGCACTGTCAGCTATTAATTCCTGTGACTACCTGTCTTTCCTCCCTAACCTGGCTCCCCTTCTCCCTCTAGCCCCTCGCTCTCTCCAGGCCCAGGGCCATTATTTTGGCTTGGCTGAACCCCTAGTGCCCTGCTGTCCTGACCAGACTCTCTGGGCATCACCTTGGGGTCCCTGATGGAGCACACCACTGCCCCCAGCCCAAGGCCCCCCTCATACTGGGGATACTGTGCTCCTCCTTTACCTTCAGGTCAAGGTCACCACTGCTTTTGGTGCCTTCCACCAGGCCATGGCAGCAGGAGCAGACCATCACTGAAACGGAGACAGCTACTGTTAGACTGCTTTGGGAAGCCCACCCACTCCACTGTAGGATCATCACACCTTAGTGGAGATGACTTATTCCAGCTGAAATGGGCAGCCTAGCCATTTCTGCTCTACTGTCACATGAGCCACCATTGATATCTCTCTCAGCACACAGCTTTGTTCTGCTTCCAAAATATTTCCAACTGCCTGTCATTTCACACTCTCCTGCCTTCATCTTCCTCATCCTCCCTATTATTTCTTTTGCATCTGTCACCTTGTCTTCTTCTATAAAGAAATACAACCAAATTGCATAAGCCTGTTGCATAAATCCCAACTGCAAACACCCCAAGATGCCTGTCATGATGCCTTGTTTCTGGTATTCTCTTCCTCACCACCCCCCCATCCGCCCTCAACCCCTAATGTTCTCTAGCTTACTAAGTTTTCAGACGAGCTTTCTTACTATCATTTTTTTTGCCTGGTGTAATGCCAAAGGCCAACTACCTTGCCAGGTTATTAATGGCAATTACTGCAATTACTAATTCAAGAAGAATTATTTTGCAACTAAATTAAACATCTAAAGTAAGGGTAAGTACCTGTGATGAATACCCAAGAGCTGTCAAATCTCTGCAATTAGTACCCTGTTCAGAGCTAAAGGAAAAGCCTCTGAAGCAGCGATGAATTACAGATTTATTTTTTTAAATTACTATATTTCATTGTGGAGTTGGAGAGAGGATATATCACACAAAAATGACAAACTCCAAGGCTTCTAGGTGCATTTGTTACCCCAAATCTTAAACTTAAAAAAACTTATTGCATATTCATTGACTCCATTAGGAAACAGCAGTCAGTTTTCATTTCTATTTTAGTCAATTTGTGTAAAAAAAAAAAATCAAAGCAATAAAACCAAACAATTCTGCTGCAATCAAAACTATTTTTTTCATCTTCTGTTCCCTTCACCATGTTTAAAGCAATAAGAAAAGACTTTCAGCCAAGGTTGCAGTATGCATGCTGACCATGAAAGACAAACACCTTTTTTTACCAGCAACGTATTGTCGAGTAGGCAAAACTATTATTCTATTTCCTCTGCAAACATGGAGTTTAAGCAGTGTGTTCATCAGAACTGCATACAGCCTCTAAACTGGCCAGGCAGTGGGATGGAAACAAGAAGCAGACATGACTCTCCATCTTATGGCATTTGTTCAAAGCCACACTTTTTCTTTCCTCCACAGCACACTTTGTAAAAACCTGTCTCAGAGGTTGGTCCTTGCTGAAGGTGCAGCAAGACAGGTAAAGCATGCAACAAGAAAGCTCCATGGGCAAAGTCATTCTTGCTAATCATCCTCCACTGCCCTGTTTGACAGCTAAGGCTGTGGAGCTGCACCAGATGGGATGGAAATTCCCCCCCTGGGATCAGAGACATTTGCTCATCAACAGAACAGAACATGTCTGTGCCAGCACAGAGGAAGCTGTGCCAAGGGAAGGCACCATGGGTATTTGATTCAAGCTCCTGTGTTTGCCTCAAGTGCAGCCTGCATTTCTTTACCCTCCTGTAAGTGCAGTTTCAGCACCACTGTAAGAGCTTGCAAATAAGGCAAATACTTCCTGTTAAAGGTTGTCTCAGTTTTCACACCCATCTTTCTGAGCTTGAATCTTGAGCAGTGAAAGAGCATTTAAGAATAGGAGCTGTGAGCCCAGGTTTTAAGTGGGCGTTCTTGTTATCAACCTTTCTATATAGAAGATGAAATAATAGAATATCTCAAGTTAGAAGGGATCCATAAAGATCACCAAGTGCATTTGGTATCTCATTTGATGAATTCAAATCAAACAGTTGATACATGCATTGGTATACAAAATGTTAAGCATGTAATAAAACAAACAAAATGATTTTCAGCCTGCAGGGAACACCTCTGGCGAGCCAGTGCTGGGTGGAGTTGGAAAACCCACACCAGGAAGAAATCAAACAAGTGTATTCAATTAAGAGAAATCCTAAAAGCAAAGCTTTTATAATTAAGATGCTATAAAAGAGACCCAAATCCTCCAGAGATATCAGAAATGCTTAGAACTCCAGTGCTGTTTGTCTGCAGTCAGTTCTCAGTGGAGAATTCTCCTTTGGGCATTGTCTGCTCATAAAAGGAATATCTGTTCCATCAGAACTTTTTGCCGTTTGCTGAGCTTTGACAGGCTGGAGAATGATGTCCCCCACAGAGTGAAACCATGTGTAAGAACAAAGCCCATATGGCTGTGTTGCATTATTCTCCTTTCTCTCATCTCTCTCAATAGATAATTTCTGAGCTCAAATTTGCAAAGATTTTTAAGCTATAATCCATCACTAAACAGAAAGAAACACTGTAAAATTTGCCATCTCCAGTCTTAAAGTTTCTCAAAGAGCAGATTTATACCTGGACTCAAAAGAGATCTTTCAGGTCACAGTTTTTTAAGGTAAACTTGGCCTTCTGCAAAAATTACTATACTCCATCTCATGCTTTGCACCTGGTTATTATTCAGGCTGTAGCTTGTTAGCATGAGGACTTCCTACGGGCTTTCATGGTCTGATAAAACTCCCAGTATGCATTATGGCCTTCACTTAGAGCTGCATAACACGATTAATAACAGAACATGCAAGGGCAATTTACTGACAAATGACTGTAATTGAATACGTATAATCCACTAACAATGTTTTAAGAGAAAATACATTACATGTAACAGAGAAATATATGTTTTAAGAAGGGATTGAAGGCAGCAAGGCAGAGATAACACCACCTATTAATTATAGCTAACCCGGACAGTCTCTTTGCTGGCTTGTTTTTAACTTTTATTAATGTAGACTCCACAGCTATGCCACTGCATGCCAATTCTCCGAGGCTTTGCTGTCCTTATCATAAGGAAGCTTTACCAAAGTCCATCCTGAATCTCCTGTGCCGCAGTATATGCTGTCCATCAAGGACATGAAGGAAAAAAAAAAAAATCCTTTATATGGCAATACCCTTTTAGGTGTTTGAAGACTACTATTGCATGCCCTGTCAGTTTATTCTTTTGGGTGCTTGTGAGTGATCACAAGTTTTCCAGACCTTGCTCTCTTCATTTCCTCCTCAAGGCTCCCTCTGATTGATCCTTCTCTTCCTGAAAGTGTGATGTTCAAATCTAGATATAGCACTTCTGTTGCAGAGTAAGAGAAGAGACGAGCTGACAGCAAACACGTTTATAAGATAATACTTCTGGTTACCCTACTGACTATTGCATCTTCATTGCAGTTAGCGCAAGCGAAGACATAACAAGACTGCATAACAGACCTTGTACTATGAATTAAATCAGGTCTTGCACTATAAATGAAATTTAAAATCTCTTAGCCTCACACTTGAAAAGGACTCTCAGTATTTTGGCAAGCTGATTCATTAATGAATATCTCTTTGTGTTGGAAAGAGATGACTTCCAACAGTGAAGACTTCCCAAATATTTTTCTCATGGGTTGTCACTCTGTTGGGATGGAGTTATAAGATGCACTTCTGATCTGTGTTCAGCAACCATTTTGAAAGGAAATCCTTGTCTTCAAGGATATTTCTGATTGAACACATCTCCAGAGATCTCCAAGAGTCATGACTATTGGTTATTTGGCATCTTTACCTCAGAAAATGAGGTGCGAAAGAGGAGCAACCACAGAGCTGCTAAGTGAAGTGGATTCTCTGACAACACAGCAGTATTAGCAGGAGGCACAGGAATTGGACTGTGGATAACCAAACTACCCATGTATCGCTGACCAGAAGGAATCAATCACAAAAAATGGACACAGAGCAAAACAAATACCTCACACGATCCAGCTCCTCAGCAAAAGACCAGGAATTATAAATATACCAGAGCTACTTCCATAAAGAACAATGAAGGCATTTCTGCTAATCTATTCCCACCCACCCCCTAGTTACAGCTTCCTCGGGTTTCTTGGAGAATCTGCTGCTGAAATCAAACAGATGACACAGTTTTACAGTGATTACAGTGGCACAGTGTGCCAGTTTCCCCTCTGTCCCCTCACTGATGTGCCCAGTAACTGTCATCTCTTGGAATTTAGAAGCAAGGGTCATCCACAAAGTGGAACGCACTTCATTTCATGTCTTTCAAAACACCATTAGGATGTAATCACTCATCATTTCCAAATAAATCAATCATACCTCCAAGGCTGAAGACTTAAAACCATACTTTATGCTTAACCACCTCCCTCTAAAATAGACTCTCTCCAACAATGTGTCTGCACAAGGAATATATATTGATGTCAGACCAGCTTCCAAGTAGTACTGAATTCATTAATTCCTGCTAAATTTTCTTTTATTTTCTAATAAGTGTTTCTCCATCATGTCAAACACCTTTCCTTTGATCAAATTCACTAGACAGATCATCATGACCCAAAACTCTAAGATATAACCCTGCATATCATTATGAGAGTATGTATTGACTTTTCATTTTGGAGCAGAGGCATGTTTCTTTGTTTCTGTTTTTTTATGTTTGTTTCCATCATTCATCTCACCTGGGTACAGAAAAATCATTTAATGTCTACCTACAAATTCTAACAAATCTGTGAATAATTCATGCAATGGAGGAGACCAAATTACCACCCACCTGTTGATGCTGAGGAATTAATAATCATTAATAAACTCACTTTTCTCTTAATCTGCATTTCTGTAGCACCAAACAACACACTCAATCAGCAATGCTGTCAACTAGGAAAAGTGAAACAGATGGATCGCTGGAAGGCAAAGGTTCCTTTCTAGATTAAAGATAATTCATGAGGAGGACACACTGTAGATCACCTCACCCCAGACTTTGAGGTCAGCCCCTCATTCCATAGAAGAGCAGGATGCACTTACCTCACAGCTTCGACCTGGGAGTCCATCTCTGCATGAGGGGAAAGAACAAACAGATAAAAACCGCAACCCCTATGTTGTGGAGCTCCGTATAAGGTAAATGGAAATGAGTATTTTTCTTTTTTTATTACCAGTAAGTGAAGTAGGTCTGTCTGACCCTCTTCCACACACTGAACAAAGATTTGCTGTTCTGTACAAGCAAGTACCCGCTCCTGCTGCTAGATCAAATCAATTCCCTCATGTCTGCTTTGTTAGCAAAGAGGCAAATTTTGTATTCTAGCAGTTCTCCTGCTCTAAGAATGGAGCCTGAAGTGCTGTCTCTGTTGTGACAGTGGAACTCAGGTCTCTCCAGCAAGCAGGATGCTGCACAATGCAGAGCTCTCACAGCACGAGGGTTTTCGCCAGCTTTTTGTACCAACCACTGTTAATTCCCTATGGCCCAGCAATGCCAATGGTGTATTTGATCCAGAGTTGCTCCCTTTTGCACATTCAGCACACCAGCTTGCCCCCATCCTTCCTGGGGGGTGCACTGGCACTCCCCATCCTGAGAGAAGCGATGCTCCTGCGGTCTCCCTGCCCTGCCCCAAGCTTTCGGGGCTGTCATTGCAGCCAGGAGGGGGTCTCAGCCCTGCACCCACCGACTGCCCAAAGAGGCACCCAGCTGACAACTTGGAGCTGCTGCACCAGTCCCTCCTCCGCCATCTCATCTCTCCGTGTGCTAAGGGCTGCTGGCTGCAGAGGATACCGTGGGACAGGCCCAGGAACACTGCCTGGAGCTCCACCTGCCACGCGTCCTGAGGACAAGCCCCCGAGGGTCACCACGGGACGTGGTGCGTGTCCAAGGGCAGCTCTCGGGCTCTTCGTGCCCTGCCCACTGCCCGAATCAACAGTGACCGCCGACGCCCCGCGTAGAGCCTGCCAGGCCAGCACAAGGTGAGGTGCAAAGCACTGCTCATGGAGCACCCCAGTTCATCCCTCCACCGTGTGCCGTGGGAGAGCCATGCGAGGTTTCTGTGCTCATCTGTGTCCCCACACGGCAGCCAGCTCCCAGCTCGCTGCTGTGCCTCCAGTGCTGCCACCCTTCACTGAAAGCTCGGAGCTGGGAGCACCACTGCACTGCTAAGGGGCTCCTGTTGCTGGAAACAGAGATAATTTTTCCTGGAGGTGAACACAAAAAATGCAAATTAGATCAAATCAAATTATTTAGAGATTTTCCCCTTAAATTTATTTCAAAAGAAACTTATATTATTAAACACATGGGAAAAAGCTTTCTTCCTCCTTGTTACCACCAGGAAAAAAAAAAATCTTAATTTTAGTTTAATATTTTTCAAAAATGCTAAGATCTTTAGACAGATAATCTGAAATATATTCCTTTTAACTACAATGAGTGAGAAAGTATCCAAGTGTCTATGCAAGCTACACTCCCAGATTTACCTTTTCCACTTACCTCAAACACATTGTCAGTAGTCTTCAGTTGTCTACTTCTGCTGTGTTTGCTTATTGGGTGTTGTTTTGGTGTTTTTTTGTGAGGGTGGGTGGCATGTTTTGGGGTTTTTTCCTACCCTATGGAAAAAACACTCCCCCAAATCATTATGAGATATTGAGAATATAAGGAATAATTAGTTTCCAAATATTTGCAAGGTAAACAAGCAACATTTGACCATCTATAGCCTTAAGTAACACTACTCAATTTCTGTTAAGTGTCTCAGTAAAAGCCAGTAAAGCACTAAAGCATAAAAGTATCTTTTCCAAGAAGTCTAAGGCCTTCTATTATATCCAAATAAAACAACAGGCTTTGATTGCTGCTTAGGAATAGTCAAAATATACAGCTATAAATTATTTGACATAGTAATTTACTCAGTAATTTCACGTACCAGCACTAGGTAAAGACATGTGTATGACCTAAATCATCCTGAAATATCATGGCTACTGGAAGCTTTTTACAAACAGTGCTTTCATGTGAAAGATGCATGCTCTGGAGCTGGAATATTCGTAAAGGAGGTCAGGATCAACATGGACAGTGCTGGATTGAGTCTCCTTCACATCTTCTTACTGCCTTATTACAGTTTTGCACCTAATCAGTCAGCTGGCTTTGTATAAATTTGTGTCTGGTTCTAGTTGATGTCAGCTTCATGTCAATTCCCAATTTCATCACACAGCTGAAATTGCCCATCTGGAAAAAAAAACTTAGCAAGAATATCCTAGGAACATCTAGTGCTTCCCCTCCCTGCAAATGAAGCCAATCAACTGTGAGCTAAACTAAGAGCAGAAATTGGCATGAACTATGCAAGCTATCTCAGCTGAACATTTTTTTCCCATCATCAGATCCCTGCTTTACCTAATGCAGGAAAATTCTTTCAGACAGCTGTTATTTTTTTGACTTCTTTCGTACATCACCAGGAACACCTCCTACTGGGTTTCTCAGGAGATTGCTAAAATAACATAAGTAATACCGCACAAGTATTCTGTCATTAGTCATTGGGAAGAAGATCATTCTGGCTTTGTCTCCTTCTCTCTGTGATTTCTTTCACTGCATCAGTACAGTCCTTTGTTCTCTGGGAACACACTCATCATTCTTCAACCCTTGTGGTAGCCATGTGACAAGTTATTACACTCAAAGCCTTATAATAGGCAAAAGGGGAAATGCCTCAATTTGGGAAGCCAGTAATTCTATGTTAGACTAATTAAAATCTTAACAGCCTAACTAAAATACAATAAACTGTTATTACAGTGCGGTTACAATGATACAAACCCTCGGAGTCCCAATTATCTAAACAATACAATGCACAGCTCAGTAATGCAGTCAAAGATTGCTATACAGGAGTGTTCTCTGATGTTATGCTCTGCTCTCCCTTACCCTCCCCCTCTGGCTCTAAAATGTGACAGAATTCAGCCTCAAAGATCAGCTCATGGGGAAGGACAGGGGACCAGGGCTGAAACATTTTGTTAGCGCTCCCAGTCCTTTGCTGGAACGGTGTTCATGATGGTGTTTCTTTCTGTCCTTTGCTGAGGATTATGTCATCAATGGCTTCTTTCTTCTTCCTCCAGGGCCCCCATTTGAGTAATATAATACATTTTCTAGGACAGTTCTGCACTTAAATATTTCTTCACTAGGCGCAACTTGCTATTACATCCAGATTTGCTATAGGTGAGAAACTCTCTCCATAGATTGAACATATCTTCCTTTCTTTGTTACCACTTAAAACTGTTTTTGTCAAGCTCTACAGTTTTTTAACAGAGCATGGTTGGGCAGTTTTTAAACTGAGCATGGTTGGGCTGTCAATAGCCTTAGGGCCCCCAGTATCATCCTTTGTCCATTCCACTGTCACTCCATGTCTGTACTCCTCTATGTCACGTCCTCTGCTTCTCTGGTGGCCTCTACTGTCATACCATATCTACATTATTCCATGTTAATTGATGCTATGGTAATAAGTGTTTAATTCTAAAAACTGCTTCTTATAATTGCCTATTAAAAATAAAGGTAATTCCACATGCTTATACAAAATTAAGCAAGATTAAACAAATTAGGCAACAGCTTCCTTGTCATTAAAAAATAATAAAGAAATATTGCTGCAAAACAAGCAAAACTAAAGCTCTAGGATGGCTAAGAGAAAAATCAGGAAAAGCCTAACAAGAATCAGTCCTGAGGCCTTCCACAGTAAGCAGGTTACAGGGCTATAATGACCAAGATACTCCCCCTCTTCCCAAAGCATCATAACTCAAGTCTCAGTGTCCTAGAGCTTTGTTCACAGCTTCAGCCACTGAAAGGTAGCGTGCACTTGCCTGCGTTGCTTCCAGTCCCATACAGCCAATTACATCCCTTCATAAGCAAAGAACATGCTTGGGAGGTAATTAAAACATGATTTAGGAAGAAACACCCAAAACCCAACCACCCCCGATCCAGCTATAAATTGATGGAAATGCACCAGATTCTTTAATTTGCAGCCTTTGCTCCAGACAGTCATTGGGTTTTCTTTGGCTGCTATGAGTATAAATCAGACTGACAGGGATGGAGATCATGGCTTGAGCAGCTGGAAAGGTGGAAATCATGCATCTCCTTCAGAGCAGGTGTACTGCAAATACCCAGTACAGGTCAGTCAGATGGATGCTTCTCCTGCCTGTGCACCTATTACATGTGTTAGTCAGGCAGTTATACTTTTTCTTTTCTGCTGGATACAAGATCTTTAACGTTTGTTGATGTGTTTATCATTTGTACTCATTATGATGAGTTTTCATCTACATAAGTTGTTCATCTTGTTGTGGCCTCACAAGTTGGTACCAAATTTCAGTGAAGATTGTCATAAATTCTGCTGAAATATGCCATGAGAAAACAAGCTGTAGCTTTAGGAGAGCACAAAACAACCCCATGTAACTTTTCACACATCTTCTCAATGTCCATCTCCAAATAGGTAGGAGGGGAAACTGCTGGTCTGCTTTCCCCTCCTGAATACATGGGCAGTATCTAAAGTCTGGAAAATGCTTGCAGATTTTTTTCTCATTTGCATAGACTAAGCAACTTTCACAGAGACTAAATATAGTGGATCTTAAACTACAAGGCTGTGAAAAGTCAGTCAAGTCCTCACAGTGTAAACCAAATGAAACAGATTTTTTTTCAAGAATAATGTAGTTTAGAGAAGCAGATGTTACCACCTTCTGGCAGAGAAAAAATGTCACATTTTCAGGCAAAACAGTGCCTTAATACATATTGAAGAACCTGCAGAGTGGAATACTTGTTGAAGTCCAGAAAAGTCCAATTTGTGAAAGCAAGTAATTGCCTACAGCTCTCTTTTGAGAAGTAGAAGGAAAGAAGAAAGCCATTGAAGTACATGCCCTTCTCTGCTCAGCAGTCTGCAGTGCTACATCCTCATTATGTCAGGAACCACACAGAGTGCAGCTTGCAGAAGACTGAAGACTGTAAGGAGATCTTCTGCTGTTACATATATCCACAAAACCAGAACGGTTGCTCTGCTTTGAGCTATACCTATTCACCTTAATCCAATTTATACTTAAATAAAGCTGTCCTCATTCAAGCTTCCACGTCAGACAATCCAACTCTGTAAAGGCCTGTGAGCCTGTGTCCCAGCTCAGAGAGGCAGAGCCCTTGTTCCTTTTGCCACTCCTTTGGATCTTCGCTATTGGCTCTCGTATCCTAACCCCGCCTATGTACTGCCCCTATGCCTTTAGACAATTGGATCCCTTATGCTCTCTCCCCCCTCACCAACTCCGTAAAAAATCCTAGACCTCTTCCTTGTTCTCTCTCTTCTGCTCATCTCCTCACATGCGTGGCTGGAACGAACTTCTCCCGCGGACCTTTCTCACTTCACTGCTGTCGGCCATTTTATCAGCTATCCGGTGTGTGCTTGAGAGCGTGTTAGATGTGGCAGCCCTGCCGAGCGGCTTTACTGCTGAGACGTTCTTAGAAGGTTGCAGCATCTACTGTCACACGCTGCAACACAACTCCATTTTCAAAGAATTCTTGAGGTGGGAATGAGACTCTTGAGGTCCTTTAGTTCAACCCCTGCTCAAGCACGGTCAGCTGGAATGGGTTGCAAATCTCCAGGAATGGTGATTCCAAAACCTCTCTGGGCCATCTGTGCCAGTGCTCAGTCACCCACACAGTAAAACAGTGGTTTCTGATGGAATTTTCTGTTTCAGTTGTGCCCAATGCTTCTTGTCCTGCCACTAAGTACTATTGAGAATAGTTTGCCTCTGTCTTCTTGACTACTTATCAGATATTTATATACATTGATGAGATCTCCCCAAGCTCTCTCTTCTCCTGGCTGATGAGTCAAAGCTCTCTCACAGCCTTTTCTCATGTGAAAAAAGCTCTGGCCCCTTAGTCTTCTCTGTGGCCTTCTGCTGGACTCTCTTCATATGTCCTTGTCTCTCTTCTATTGGGAAGCCCAGCACTGGACACATCTCTCCAGATGCAGCTTTGCCAGCGCTGAGCAGGGGAGGAGCACCCTGCTGTCCACTGGACTCCCAGGCCTTTGTCTGCAGAACTGCCTTCCAGCATGATCTGTGATTGGAGCCCATGAACACACACAAGTGCAGGAGAGCGAGTCCTTGGTTCTTACAGAGACCACCCATGTTCAGAGGATGTGCCAGTGTCACATTGGGATAATGGCACAAGGTGGCTGGACTAGCAAGTGTGCTGTACTGGCATTCATTGTCCTTGAGATATTTGGTACAATTTACTTTTCTCAAAAGAATGCCAGGGAGCAGTTTGAAATCTTTTCAACTCAACTAAAACCAGCTGATCCTCTCTTAAAACTGTTACAACTGTTGCCATGGTCTTCTGTATAAACTACTCTTTCCAGGGAGTCTGAGAACACCTGGCTGTCCATACGCCTGGTTTACATGCAGTAATGTGGGTTCTTGATCCAGAAGCTGACAACATGCCTTGAAATTTCCAACAGCAATTGAAACCACTTACAATCTCAACCTGGAAACCCTTAAAAGGCTGCATTTAAGCCTAAAAACTTCCCTGACTGGTATGGCATTATGCCCACACTGTGTTTATTTCCTGTGCTTCAGACTCAGATGCAGCACCAGGCTGAAAACATCCATTGCTGACAAAGGACAAAAAGCAGGATTAGTCACATTTGAGCATCTGCTTCCATCCCTTCTTAAACCTTGAGAGTCTTTGAGTACTTGCCGAGTTGTTTCGCCTTTCATTTTTATACAAGTCATGGCTGATTCACAGAGGTGGCACAGGAAAATAATGAGGGAAGCACACGTTGCAATACTAAAAAAGACCTATTAGTGTAAACAGCCCAGCTGGAAAAAGCAAACAACAGAAACATTATGAAACAATTTGATCTTAAGTTTCCAGTTGAGCTGTGTGGATCTGCCCACACACTCACAGCACTCACCCTCCAGGACCGTTTGGAAATAATTTGCAATCCACGTCATGCCATGAGGGCTTGAGTCCCTGCTGCATGACCCATGTGCACAAAACTCAACAGCAATCCCGTTTTTTTTTCATTTTATGTGAAAGAAAAATCTGTGCTTTCTCTTCCTACTGGTTGTGCTGAGCCGGAGACAAACAAGGTTTAGAGCAGCTTCCTGCTAATGAGCTAACATTTCCAAAGTGGGCTCAGGCAGATGCAGCCATAAAAGTACTGTAATTCCGATTCATTGGCCTCTAGTGGAAATGAAGCAATGAATAAGACAGCTGCTTAAGTGTGAGCCAAGAAAGAAAATTATGATTAACATTTGTCTTATTGCCTTAACATCTCGGGTTCTTTTCTTTATAGAAGGCAACACACGTTCTACGTAGCATTCAAAGAAAATATTTCATTACTCATGTTTCTTCAATCTACAAAGCTAAATATCATCGGCATCAAACAAAGGTGTTCCTGACCTACTGAGGCATGTGGATATGCAATAAGCATGTTTCCTCCCCTTCCAGTATTGATCTGGTGTTGAAATGATCACTTTCCACTCACAAGTCCTTCAAACATTTAACTTCATATGACATCCAAAATAATTCCTGCATGATCTAAACTGAATTTATAAAATTTGCCATCATTCCTCATCACCCCCATATAACCCAGTTGTTTGATCAACACTCCATGAAATAGCTACAATAAACCATTGATCCACTTGGCACGTAAACCAGCAACGCTGAGCAAGGAAACCTCCCACAGCGTTAATTCTAAGGGACCTGCTTCATCTGCTGGTTACAATAACTTGTAGCAGTTTTTCAGTACATCAGTCATAACCTGTACTGGGGCCACAGGTTCTTCAGGGAATTAGCTCTGCCTTCCAGGAGCAGCAGCCTCCGAGCACCAGCCAGCTCGTGGTACTCCTTAACCTCCTGAGCTCCACAGTCACACAACGGAGTCAGGCTCCTGTGCAGTGCACAGAGACACACTCTTTCTGGAGACAGGCTCACTTCAGCCTTCTGTTTCATCTGGGATCCTACACAATTCTTCAGCTGCTACAGCTGAGGGAAGAAAAGCATGGAAACACCACTCTCCAGCAGCAAAAATGGAGGCTGGAATTCAGGAAAGTTCTATTCTCTAAATGAAGCAGAGAGGGATGCAATCCTTTATTCTAAAATAAAAGCTTCTCCATCAAACACCTATTTTGGCTTATTTTCTTAAAGCAGAGAGGCTTCTTTGAGCCCTCTGAAGCAAGCTGCACACACCCTGGGCCCCACTAGATAATCTCAGTTAACACATGCTCACAGCAAAGCCTTTTCTGCAGCCACGTATTTTTTTCCCTTACACCCATATAGGCAAAAGTGTGATGGCAGTAGTTGGCAACAATTTTAATTTCCAGGACGGTTTCAGATATAAACTCTAAAAAAGAACATTACCATATTTTTAAAAGTTTTAAAATATTTTCTCTCTTGTACTGGCATCAAAGGCATCATCTGGATCCACACAAGCCCTTCACTTAAAATATCAGTAGATAAAGCAAAGTGAAGAGATGCAGCACTTTTACATATATAGATTCCCCTAATGTTTGGACAGGTTGGCAAATACTCATTTTTTAGAGGAAGCTGTGCACTTGCATGTTCCAGCCTCTTACACCCACAAATATGCCATTATCACCAGTTACAGTCTTACCAGGCTCTCCCTCTCCTCTATATTTAGCAGATGGAAAAGCAGCTCACCTGCTTCTCCTAACCAAGTTACATTTGGATTTTGTTTCTTCCAGGCTTCTTGCTTGAACTTTTGCAGCTGACACTCCTTTTTTCTTCTGTCACTAGAGGCTCTTCAGGTGGTGCATGGCAGATCCATCCACAGTCTCCATCACCTCCCTGTGCCCCACAAGAGCTGACTGAGACATCTGTATCCCTGGGCCCTCTAGAGAGCTGCTGTCCACATTGCAGTCCCCCTTCTGAACATCTAATCCAAGCCAATGAGTCCTCATACAGTGTGCTCAGGGCTCTACACCACATTTCATGATACATGCTCTGAGGTTGAAAAGTCTCAGGAAGAGGCCTTCAATGCCCTCTTCCACAAATGGAAAAAATGAAATAGAAAAGGGAAAGGAGAAGATGACAACAGATTTTGAAGAATCCAATCTGATCATCCGCAGCAAAAATTAAACTTCATGTGCAATAAGCACGCTGGGACCAGTGTTTGAATTCAAAGTTTCTGAGTTACTTGTCAGATCAACCCCTGTAGGAGACTACAGGTTTTTACTGACATTTTCATATTGCAAACAATTTTTATTGTATTCCCTCATGTATTCCAACAGCTGTGCTAGCAATGCCCTTGGTAATAGACTTCAGACTCTCCAGTTCATTTGTATCTCCTATATTTAGGTTTGTTGTTCAAACCGCTTGATCTGACTATTGGCATGACTCATCAATTGTTGGCAGCATATTATTATAACTAATCAGCATCTTACAATTAGAGACAATGGCTTCTGAATAAAATTGTTGACTAATACTTTTTGAGCCAGTCAGCAGTAGCCATTAGAGAAAAAGCTTTACCATTTCTAATTTTGTGTTATTGATCCAAAAATGCTAGAGAGAAAACACTGCTGGAGAACTTCCTGGAGATTATGTCAATACACACTGAGTATTAATACAATAATTTTTAAGAAGTCAGACACAATGATTCATCCCTTTTAACACATGCCTGGACTTTGCAATTACCTTTTATGATTTCATTATCATTATTTGCCCTAACTGAAAAGCTTACCTTTCTCCCAAAATATTAATTCAAAGTTTTTACAGGAAAATCCATTCCAGCCTGAGAAACAGTTTTCCAAGTAGTTTCTTTAAGTGTCCAGATCTAATTGACTTTGCAACTACACAGGCAACTACATATATGAGCTTCATGACTGGCATTTTTGGCAAGTTCCCCTGTGCTGCAATTTTTTCTTGACCCAGCTTCACAACAGAGATCAGTCAATGCAGTCTCTAGAGTTTATTACCTGTGGAACATCTGTCCAATATAGCCTGTGAGAAGACTGGAGTGATACTCTACACTGGTAGAAGCCATGGTGTTTGGAGAGAGGCAGCAGCCTCCAGCTTGGGGCATGCTCTGGAGTCAGGGTAGCAGTGAGCCCTGCCTTCTTTTAGGGACAGCACACTGCTTGTCAGCTGCTGAGTGACATCCAAGAGGCAATATTCCAGCTTCCAGCCCTGTTTATGGGCATGTTTCACCTATAATTTGACAAGGCAAATTGTTATCTGGCGCACCAAAAAGATTGCTGACTCCAGGTAGAAGCTATTTTAAAATGCTTTTATGCTAAAATAATTTTTCCTCAGTTCTATTTCTAGCAGGGAAGAATTTAAAAGCTCAATGCAAAGAAAAATATATCACCCTATGGTCTTTCCAGAAGAATTCAAACAGGGATCAAGCCAGCATCTTCACAAACAAATCTTTGTTTGCAAACCCAGCATATCAAGCAGTACCTTTGGAGTACCAGTGAAGTTTAATTGATGGCATCACCTTTCCCAACAAGGCAGAAAACCTTCAAAAAAAAAAGTTGTAGAAATTCTCTGAAATCTAGTTTTTCAACAGTTCATTGTCAACAGCATTGATTATTAATTATTTTAGCTCACACTCATATCTGGAATTTGCTGTTTGCCAGATCACATAGTATTAACTCCATCTACCAGCATTCCTAGCACCCTATGATACCATGACAAGCTGAGGCTATCTGCAGGCTTCACACCAGCATCTGTCTGCAGATCAGCCTCCCCAGGCCAGTGTCCTGACCACACATGAGTTTTAAATGCTGTCAATCATCACTCAGCTCAAATGACAGCACAGAAACAATAAGAACACAGAGCTTCATGTTTTTTCTTCCCCTCCACCCCTTCAAACTATGTAATTTAAGCTCTGGTTTTATTCCAGTCCTTGATGGTCATACAGAACTCAGCAACAGGATGGTAAAAAAAGGTGTAGATCAATCCTGGACCTACCCTGCTACAAAACACAGGAGTACAGATTATAACACACTACTCAGGAGATCATCAGGGCATCTTCCTGAGGGCCTCACATCACAGTGTCACTCCTGTGAGAGTCTGAACATCTTATCTGAGACACCAGCCTGTGGGACACATCTATACTATGGAAAATCTGTCCCTCCTTCCTGCATGCTGATTTAGGGAAAGGAAACAGAATGGGCATGCTTGGTGCACAGGGAAAATACATCATGTTAGTCTGCACAAATGGCAGATTCTAGAACCCCCCTTTTGGCTGTTAAGATAGGGTTTAAAAGAGCTAATAAAAAAACCACCCAGGATGACAGTAAATGCACCTGTATCAAGTCCTAAACAAGTAGAAAACTAGTTAGCAGGTTCAGACTTCAGTCCAAAAATTGTTGGAAGAAACACACAGTAATAGAACACTGGCCAGCGGAGTTCACAACAGCAGCATCAATTTGATCCTGAAAGGCTTTTCTGTTACTCCTTTACCAGCACTATCAGCCAGATCCCAAGCCATGATTTCAAGTGTGGCATGAAATTGAGATTTCATGTGTCGGACTTCTATCTTTCACAAATGCTCCTTGCTTGGCTTTTCTATGCAGCCATCCCAACTACATAATGAGAACAGTGACACATACAGATTTATCAGATCCACAGCCTTTTGCAGGATCCAACACTTGTACAGTTGTTATTTCCATTCTGGACCCAAGTCCATCACTTTTCCACACCATATTTTCCTCTTACTTTACTCATCAGTTCCAAAGAGGTGGGAGGAAGGAAGACCAACTCTTCCAAAACATCCTCTTTCCAAGGAAGACTAAACTGAATGTGGGCAGCCTGAGCAATTCCTCAGACTGAACAGTTGCCTTGATGTATACATGACAACACAGGATTTCAAATGAGCAACAAAGTGCTGGAAGTGAATAAATTATTCAGTAGGAGAGATGGCAAGTGTGCCATTCAGTAAGATTAATTTTATTTTGAAAGAAAAAAATAACTGGAGAAAACTTATTGGAGAACAGATTTTCTACCAGCCAGTGATTTGTGCAAGGACTGCATTGGTTAACTTGTATTCTAGAGCTGTTGACAAAAGTGGCTCTTTAATGTGCATGGTTGCATGTTCACATTTCTAAAATGCTGCACTGCTGGCATGAGCACCATGCATGGGGTTCACCATGTCCTGTACAATATCAACCACATACCAGGTTGCCTTGGGGTCCGAGATCATTCTGCTAAGCTTAGGGAGAGATAATAGCTTTTACAGTTTCAAGCCTAAACAAATCAAGTTAATAGATTTGTTTCCTTGATAAGGAAGGAGAGTTTAAATCACATTTTTACAGGTAGTAACCTTATGTTCAAGCCCAACATCTATGCATGAGAATGTATCACCTCATGGCACTATTGTCCTCTAAAGAACTTTTCAGTAATTTCCAGTGAGGTTTAATATCTTCATGGGGAATAAATCTCAGCCACTTACATATGCTTAACTTTTCTGCCACTGACCTCTGGGAACAAATGCAATAGAACTTCTGAGGGTTCAGAACTGCACATGGAAAATTCATTTTTCTTTCCATTTCATAGTTTTGTTTCCACCTGTCTGTGCATTGTGAAGTCTCTTCTGAGTGCATTGTATATCCTGGACAGATTTGCATATTGGGTACAGCAACACTAACCCAAACAAATTATTATGTCAATTAAGTTGGTTTACTTTGAGAAGCAGCTCCACTTTTAGCCCTCTAAAGAATTACTGAAGTATGGAGTATTTTCAATTTCTAGCAGAGACAGATTAACTCCTGAAAGTTTACATGGATTAACTTGGTAGACATTTATTGCTCAAGACCCTACTTTATCTCTTCCTTTCAGTAAAAACTGGTCACCCTGCAAGAAACATTTTGAGGGACAATACTTCCAGTGAGGCTAATTAATTTGTGTCTGGTCTTTATCAAGAAGCAGCAATGAAGTCTCTGGATTTACACTACTGAAATGATTATACAAATCATATCTTTTCAGTTTCAGGTGAATATATGGTGTTAAATTTTAGTGGTTAGAGCTTTCAGACTGAACATGCCTAATCCATCCAAACAGGAGGCTACTGCCAAAGGGGTGGTCTGGCTCCCCAAATGCCTGGTGCTGCCGAAATAGCACTGTTTCCCATTGACTGGATTGAACAGTCAAGTGGCTGCAGTGCAAAACTTTGATGTGGTGAAAAAAATAACACCTCCCTAAACTACCCATGATTAGATTGGAGTGGTCTCAGCTGCCACTTTCCTGACAAGCACACCAGATGAACTGTTAGATTTGATACCTGCTGCAAGACTGGTACAATCTCTTTCAAAAATCAGTCACTACACAGTTCAGTTTAAACTACTGTTTCATATTGTGACAAGTCACAAAATGGAGAGGTAGTGGTAGGGAACAGGTAAAACAGGAACATGAACAAGTCTATGGTGAGATGCTTAATACAGGGAGAGATGAACCTGCTTTGTAAAAACCTGTCTCAGAAGTTGGTCTTTGCTGAAGGTACAGCAAGGAAAGTAAACTGAGCAACCAGAAAGCTCCGTTGGCAAAGTTGTTTCTGCTCAGCAACCTTTACTCCATGGTTCCTTTGGCCTAAGCAATTCACAAGAAATAAAAACACTGGAGAATACAGTATTATATGAGTATTCCCATGGAGTAGATGACAATTGTACTTCATATGTCAGAAATTCTAAATTAGAAGAAACTCCAGCAATTTTTAAATGAAAAAATAGCAACTTCTGTATCACACAGTCAAGTGAAATGGGGCATCTTGTCATAAATATGTAGAATTCTGAAACAGGACAGACATTCTCATAGGTGACCATCAGAACTGAGAAGCCACCACTTGATCACAGAGGCAAATACCCCAGTGCTTCAGATTCAAGCTTATTCACATACCACCTGAGCACCTTTATCTTCTCTATTGAAAAAGCTTTTTTTGCTTTTCATGAAAAGGGGTGAAGAGAGGTCGATTATAACTGAATTAAAGATGATACTTGACAATGAAAATTTTGTCAAGAACCAAAAGAAATCACCTGTTAACAGGGGAAAAAAACCTCACCACATCCGTACCTTAACATCTTTATGACTTCACCTGCTCCTGTGAAGAATTTCTTTCTGCTAATACAAAGTAGCCCAAGACTCTCTTCAGGTTTTCTTGCCTGCTGGTACAAATGTATTCTGTACAGAGAACAGTCTTTGGAAAACATATATGATGGAAGGCCAGATCTAAAAATGCTGGGGGACTTCCAGTTCCTGTGGAAGATTTTTATGAGCCTGCTAGCTGCTTGAACTGCTTTGAGACATGGTGTGACACAGGATAGGAGAGGGTAGGTCTCCAGGAGGTCACTTTGCTATGCAGCAAGACAGTGACAAACTTATTTTAGCCTCTGGAAGTCAGTGTGATCCAAAACCTCTCAGTCTTATTGGGCAAGACAACAGCCATGACTGTTACCTGCCTTTGCTACTATTTTATCATGTGGCACTGTATGACTTTTGAATTCTGCATTTCTATCGCCATTCTCTATAAGAAACTCACCTAGGGCATCTAATTCCCAGTTTTGAATCCAACAGAGCTGTTCTGGTGTTGCAAAACCATGTATA
>VZRN01006498.1:19448-34427 GCA_013397935.1 Dasyornis broadbenti
GGGTGCACGTGAAGCAGCAGTGGGAGGGGGTGGCTGCAGATCAGGGCATGGCCCCTCTGCAGATTTAGGCGTCGTGTTTTGGGGTGAGTCTTCCCGCCATACCCATCCTGGGATCCCCTGTGCTGTGCAGGATCGGTGCTGGGCCTGGGGAAATTGAGGCACAGGCAGGTACTGGTGGTGGGGACCCTATTTTCTACTGCACCCCAAATTCTCCTAGAAGACCCCCACGTGGGAGGCACTGGGGGACCCCAGCTTTACTGTGAGCACTGGGTGTGCTCCTGGGCAGGTCCTGGGTGCTTCTCGGGGGGTTCTGGTGACTCCCTGGGGTGCTGGTGTGTGGTAGAGCCAGGGTCACCGACCTCCCTTCCCCTACCATTTAATCGAGGTCACCTGAGGGTTTGGTTGCTCCAGATATGTTAGGGTGTCACTCTCTGGACTTGGGGGGAACTTTGGGGGCCAGAGGGTGATAGGTGAGGCTAGGGGTTCTCCTGGACCCCTGGGGAGCAGGGACCCACCCCCTAATTCTGAGGGACATTCCCAGTCTGAGAGCCCACAAGGTTGCCTTGGGGCTTGTGATGGGGAGAGGCTGCCCTGTCCCTTGGGTAGAGGGTCATGGGGGGCTGCAGGAGGGCGGGGAACGGTGCCGTCATCCTTGTGCTGATAGATGTCCCTCCCACAGCTGTGGCCCCCCCAGGGACGCCAAAGGCAGGATGGATGAACAGAAGGCGCCCAGCGAGGAGAAGGACGCGGCTGCACCAGGTGAGCCAGGGCAGGAATTTGGGGCCTGTCCCTGTTTCCCCTGCAGTGGTGACACCCCCTCTCCCCACAGCCGATGGGGCCGTGGCCTCGGAGGAGATGGGTAGTGCTGAGGGGGACCCCCTGAAACCCCCTGAAGGAGCCTCTGCGGGGCCAGAGCCAGAGAGCACGGATACGGAGGGACCTGCCGAGGCTGGCAGGTGAGGGCAAGAGGACTCGGGGGTGGTGTGGAGCTATTGGAGGGGTCCTACATATCCCTGACACTCCCCATTCCCCTCTCCCAGCCCGTTGGGCCGTCGCTGTGCCCTCTGCAACTGTGGGGACTGGAGCCTACACGGGCAGCGGGAGCTGCAGCGCTTCGAGCCGGTGCCCGACTGGCCTGAGCAGCTGGTGGGCCATGAGCCCCCTGATGGGCCTGGCCAGCCTCCCCCAGGGCCCAACCAGCTTCCCCCAGAGCCAGAGCTGGTGGGCGACTGCCTGGCACAGATTGGCTTCTCTGAGGGGGTGACCCCTGCGCAGCTCTTCGAGCCAACAGGTGAGTGTGGGCAGAGTGCAGGGGCCCCCATCCTGCCACCTGGGTGTCCCTAAGCTGTCCCTGACACCCCCTCCCCACAGGGCACTGCTGGGTGCACTACTGGTGTGCGGCCTGGGCAGCCAGTGCAGGGCCGGAGGTGGCCAGCGTGGCCAGAGCTGTTTTCTCAGGGATCTCACAGGTGAGCAGATGCCGAGAGGTCCTGGGGGAATGGCAGGGGCTCGGTTCGGCCCCACTGCAGCAGTACTGACCCCCCTGGGCTCCTCTGCTCTCAGAAATGTGAACGCTGCAGGCGGGCGGGGGCCACTATCCCCTGCCGGGCGGCTGCCGGCTGCTCCCGCCTCTACCACTTCCCCTGTGCCGCTGCCAGCGGCTGCTTCCAGTCCATGAAGACCCTGCGGCTGCTCTGCCCTGAGCACGTGGCTGAGGCTGTCAACGTGGGTACGTGGGGCTGGGGACACCACTCCTGGGTGCTGGAGCCCTCCTGCCCCAGTGAGGAGTCCCAGCTCGGTAGAGCCCTGATCCCTTTCTCTACTGGCTGGCAGAGGATGCGCGGTGCTCGGTGTGCAATGAGCCGGGTGACCTGCAGGACCTAGTGTTCTGCACCAGCTGTGGGCAGCACTACCATGGGACCTGCCTAGACATCTCCTTGACGCCCTGCAAGCGCTCAGGCTGGCAGTGCCCTGAGTGCAAAGTGTGCCAAACCTGCAGGTGAGCCCCCAGCCCCACGGTGGGGAGGGGGATATGCACTCAAGGAGGGGTCCCAGCACTCACTTGCCCCTGCACCCCACAGGCAGCGTGGCCAGGACTCTGCGATGCTGGTGTGCGAGGCATGTGACAAGGGCTACCACACCTTCTGCATGGAGCCAGCCATCCAGGGCCTTCCCACCGGCTCCTGGAAGTGCAAGGTGTGTCCTGCTCTCACTCAGGGGTACAGGGTGCCTGCCCCCCACTGCACCTCCTGACACATCTCTGCTTCCCCCCCAGAACTGCTGGGTCTGCTCAGACTGTGGCCGGCACCCCGCGGGGCTTGACTCCAGCTGCCAGTGGTCCCCGGGGTCCACGGTGTGTGGGGACTGCCAGCAGCGCCGTGCCACAGCCGATGCCGCTACAGTGCCAGAACTCACGGCACAGATTGACCTGCCTGGCCAGGCGTGAGTGGAGATGGGGGTGCTGGTTTGGAGGGAGAGTCAGGCCCTTTGTGGGTGGGGGGATGTGTCCCACAGCCCTGGGGACAGCGTGGCCTGAGCCCCACCCCCTCACCCAGTCTCCCCCATCCCAGGTCGGAGTCCCCAGGCCCCAGCGAGCCGATGGATGCACCCATGCCCCTGCCTGAGCTGAAGCCTGTGGGGGGTGATGAGGAGACACAGCCCCTCCTGGACCCCAGGGAGACACCCCCGGACCCCAGAGAGACACCCCTAGACCCCAAGGACGCACCCCTAGACCCCGAAGAGACACCCCCAGACCCCAAAGAGGCACCCCCAGACCCCAAGGAAGCTCCCCCAGGCGATTCTGAGTCTCCTGGCGAGCTGGCCTCTGTGGAGGTGCCCCCCAGGGAGGAACCCTCTGAAGAACTGCCCTGTGATGAACTGCCTCTCGGTCAGCCGCCCCCCGACACGCAGCCCTGTGACATTCAACCTCCCGATGTGCAGCCTCCTGAGGAGCCCCTTCCTCTCCTGCTGCCCACCGAGGAGCCTCTCTCTGAGGAGCTGCCCCTCGAGACACCATCCCTTGCTGAGCTGCCCCCTGACAGACCCCACCCTGAGGAGGTGCCCCCCAGTGAACCACCCTTCAATGAGCTGCCCCTCGATGTCCCTCCCCTTGCCGAGCTGCCCCCTGAGAAACCACCGCTCGAGAAGTCACCCCCCCATGAGCTGCCCCCCGAAGTACTGCCCGTCGACAAATCACCCCCTGATGAGCTGCCCTGCAATGAGTCATCTCCCAAACCTCCCCCCAACGAGCTGCCCCTTGAGGAGCTGCCCCGCGATGAGCTGCTGCCCAGTGAGCCATCCCCTGACGAGCTGCTGCCCAAGGAACCTCCTCCCAAAGTGCTGCCCCTGGAGAAGCTGAGCCCTGAAGTGCCCCCCCTTGTTGAGCTGCCCCTTGAAGAGCCACTCCCCAGCGAGCTGCCCCTCGAGGAGGACCTGAAACCACCAGGTAATTTGGGAAAACTTTACACTGTCTTCTTTCCTATTGTCTCTGGGGGTCCCTCACCAGGGGCTTCTCCCAGCACTGGCTTTGCCTGACCCTCATGTTCCTCCTGTTTTCGTATGCTGGTGCCCTGCTTTGGGGTACATGGGGAGCTGGGAAGGGTGGGTCTTGCCTCTCAGTCCCAGGCTGGATGGTACAGGAGAGTGGACAGGACCCCTCTACCCCCTCACCCCATCATCCATCCCTCAGGTCTCCTCCCCGAGGTGACAGTGGCAGAGGAAGCACCAGCCCTGGCTCCAGAGGTGCTTCCCGAGGAGGAAATGGAGCTGGAGCCAGAGCCCTCACTGCCCCCTGAGATGACACCCCCACCCTTAGCTCCCCCAGGTGGGTCTGGGGAAACACCAGGGTTGGGATTAGTGGGGGAGTGGATGTCTCTGCAGGGGCTGTGATATCACTGTTCCCCTCTCTCTACCCCCAGCTCTCCGTGCCATCTCACCTGCACGGACCCCGGCCCCCTCCCCTGATGCCAAGGAGGATGAGGTGCTCGAGCCCCCCGCGCCAGCCCTGCGCGAGCCCCCCGGCAGCCCCAGCACCGCCATGGACACTGACCCCCCTGGCTCCCTGCCGCCACCCCTGGGCTCCCCAGCCATCACCCTGGCCCCTGCTGAGGCAGCTGAGGATGAGGAGATGGAGATGGCTGGTGGCGAGGGGGAGTCCCCAACCAGCCCTCCAGGAGATGCCCCCCACAGCAGCCCAGCCCCTGAGCTGGGGCCCTTCCCAGGCCTGCCTGAGGAGGAGGAAGAGGAGGAAGAAGAGGCACCGAGGCTGGAGAGGGAGGGCACCAGTGGAAGCTCCCCACCACTCAGCGAGGAGGATGCGCTGGAGGAAGGCCGGGCTGGGGGGGACCCCGAAGCCAAGGGCTCCCCTTCGGGGTCCCTCCTGCTCCTGGAGCCAGAGGAGCTGGGCCCTGAGACCCCCATGGAGGTGTGCACTACCAGCGAGAAGCTACTGGGGCATGGGGACGAGGGCTGCCCCGAACCCCCTGCCCTGCGCCCACGGCCCGACATCCTCAATGAGATCTCCAACCTGAGCCAGGGGGACACGAGCAGCAGCTTCCCTGGCTCAGAGCCACTGCTGGGGTCCCCGGATCCTGAGGGCGGAGGGTCACTGTCCCCTGAGCTGGGCCCGGCCTCAGCTGATGCCAGCCTGCAGAAGGAGGACACTGGGTCGCTGCCACTGGGTGCTGAGACTGATGACTCGCTGCTCTTCGAACCGGCAGCCAAAGGTGACGGGGACAAGAGCCGGCGCCGCAGCTCCCCGGGGCGCTCCCGTGTCAAGCAGGTATGGGGGGTCCTGCGCACCACAATTTTAGGGGGACCCCTCACCCTGAGCACCCTGCTGGGGCTGTGTCCCCTTCCCAGACTGCTGCTGCTGCAGCAAGTAGGCCGGACCTGAGTGCATGGTGGGGTGGGATGGGGGCAGTGCCTGTCTGCTGCCCTGGCGTGGGGGTCCCATGGGGTCCCCCGGTGCTGTAACTCCCCTCTCCCCTTGGCGACAGGGTCGCAGCAGCAGCTTCCCCGGGCGGAGACGCCCCCGAGGTGGGTCCCACGGGGGCCGAGGCCGGGGCCGTGCGCGCCTGAAGTCGACCACCTCATCTGTTGACACTTCGGCAGTAAGGCTGGGCTGGAGGGGGCCAGGGGGTCCTTGGGCTGTTAGGCTGAGAGCTGAGAGTCTCCCCCATCCCCTTCCTCATCATCTGTCGCTTGGAAAGGCTTGGGAGCCCTCAGGGTGGGGTAGATGGGGGTCTCATGGGAGGTGCATCTGCCTGGGGCTTTGCTGAGTCTGGGGGCTTTGCCCCATAAGCATAGGGCAGGTACAGAGCTTGCCCCTGGAGAGGGGTTCTGCTGCCCCTGCGTATTCCTGTGCCCCCAGTCCAGCACCAGGCTGGCTGGTGCCCCCCGAAACTGCACAGAGAAGATGTCCTCAGTGCTGAGCCTCCTGCTCTGTCCCCAGCTCGCTGACGTGGAGAGCTCGCCCAGCAAGGAGGAGGATGAGGACGATGATGACACGATGCAGAACACAGTCGTCCTCTTCTCCAACACCGACAAGTTTGTGCTCATGCAGGTAACCGGGGCATGACAGGATGGACAGACAGACAGGGTGGGACAGACTCTGTCTCTCCCCTGCCAGCCGCTGTCTCCTCACTCACGACCTCTTCCCCCCAGGACATGTGCGTGGTGTGTGGCAGCTTTGGGCGTGGGGCCGAGGGGCACCTCCTTGCCTGCTCCCAGTGCTCCCAGTGCTACCACCCCTACTGCGTCAACAGCAAGGTGAGGAGGTGGCCCAGAACCCCTCGCCCTGCAGGACCGTGCTGTGGCCCCCAGGGACTGTCCATGCCCTGTGGGACACACACGAGATCATGCCGAGCACATCCGTGTGTTGTGTTGTACTCCAGTGCTTCTCTCGCGTCTGTGACAAGGTCTGGGGTGTCCTCTACACCCACACTGAACCTGGGGACCCCACTGGCCATCCCAGGGCTGACGTGGCTGCTTTCCCATGTCCCCAGATCACCAAGGTGATGCTGCTGAAGGGCTGGCGCTGCGTGGAGTGCATCGTGTGTGAGGTGTGCGGCAAAGCCTCTGACCCCTCGCGCCTGCTGCTCTGTGACGACTGCGACATCAGCTACCACACGTACTGCCTGGACCCACCACTGCAGACCGTGCCCAAGGGCGGCTGGAAGTGCAAGTGGTGCGTGGGGGACACAAGGGGAGGCATGGAGGGAGCTCTGCACGGGCACTGACCCCTTGGGCCCTCCTCTGCAGGTGCGTATGCTGTGTGCAGTGCGGGGTCGCATCCCCTGGCTTCCACTGCGAGTGGCAGAACAACTACACCCACTGTGCGCCCTGTGCCAGCCTCGTTGTCTGCCCCTTCTGCCGCGAGAAGTACGTGGAGGACGACCTGCTCATCCAGTGCCGGCACTGCGATCGGTGAGCACTGTGCCCTGAGCTTGAGGGATTTGAATTTGGGGTCCTTCAGGGGAGGCTGTGGTGTGTGATAGGCACCCCTGCTGCCTGCAGGTGGCTGCATGCCGCGTGTGACAGCCTCTTCACTGAGGAGGAGGTGGAGCAGGCTGCAGATGAAGGCTTTGACTGCAGCGCCTGCCAGCCCTATGTGATCAAACCTGGTGAGCCCACGGGGTGGGGGAGCCCCAGGGGATTTGGGGGCCATTTGGGGGGCATGGGGACTCACCTGCCCCTCTGCTTTCCTGCCACAGTGCCCGCGCCTCCCACAGAGATGGCCAAAGCCAAGGATCCAGGTACGTGTGGTGCTGTGCTGGTGCCATGGCGTTCCTGGGGCTGTGCCCGCTTCTGGCCATGCACCCAGTGCTGGTGTTTGTTCCCTCAGAGCCCCAGTATTTCCGCTTTGAGGGTGTGTGGCTGACGGAGACAGGGATGGCTGTGCTGCGTAACCTGACCCTGTCACCCCTGCACAAGCGGCGGCAGCGCAAAGGCCGCCCAGGCATCCTCAACGGCGATGGGGGCCTGGAGGGGGTTGACCCCCTGGGCCCTGAGGACAAGAAGGACGGTGACCTGGAGGCTGATGAGCTGCTCAAAGCTGAGGGTGGGTGTTCCTGGTGGGAGAGCTGGGGGATGCAGTGTGGGGCTGTCAGGGGACTCCAGTAACGTGCACTCCTCCGGGCAGTGGGTGTGGAGCACATGGAGTGTGAGATCAAGCTCGAGGCTCCTGCCAGCCCCGACCGCGATATTGGAGCTGATGGGGACTCGGGGAAGGGGCTGGAGGACCCTGAGGAGTGCAAGAAGAGGAAACGCAAACCATACCGGCCCGGTGAGTGTTCCTCAGGCCCTGAACCCTTCTGGGCTCTTCCGTGACCCCCCAGGCCCCACGGTGATTCCCCTCTCCTTCTCTGCTCCCAGGCATTGGTGGGTTCATGGTGCGGCAGCGCAAGTCCCACACGCGGCTCAAGAAGGTCTCAGCGGTGCTGCCAGATGTGGGGCGTGAGGCGCTGAGCACTGAGGGACACCCTGAGGATGGTAGGGCCCAGTGGCTTCCCTTCCTTCCTTTTCCCCTCCTCTGCCTCTACATTTCTCTTTTCTCCTTTTTGCCTTCCTCCCTTCTTCCCTCCCTCCCTCCCTCCTTTCTCCTTTTCAAGACCATTCTTTCTGTTTTCAATCCCTTCCCGTTCCCCCTTCCCTTCTCACCCCCAGGGATGTGGAGGGGCCCTCAGGTTGCACCCCACAACGCTGTGACAGTGCCAGTGGCACAGGAACAGCCTCAGCCCCTTTTTGGGGGGTAGGTGTTCATTCCTGGGAGGGGCTGTTGCAGGGGCTCCGGGTGATGTCCCAGCCGAGGCTGGCCTGGATCCAGGCTCAGGAGAGGGGGATGAGAAGAAGAAGCGCCGGGGACGGAAGAAGAGCAAGTTGGAAGACATGTTCCCCCCGTACCTGCAGGTGGGATGGATGGGGGGGGGCAAAGGTGGATGTGGGGGATGGATGGAGGGGACGCCCCGATGCTGACAGAACTCTCCCATTCCAGGAGGCGTTTTTTGGGAAGGCACTGATGGACCTGAGCCGGAAGGCGCTGCTGGCAGCAGGCGGGGTGGGGGATGGGGCTGCCCGCCCCTCCCTGGGCCAAGGTGCCCCGAGGCCCAAAGGGGACCCCAACCTGGCTGGGGCACTGCAGGGGGGCCCCCCAGACAGGAGGGAGACCCCCACCCACCCCAGAGGTGAGTGTGGCCAGGAGTGGGTCTGCAACCCACCATCGCTGCCCAATGGCTGGCCAGGTGGGGCTGCAACCCACCTGGCCAACCAAACCATGGCTGCCATCCATGAGTAGGGTAATGAGGCTTCATGGTGGGTTATTGTGGGTCCCTGGGGTTTGTGGGGGTCCCTAGTGTGCTTGGAGGTCCCTGGAGTTGTTTGGGGATCCCTGGGGTTGTTGAGGTCATTGAGGTTGTTGGGGGTGGTTGGGGATTGTCCCTGGGGTTGTTGTGGGTTGCTGGGTTTTCTGGGAGTTGTTGGGGCCTCCAGGATGGTTGGGGAAAGCTGAGGGGTTGTTGGGGGTCCTTGGGGTTGTTGGGGGTTTTTGGGGGGTGTTGAAGGTCCCTGGGGTTGTTGGGTGACCCCCATTGTGAGCAGCTGCTGTGAACACTGAGGCTTTTTGGAGAATGCTGAAGGCTGTTGCGGGCTGCCATCGCCATTGAGGGATATAGGAGGACGCTGTGGGTCGGGGGGTGATCTTGAACAGGTCGCAGGGAGGGTCCTGACCCTCCCCCTTAATCCTGGGGTACCCTGCAGGGGATGATAGCACTGATGGCAGCGCCGCTGCTCCCGATGACGATGGCAAGGACGATGCGAAGGCCGAGGACCTGGGTGAGCCCCGGGGACCCCTGTGGGACCCCTGACAGCTGAGTCCTCCATGCGGCCTAGAGCACCCACAACCATTGAGACGGAACTCTAGGGTTGAGGGGTCCGCTCTAGGCAGGGTTGACCTCTATGGTTTTTCTCGAGTGAAGTCCCATGATGCTGGTGACCATAGAGTGGCGCCTAGAGCGCCCCCGCGTGGCATGGAGTCGTGGAGGACCGAGGGACTCCTGTCCCTGGTTGCCTGATGGGGGATGCCCCATTGGGGTCCCCAGCCCTGAGCTGGGGGGCCCCAGGGGGGCTGAGGGCACTTCCTGATTCCTCCTTGCAGGGGCCGATGATCCGAAGGATTCCCCAGATCCTGGGGACACCGAAAAGCCGGCCACCCCAGGCGAGGGAGCACTGAGCTCTGACCTCGACAAGATCCCCACGGAAGGTGAGACCATCTGCTGAAGTGGTGGTGGTCCCAGGACCATGAACCCGAGGTTTCTCCACTTCCCATCAGTTTGGTATTTGCACCCTGGGGTGGCTCAGCTCCTGCTTTTGCCCCCGCAGAGCTGCCCAAGATGGAGAGCAAAGACGTGCAGCAGCTCTTCAAGGACGTGCTGGGCTCGGCGGAGCGCGGGGAGCAGCCCCTCAACTGCGTGGCTGCGGGGATGGAGGCCGGGCAGGACCCCAGCCGTGCACAGCGGCCGTTCCTGCAAGGAGACCTCCAGCTCTCGGGGCAGGGTGGGTGTAACTGGCAGAGCCCTTGTTATTCAGGAGGTCCCTGGAGAGTGTGATGAAGGGCAGGACTCATTGCCAACCCCAGGAAAGGCAAAGTTACAGGGTTGACCTGCTCGCAGAGCAGTGATGCCTGTGGTACTCGAGAGCCTGAGCTCTTGGGTATTCCCTGTTGCTCTGGGGGTGAACATGGGAAGCATTTTGGGGTTTATGCTGTCTGGGGTTCAGGCTTGAGCCCCCAGCTTTGTTTTCCCTGCAACCCATCTCCTTTCCCTAGCAGGGAGCGTTTCCCTGGGCTCACTTTCTGGATCAGTCTCCTTGGACTCGTATTCAGGGGTCTGCCAGTCCCCATTCCTCGATAACAGGTACTTAGAAGAGCTGGGGGTCCTCTTACTGGAGGAATTGAACTGTGGGGTGTCGTGGGCCCCACTCTTTCATCACAGCCTGATGATCTGTGACACTCCTCTCCGCTTAGGGAGCGGAGTGGCTTTTTCAGCCCAGATCACTGCGAGCCTGAGAGCCCCTGGGCCAGCAGCTCAGCTGCCACCACCCCCTCGACCCCCACGACGCCCACAACAGAGGGCGAGGGTGATGGGCTGTCCTACAACCAGCGCAGTTTGCAACGCTGGGAGAAGGACGAGGAGCTGGGCGAGCTCTCCACCATCTCCCCCGTCCTCTATGCCAACATGAACTTCCCCAACCTCAAGCAGGATTATCCAGGTAGGGCTCTGGGGGGGCTGCAGCTGCCCCATTGGGGTGAGGGTTGAGGGTATTGGTGGGATGTGACTCTCCTGGTCCCTTTTTTGAGGGGAGATCCCAGCTGCTCTGGCGCTGGAGTGTTCTCTGCAGTGATGGGCAGGGGATCTCAGCTCCAGCTCCTGGGCACAGGGCTGTCCCCCATGTGAGGGGGAGACAGGGACCCACCAAGAATGTGGGTGGGATTGTCAGGTCCGGGCTAATGTCACTTTTCTCCCTTCTATCTGCTCGTACTGGACTCCTAGACTGGTCGAGCCGCTGCAAACAGATCATGAAGCTCTGGAGGAAAGTCCCTGCCACGGACAAAGCCCCATATTTGGTGAGTACCGGGAGGTCAGTGGGGCGGGGGGCCGGGGCACTGAGGGCTGCAAGTCAGCTGGCTTCGTGTCTTTGTTAGCAAAAGGCCAAAGATAACCGGGCGGCTCATCGCATCAACAAGGTGCAGAAGGTACGTGAGGCGTGGAGAGGTGCCCGGCGGCCCCGGCCCAGCCCTAGGGGATATGGTGTGCCTGCCCCCAGCCCATCCCCAGCCCACAGCGAGGGCAGGAGGGCTCCCACAGCCCTGACAGCACGGCTCTCTCTGCAGCAGGCCGAGAGCCAGATCAACAAGCAGACCAAAGGGGAGGGACTGCGCAAGCCCGAGAGGCCCTCGCTGCACCTGCGGATCCCGGTGCCGCCAGGGGCACAGCCTGTCTACATCAGCAGCCCCCCCACCACCGGCGAGGGCTTCCTGAAGCCTCCAGTGGGTGCCGGAGGGGGACCGGAGTCTCCCAGCGAGCTCTTCCTCAAGCTCCCGCCCCAGTCCCCTGCCCAAGTGCCTTCGCACGATCCCTATGGCGTGGCCCCTGCCTACCCGCTGGAGCCTCACTTTCCCTCACCCCTGGGCCAGAGCCCCACATCGGGCACTGCCTTCCAGCCCTTCCCTGGCCAGCCCCAGCCCCTCCCAGCCCCCCCTGCCCCCCCCGCCCTCCCCNNCACCTGGCACCCCCCGGCACCAGCCCGGCACCCCTGACCCCTTCCTGAAGCCCCGGTGCCCCTCCTTGGACAACCTCTCCGTGCCAGGGAGTCCTGGGGCACGGCCCCCTGAGGCCCGGCCCCCAGAGGCCCTGCTCTCTCCCCTGCCTTTTGGGGAGCAGAAGAAGGGTCTGGAGGTGAAGAAGGAGGATGGAGGAAGCCTGGGGGTGTGCTCGCCTGGCTATGTTTCTGCCATGGGCTATGGGGACTCCCCAGGTGGCCCCCACCTCTCAGCTGCGGAGCTGAAGGCAGCTGATGTCTTCAAAGCCCCCATGACCCCAAGGGTCTCTCAGGTAGAGCCGCAGAGCCCGGGGCTGGGGCACCGACCCCCTGACTCCCATCCTCTGGCTGCCTCACCCCCTGGCCACCCTGATCTCTATCGCCAGTCGCCCTATCTAGACCCCTACTCACAGCCCCCGCTGACGCCACGGCTGCAGCCCCCCGAGGCCTGCTGTGCCCTCCCGCCACGCTCCGTGCCCTCTGAGCCCTTCTCCCGTATCCCCGCCAGTCCGCAGTCCCAATCTAGCTCCCAGTCCCCTCTGACCCCCCGCCCACTCTCCAACGAAGCCTTCTGCCAGTCTCCTGTCACCCCTCGCTTCCAATCCCCAGATCCCTACTCCCAGCCACCCTCCCGGCCACAGTCCCGGGACCCTTTCACCCCCCTGCACAAGCCCCCCCGCGCACAGATGCCGGAGCCAGGCTTCAAGTCTGTGGGGGCCGCTGGCGGAGGTTTCGGGGGCACCCCGGCAGGCGATCCTCATGCCAAGGCAGCAGCTGGGCCTCAGCCACCCTTCGCCCGCTCGCCTGGCGCCAGTGTCTTCCCGGGGAGCCAGCCCCCCATGCGCTTCACCTTCCCCCCGGCCGTCTCAGAGCCGCTCAAGGGCTCCCCATCCCACCAGCCCCATGGGATCAACAGCCATTATGGCTCTGGGAAGCCCCAGAGCTCGGCCTATGCCTCGTCCCCCAGCTTCCACCAGGTCAGCAGCCCGCTGGGCCCTGGCACTGCTGCCCCTGACTCCTACAGCCTCTCACCCCTGCGGCCCCCATCAGTGCTGCCGCCACAGACCCCAGTCCCCCCACAGCAGCAGGACCCTTCTGGAGCCTTCCTGCCCCGCACTGCACTGGGACTGACGGCTGACAGGAGGGAAGAGGCGGCTGCAGGCCTCTCAGCACCCCCAAACCGAGACCTGGCGGAGCTGCCTGGCGGTCAGGATGGGGCTCTCGGCGCTATGAGCCAGTCGGAGCTGGAGAAGCAGCGGCAGGTGAGGTCTCTTCTCAGCTGTATTTATTTGGGTTTGGGAGAGAATAAAAAAGGGAAGAACTGGGACTGTGAAGGTGTTGACGGCCACTCCATGTGTGGTTTGTCTTGCTGGTTTTGCTCCTGTTGCCACTCTGAGCTCTAACATTCAATTCTTCTCAGCGCCAGCGGCTCCGGGAGCTGCTTATCCGCCAGCAGATCCAGCGGAACAGCCTTCGGCAGGAGAAGGAGAGCGCGGCTGCTGCTGCCTCCTCCTCACCAGCTAGCTGGGCCCCTGAGACCGGCGGGCAGAGCTTCGAGCTGAACCGGGGCATGGCCTCGTACCAACCGGCACAGGTGAGAGAGCTGGGGCACAGTGTGCATGGTGCGGGATGTGGCTGATGGAGGGGTGACTCTCTTTACTTTCTTCTTGCAGGACAAGGCTCTCCTCGGGACTCTGGCCACGGCAGCTGGCGCTGGGAAGCTGCCCGGCTCCGTCATGGTGCCCGCAGCGTTCACGCAGGACGAGCGGCTCTCCAGGCCCCCGCCAGCAGCCACGCCAGCCATGCTGGACATCAATGGGCGGTGGGTGCCCTGTGACAGGGCAATGGGCTCAGCATGCATGGGTGGGAGCCAGCAGGGATCACCCCAGGAGCATGTGTATCCCCAGCTTGTGGGGATCACCCTGGAGGGATGGGATGGCTCTGGATTTTTGGGTGCTTGGCAGAGTCTAAGGGGGATGGGACATGGTGCATCGGGGCTGTACCGAGCCATTGCCAACACTGCGGTGTCTTCCAGGACGGCGGTGGGGCCCCCCCAGGCCTTCTACCCCCGTGGGGTCTTCCCGTCGCCATCCCCGCAGCAGCAGCAGCACCTCTGGCAGCAGCAGCAACAAGCGGCCGTGGCAGCCCTGCGACTCCCTGTCACCTCCCGCTTCACCCCCCCAGCCACTGGGACCCCCATGGGCAGCCTGGGCACACGCCTGCCCACCCCTGCCGAGGCTGTGCCCCCCTCACCCGCTGCCCTGGGCGCTCCCTTCATCGAGCTGCGACACAACGTCCAGAAGGGACCTGGGGGGATTGTGGGGTCTCCCTTTGCTCCCCAGGCAGCCCGGCCTCGCTTCTTCCTGCCCGGGGAGGAAGGCACTCCCCAGGCGCTCTGCACCCCTGTCGTGCCCATGCAGGCACTGCCAGCCCAGAAGGTTCCAGCACCGCTCCCACCTGCGTCCCCCCAGGGAGCCGAGATGGGCAACAGCCACCAGCAGCCGCACGCCAAGGCAGCTCCTCCACCACCGCTGCCGGCCCCCACCCTGGAGCTGCAGCACGTCCCCCCGCGTTCACTGTCCTCTGGCGCTGCCCTCCACCCTGAGGGTCCCAAGGACGGCCCCGCTTCGGACCCCGCACCAGCCCCAGGGAAGAGCCACTTGAGCCTGGAGGGAGGGCGGCTGCCCTGCGAGGTGTCCGTGGAGCCTGATTTGGACGACGACTTCGGCTCCCACAAGGACTTGGAAGATGATGACGATTTGGCCAACCTTAGCCTGGATCCGGATGTGGCCAAAGGGGACGATGACTTGGACAACTTGGACAGCCTGGAGACAGCAGACCCCCACCTCGATGACCTGCTGAATGGTGATGAGTTTGACCTGCTGGCCTACACTGACCCTGAGCTGGACACTGGTGACAAGAAGGACATCTTCAACGAGCACTTGCGCCTGGTTGAGTCGGCCAATGAGAAAGCCGAGCGCGAGGCCCAGCTCAAGACAGAACCACCAGCACCCACCATGAAGCTCCCTGACCCTGGCGACAGCAAAGACATGACCCCATCTGTGGAGGATCAGGAGGTGCCCAAGGAAGGGCTGGTGTCTGGGATGGCCTTGGGACTCTCTGCCTGCCCCACGGGCACTGCACTGGCCCCCGACCAGGTTTTCAAGGCACAGGGTGCAGAGGCGAAGGTCAACTCGCTGCCCGCCGACATCAAGCCCAAGCTGGAGGACGGCAGCCTGAAGACCTCGCCCTGCCAGTTCACCAGCACTGGCCCTGAGCGCCTCTCAGTGCCTGTCAAGTCAGAAGCACTGCAGGGCACAGATAAAATCTCTGCTTCACTGGGACTGAGTGTCAAACCTGGCCAGACCCTCCTGAGCTCCAGCACTGGCCCCACTCGCCTCGGTCTGACTCAGTTCCCCAACAGTGGCCACACTGGGGTCCCTGTGCTGGAAAAGGACCCCTACAGTGGCCCTGGCCGTGGGCTGGCCACTGCCCAGCTAGGTGGCCAGAGCAACCCCTTACTGGAGAAGTTTGAACTGGACAGCGGAGCCTTGGGGCTGGGCAGTGCCCGGCACTCACCAGCGGATGACCTGGACAAGATGGAGAGTTCATTGGTGGCCAGCGAGCTGCCGCTGCTCATCGAGGACCTCCTGGAGCATGAGAAGA